>JAKTSP010000081.1:431669-887955 GCA_030580255.1 Yamadazyma sp. yHMH393
CAGCAGCACCAGCAGCAGCACCAGCTCCGGTTCCAGCAGCAGCACCCACACAAACATCACACATGGCATATTCCAACGAGCCGGAACCACTCAATGCATACTCAAACGACTATCCCAAGAATACGAGGAAAACAAAGAGCAAGTTTATGTCTTCAGCTGCCGGGTTGGAGTACTCCACCCTTTCATCGATCATCTCCGATAACTTTTTGTCCACTACTTCCAACGACCATACCCCCAACACGGGACTATCACCAGCGATCTCACCTCATGTCAGCAATGTTGGCGAGACATCCCCGAATTCTGCCATTAATGACGCATTTCTTATAGGAGCAGATCAAGACTTCAAGCCACTACACAACCCCCAACAGGGCACATACACACCACCCCAGTACGTGTCACAAACACAATCACGGTCTCAGATACAGACACAATCAGCGACACCAAAGGCATCGTTTCAAGCAACAGGGTCTCGGGGAAAAGGGCACCAGTCATACGCCAATTACAAATCGAACTCAAGCATATACGACAAGGACTTCCAGTACGATGAGGCCATAAACCAGTACTTTCTAGGACCCAGTAATGATTCAAGAGACTACTTTGTGATGTTCCCTGATGTCCTCCAGCAGATTGAAGCGCTCAAGGAGGCAACCCCCGCCTTGTATCATGAAAGAAACAACAGACTGTCGGTCTCGGTGGTTGTAGGAGTTGTTCCTGAAGATTCCACGTCCAACTATGCATACGTAGGGGACGCCACTGACGGAGGAATGCCCAGTTATATCAAAGAGCCAGAAGATATCTACGAGAAAGTGAAGAAACCTTATTCGTATACCCCGGGGTACCATGCATTGATTGCGTATTTGAGAAAGAGATTCAATAAAGAGATGCTTGTTAAGATGGCCGAGACAATGGCTAGTTATCGTCCGTCGTTCATCGCATGTACCAATTCGCTCAAGGAACACGATTTGATCTTCATGGAACAGTGCTTCCAGCGGACATTACTAACGTATGACTCCATCATCAAAGTCAGTGGCACGCCGACTATTGTGTGGAGACGTACAGGAGAAATAGCTTATGTGGGAGGCGAGTTCTGCGTCTTGACGGGGTACACGCGAGACGAGTTGATCACTTCCAAAAAGAGGTTGATTGTGGAATTGCTTGACGACAAGTCGGTGTTGGAGTACTTCCAATTGTTCCTGAAGATAGCGTTCGGAGATTTCTTGGGGGCTACAATGACAGAGTGTACCTTGTTGGCCAAAAAGAATGATGTCCGAATTAAAACAAGGTGTTTGTGGACGTTGAAGAGAGACGTGTTTGGGATTCCCATGATGATCATCGGGAGTTTCCTACCCATTTTGTAAAATGTAGACATAGACTATCGAATAATGATAATGATCCAAGTAATTGGTTAGAACCCCGGCAAAAATTCCGCTCGCAAGAAATTAAACATTTATGCAGTTCGTGATAATCATTGCTTTCAATACCACATCTACTTTACGGCAATGAACCAACTCACGGCAAAATTATTGACTTCGGTCTCGATAGTATGCCTCGGGTCGTTACAGTTTGGCTACCACATGTCTGAATTGAACTCCCCAGAGTCCATTATGTCTTGTAACGCCTCGAGACCGGGGAACGTCCCTTACGAGGACTCCTTTTTCGGCCGCCATGGCTTCGTAAGATGTATCCCGTTGTCTACAGAACAGGTCGGGTTGGTGACCTCCATCTTCAGTATAGGTGGACTTATTGGTTCCTTTTACGTCGGCTCTTTGGCCGATAAGTATGGTCGGAAGAAAACATCGTTGCTCCACTGTTTGGTCTATTTGATAGGGTCCACCGTCAATGGCTTGTCACAGAATTTTGTGAGTTTGCTCCTTGGGAGATTTATCGCGGGGTTGGGAGCTGGTGCTGCGTTGGTAGTGACTCCGATATTCATCAATGAGATCTCCCCGTTAAATTCCAAGGGTCTTTTGGGGTCGATGAATCAGGTCAGTGTGAACGTTGGAATCTTGTTCACTCAGTTGTTGGCTTTGAAGTGGTGTAACAATAATGATTGGAGATACTTGTTGCTAATGGGCTCATTGTTGTCCACCGTCAACTTTGTGTTGATCTACGGGTACATTGACGAGTCTCCTATGTGGTTGTTCAATACTGGTAGAACTGGTGAAGCATTTACTAGCTTACATAAATTAAGAGGCGGGGATTACTCACATTCGAGGAAGGAGGTCAACAGCTGGGGAGTCGGGGAGACCGATGGGCTCTTGCAAAGCGACATTGAAAATTCTGACGAGTCGTCGGGTGCTGGAAACCCAGACAACGAGCCGCCTTCACTGAGCACCCCTGCAGCTATCAATTTGGAAACTTACCTCAAATCGCCAGAGTATCGCAATAGCAAGGTGGTTGCAACCGGGATCCTCATATTCCAACAATTTTGTGGGATTAACTCCATCATTTTCTACGGGGTATCGGTGTTGATTTCAATCTTCCCCAACTCCTCCATCTTGATCAATTGCATGATATCCGTGGTCAATGTGGTGGTAACCTTTATTGCTGCCAATTTTGTTGACAGATTGGGACGTAAACCCTTGTTGCTCACCTCGGTTACATTTATGGGCATCGCTACCGTGTTGATGGGCCTTGGGATAATCACCACGAACTCCATCAGTTCCATTGTCGGTACCTTCACCTATATCACTTTCTTTGCTATCGGACTAGGCCCCATTCCGTTCTTATTGGTGGGAGAAGTCACACAGACCAAGGCCAAAGCCAGTGCTCAAAGTTGGGGTACCACCATGAATTGGTTGGCTACCTTCATCGTTGGGTTTTCGTTTCCCATCTTGAAGAAGAGTCGCTTAGGTGGTGGAGTTTACTTTATCTTCACCGCTATGTGTGGGGTGACCTTTGCGTTTATCAAGACAAAGATTCCGGAAACCAAGGGCAAACCGACTTACGAAGAAGTGTGGAATACCTACGACAACCGTTAGAGGCCTAAACATTTTAAAGGCTTACTTAGGCCAGGAGATTGAAAATTGGCAGCATACTTATATATCTATACATATAAATCTACATACGTAAAGCTATGGTGTGAAACAAATCTAGGGCTTGGACGATATCGCAACACGTGATCTAACATAGGGCTTCAATGACTGCGTCAATAATGCTGTCGTGTCCGTCACCATCGTTTTTTCCAATTTTTTTTCAGAATGGTCTCACTCAATAACTTGAAAAAATTTAATTAGTAAAAGTATATCCTTAGTCAATAATCAAGTATGCCTACTAGATACACTAAAACTAGAAAACACAGAGGACACGTTTCTGGTATGTAACTGAACACAACAGAGAATAGATGTTGGAAGAAGATGGAAGTTTATAACATCGAGGAAAACTGTATTCAACTGAAAGGTTGGGATAAGAAGTCAACAGGAAGTTTAAAGAAATGATGCAATTCTATCGATGGGCATATGGAAAAGGCGTGCCACAACATCAGTATCATGGATAAACAGTATTGTGAATGATCGACTGTTTTCAGTGATTGATGATTGTGTGTTGACTTGAAAATTGAAGCAAGATGACTAGACCAAAGTTGAGCAGACTGAAATTGGGAAATAACCACCGTCTTTAGAAAACGACATCTTCCAAACAACATCTCTTACATAATGGACAATTTACTAACTTTATATTATAGCCGGTCACGGTAGAATTGGTAAGCACAGAAAGCATCCCGGTGGTAGAGGTATGGCTGGTGGTCAACATCACCACAGAACCAACTTGGATAAATACCATCCAGGTTACTTCGGTAAAGTTGGTATGAGATACTTCCACAAACAACAAAACCACTTCTGGAGACCAGAAATCAACTTGGACAAATTATGGACTTTAGTTGAAGAAGAAAAGAAAGAAGAATACTTAAAATCTGCTTCTAAATCCGCAGCTCCAGTCATCGACACTTTAGCTCACGGTTACGGTAAAGTTTTAGGTAAAGGTAGATTACCAGAAGTTCCAGTCATCGTCAAGGCCAGATTTGTTTCCAAATTAGCTGAAGAAAAGATCAGAGCCGTTGGTGGTGTTGTCGAATTAGTTGCCTAAGTAATTTGTTTATCAATAATTCATGTTTATAAGAACGAGTTATAAGTCAATAGATATTGTACTTTGAATTACATTAGATATCTTTTTTTATTTGCTTTCACTGTTGTTATATCGGCCTCTGGGAATCGTGGTTGACCATGCTTTTCTGTAGCATCCGTTGTAGAGTGAAAAATTATCTCTCATCGCGTCGTGCACCTATCATACAACTCATTACCCTTTCGGTCGCAGTGTTTACATCAAACATACCAGGTATATTTGCATTGACGTATATGATCTCATCGAGACTTCTTTCTCCCAAACACCTTATAAGTCTCAAGTGTCGCCATATGAGTATCTGTAATAGACCAGTGAACACAACTGTTAACGTGTGGAAACCAGAAGATGCGGTCCCTGACCGGGTAAGGAACTTACTCACCACCACCGGTTCAAACACTAACCATCTTCTTGCATTTATACAGATTGTCAGATTGTTGAAAACACAAAAGAGAACAGGATGGTTGGACAGATCGGTACCAAGTGAGAAAGTGGAAAGTATCGCCGACCATATGTACCGGATGTCGATCATATCTATGGCTATTCCAAACCAGTCTATCAACCTTGATAAGTGTGTGAAGATCGCCGTGGTGCATGATATTGCTGAAGCGTTAGTGGGGGATATCACGCCATTTGAAGGGGTTACCAAGGAAGAGAAACATAGGAGGGAACTTGAAACCATCCAGTACTTGAGCAACTTGGTCAAGCCATACAACGAGCCTTTCAGCAAAGAGTTAATGGAATTATGGTTGGACTACGAAGAGATTAGAACTGTAGAAGCCAGGTACGTCAAAGATGTCGATAAGTTCGAGATGATCCAACAAGCGTGGGACTACGAGCAGGACTACGGATTGAAGTACGACCTCGCCGAGTTTTATACCAGCAGGGCTGCCATCAAGACCAAAGAGATCGGGGATTTGTGCGATGAGGTCATTAGACAGCGTACTGCATTTGTTGAAGCACAAACCAAGAAATGATAAGCCATCGGCCGTATAACACGGCAAACAATCCCACCAGTGCCCGAGCCATTCTTGAGCACACTAGGAGCCTAATATATTTATCTGTTCAAATACACACATGTACTAGTATATAAACCACTCGCACCGGAATTTTTTCTACATTACTAATGCCAGAAAAGATAGCAGTGGGCCCATCAGGACGTAATATCGTCTATGACAAAGACGGCAAGCCGTGCCGCACCTGCAACTCGTTGCTTGATTTTCAAGCAGTGTCCGGAAAGCTCGACCCCAAGGCAGCACAGGAGGCGAAAACACCTACTGTCTCAGACACGAAAACGTCGCCTGTGCAAGAACTACCACCAGATGTGGAACAAATCGGAAGATCTTCCTGGACTTTACTACACACCATGGCAGCCACATACCCCGAGAAGCCGAGCGGGTCTCAGCAGAGTGACATGAAACAGTTTTTGAAACTTTTTGGGAACTTCTACCCATGCTGGTTTTGTGGGGACGACTTCAAGGCATATTTGAAAGAGAACGAGCCTAAGGTCTCGACCCAAGATGATTTCGGGAAATGGTTGTGTAATGCACATAACGCTGTCAACGTCAAGTTGGGCAAGCCCGAGTTTGATTGCAATTTCTGGAAGAGAAGATGGAAGGACGAGAATGAATAAAACTACTTATACATAGCAATACTAATTGATCAAAATGTGACTAAATAGAAGGTCCATAGAAAATACTGTACATAAATCAATGTTTGGATGTTCTTAGCCACTCGATGATTTCATGTTCTGTGACGTCCGTTTTGGGGACGTACGAGTCTACCACCAACTGCTTCTCGAGTCTGACTAAGGTCGGCAAGTGGCCAACCCCGTATTTCAACATGATATCTTTAGCAGCGAGTGAATCACATGAAATATTGGCTAGGTGGACCTCAAAATCTCCAAGCGGGTACTTAGACTTGTCAGATAACACGTCAAACAAGATGGAAGTAACTTTGTTGTAGACCGGGTCTGCTTGTACGGTGAAGTTCAAAATCAATGGATGTTTCACGAGTATTAAGTTGCTCAATTCGCTATCAGTCTCGAGATAATTCTCGTAAATCCGATTTTTTGTAGTGAACAAAGCCGGTGACGGTGGATAGACGGTCTTCTTGTTGGCCCAGCCGCTCAAGAAGTTGAAGAACGTTCTTTTCTGTTGCAATTGGAAAGCCGGTTTGAACATGGTTGTGAAATTTGAAACAAAACCATTTTGCAAGATACGCATTTTTGACTAGCCACCACTAATTTGGCACATGTGAATTACAAACACCCTGGGAACTTCGAAACTACGACTACGAGACCTCAGAAACGCGAGACATACTGACTAAACATGGATGCAAGCTTCGTCACCTCTTTCAGCCACAAAAAAGAAGTGTCAAGATCGTAGGGTTCCTAAATGGGAACTTAGTCACCTTTAGTAATAAGAGTTAGTAATCTCACGGAAAAACGCCGGTGAAAAAAAATCGGAAAACCTGAGACTTATATAAAACCATAGGAAATCACCATGTCTGATTTGCATATAGAGACTCCACAACCGAAAAGGGTACAGCAGGTGGTCAACGAATCAACACTCCTGGGTGGATTATCGGAACAGTCCTCCGAAAGAAGCAGTAGCAATACCCCAGATATGAAGCAAACCATTCTCTTTGAAGATATGGCATTGTTGTCTCCCACGATAACACCGTCGATGATTAACGACGATCCCCGGCCTGAAATTCCTCGGATATCCAGCACACAGAGGTCCAATATGCCTTTACCGGAGTCTTTGCCGATAGTTAAGTGCATAGCCAGGGCCCGAATCCCTACGACGCAAGGGCCCGAGATCTTTTTACACCTTTACGAGAACAATATCGATAATAAGGAGCACTTGGCCATCGTGTTCGGAGAGGACGTGAGGTCCAAATCATTGTACGCGGTACGGGAAGGAGAAGGACAACAGGATAGAATGACTCGTGGTGCATACGTGGGGAAATTGTTTCCTGGTAGAGATGTGGCGGACAAAGACGTGAAGTTGAACATGGAACTCAAGTTCGATGAACACGGCGACCTTATAAGGGAACCCAGCACCACCCACTGCGAGCCTACGTTGGTGAGGATCCACAGCGAGTGCTATACGGGGGAGACGGCCTGGAGTGCCAGGTGTGATTGTGGGGAACAATTCGACGAGGCCGGAAGAATGATGGGGGAGATCGGACACGGCTGTATTGTGTACTTGAGACAGGAAGGACGTGGGATCGGGTTGGGAGAAAAGTTGAAGGCTTACAACTTACAGGATTTGGGAGCTGACACGGTGCAAGCCAACTTAATGTTGAGACACCCAGCCGATGGCAGATCTTTCTCATTAGCCACCGCTATTTTGCAGGATCTTGGATTGGCTGAAATCAAGCTTTTGACCAACAACCCAGATAAGATAGTGGCGGTGGAAGGCAAACATAGAGAAGTCAAAGTGATCGAAAGAATCCCAATGATTCCGTTGGCGTGGAAATCTTCCGATGGCATCAAATCGAAAGAGATCGAAGGCTATTTGAGCACAAAGATCGAAAGAATGGGCCACTTGCTAGAGAAACCCTTGAAGATATAGGACTTGCATATAATGACGATGAAATGAGTAAATACCGGTGGTTGACAAACTTCAATAAAAGTGAAAGTAAAACTATAAAAATTAGTCTTCGTGACAATATCACTTGCTGTAGCCGTCTCCAGTTCTCGATCAAGCGTCTTATTTGTCAATTGGGCCCATTTATGTGGTCCAGTTCATTCGCAAGGCACGACCCTTTTGCAATTGCGGCGAATTTTCTAGGCAACCCCACAACCGTTTTCCAGGCTCCTGCAACCACGACGGTGGCAGATGAGTTTAGATGTAACAAGCAATGTGTTAGCCTTTCGCTATAATTGGGACCCTTTTAAAGTCGTGCAAGATCCAGACCCACCAAAAGAACTGGGTTTCGCACCGCATATTTCAAGTTCTAATTCCCAGTGTATTTTTTGTATTTACTACTTTTTGACATATATCTCTTTAGAGTTGCCAAGGTAAATTCCTGAACTGCCGCTGATTACGCAACAGCAACTGACGCAGAAATTCTACTGGAGCCAGGTAAGAAGGAGTTTTCGGATAAACACAGACCAACAATAGGTGGTGCGAGAAGAATCTGAATTGTGTCTTAAAAAACAACATTTGCAGTAAGTGAGGCTCAGGTTTTGATACTCGATCAAACAGCTCGGAATCCGAAACCAGCCAAAAGAGGAACCAACTCAAACGATGAATGATACCAAAGAGAAACGAGATAAATTGGAGGCCAAAAGAAGGAGAGTCACCAGGGCCTGTGACACTTGCAGGCAGAAAAAAGTCAAGTGCGATGGTAAACAGCCCTGTATTCACTGTACGGTTTATTCATACAACTGTACGTACGACCAGCCCAACATTCGAAACAAGAAGAACAGTGGGATCCCTACTCCGTCGTATCCACGTATAATCAGCAAAAATGGGTTGATATTGAACGACGAGAGTAAGAACACAAATAATTTGATCCTTTTGCAGAATTTGATGGACTTATTGTTTCCAAGCTTGAAAGTCAATGTATTGGACGACCAACCGTTGAACTTTGATTTCGACAGATTGAGAACTGTGGTGTATCACCTTCAGTCTAATGGGGGCAACGCCAATGCCACTTTGGCGAACATAGCTGACTACTACCAAGAGAATCCCTCCTTGAGCCCCTCTAGCTCCGAAAACCAAAGTTTTGTTGGCCACAGGGAAAGAGAAAGAGACAGAGAAAGCATTGCCAGTGATGAAAACTTTGGTAGGGAAATAAAAATCAATTTACCTCCCAAACCCAAGACTTTACAGCTCATTTACACTTGCTGGAATAAGGCTTGTGTGCTATTTCGGTTTTATCATCGTCCATCTTTATTAGGGGAAATCGATCTTTTGTACAGCTTGGACCCTTTTCAGTATACTGATCGTCAACAGAAATTTCTTCCATTTGTCTATTCTATTTTAGCCGTTGGCTCGTTGTTTTCAAGACAGAATAATGAAGACGATAACTCCATCCTACAGGATGATGGGTTCAAGTATTTCTTGGAGGCAAGAAAGTTGATTGACATAACTAATGTTGGAGACGTCATATCTATTCAGACTATCATCATGATGATCCTTTATCTTCAATGCAGTGCCAGATTATCCACTTGCTACTCATATATCGGAATAGCTTTGAGAAGTGCGTTAAAAGAAGGGTTACACAGGAACTTGTCAATCTTTCAAGATAAACGAAAGTTGGACCCTATAGAGGTGGATACAAGAAAACGGTTATTCTTCACTATTTACAAGATGGATATTTATATCAACGCCTTGCTAGGACTTCCCCAATCTTTGAGTGAGGATGAATTTGACCAGTCACTCCCAGAAGAGCTCGATGACGAGAATATCACCAGAACTGGATACAAACACGATGCACAACAAGGGTCCCTTTCTTCTTCAAGTTGTGCTAACCACCACACCAAATTGATGTTCATTATGTCACACATTGTGAGCAATTTGTACCCCATTAAAGTGAAAAAGACCAGTGAATACCAAAAGATCAATCAAGCCCCCAACCGCATGCATCAAAAAGTGAGTAAATTGGAATTTGAGTTGAAAGCTTGGTTGGACCAATTGCCCGCAGAACTCAAACCAGTTGATCCCAATGAGGCAGACTTGGGTAACGTCCCCGAAAAGTTTCAGTTGGCCAATTGCTATTTGCATCTCGCTTTCTTGAATTGCCAAATTATGTTGTACAGACCCTTCATTCACTTTATCAGTCATGGGAATGATGTCCGGAATTCAGACCCCCGTTCTTTGATTAGAGCAAGAAACTGTATCAAAGTGGCTCGGTCTGTTGTTAAATTGGCCAACAAGACTATTGATCAAAACTTGTTGGTGGGGACTTACTGGTTTTCCATGTACACGATATTTTTCTCGATTGCTTGTTTGATTTATTACTACCATTTCGTTCACAACAGCCATAACGGTAATGATTACAATAGTTCCACTAATTATGCTGGCGTCTTATTTGATGATGATTTGAACTTGGACATGATCAAAAAAGATATTGAAATCGGAAAGAAAGTGCTTGACAATTTGAAAGAGAACTCCAACGCTTCATTGAGGATCTACAATATTTTGAACCAATTATTTGAACAATTAAACAGAAGGACTGCCACTACCTCCAAAGACATAAGAGGTTTACTTGATCAGAATATTGTGACGCCTGTTCCCAATGCACAAGTTCAAAACACCATTAGTACATTTGATTCTATCAACAAGTACAAAGCGGAACCTACAAACCAGAAAGTGGATCATCAGACTACCTTATTTCAACAGAACTTCAACAATCACTTGGATATGATTGAAGGAACAGGCCGTGAAGCACAATTTGATGATGGGAAATACGGGCTCTCAAGACCGGACGAGGGCCAAGGTCAAGTCCCAGAAGGTCAAGTCTCTGCAAGGCCTCTTGACCAAACCAACGGACTGAGTCTTTTCACACAAACGCCCGATAAAACGCAACAGGTACCGCTACCAAACGTAAATGTGCCAGGGCCCATCAACCGACCAGCGGGACCTGTTCCAGCTAACATGAACCAAGTGCACCTGTTGCCCAGCAACACGGCTAGCATGAACCCAGATATGTTCAACGACGGTGCTTACGTTGATTTCAACGGTGAGGCTGGAAGAGGACCCAATTCTGTTCCCAACACTACACCCAATGTGGGACAAACAGAGGACGAAACTTACTTACCCGGGGTTATGGACACTTTTGACACTCAAATCTTCGGGAGGATCTTACCTCCCTATATGTCGGGAGCTGAAGATTTCAGTCTCGACAGCTTGAACAACCTTATGGGAGACATGAGCGATTTCAATTTTGTGAATTTTACTAATAAGTAATCCTCTTTTGATATTATTAAATGTAAAAATAAACACGTACTTGAAGGAGATAGGCTTCCACACTCTCAAAAAAGAGATATACTCTCATCGCACAAATTTAAAATTGTGAATTATTCAGAGCATCAACAAAAGCACCGTCAAACCACACAAAAGACAATATGAACAGCGACAGGAGGAGAATACTAGGCCCAGCAGATGCCAAAATCCCCAAGGTGGGCACATTAGGATTGGCCGAAGATGGACCGCTGCCAGTGCAGTCTGAGAGCGACAACAAGTTCTATTGCAAGACCAACTATATATCCAATGCCAACGGCTCTAGTTACGTGGAATCTCACGACAATATCATATCAGTGTCCGTATTTGGGCCTAGACCCATAAAGTCCAGTTTCGTAGACCAAGCATCGGTTTCGGTTGAGGTGAAATTTCTTCCTCATTTAGTGCCAAATGAGACACAGACACAGGGATCACAAAACCCTAACGGGAGAACAGGGTTGACGTTAGTGGAGCACCAAATCAGCCAGTTTATCGAGACGTGCTTGGTAAACTGTATATTGTTGAATAAGTACCCCAAGCTGACGATCGACTTGCATATAACTGTGCTCGAATATGATGGAAACTTAATGGAGTTGGTCAAGTGGATAGTGGTAGGATGCTCTTTAGGATTGGTGGATAGTGGTATTGAGATAAAGGACATGATAACCCCAGGGTATGTCAAAACATCACATAAGGCCGACAGTAGTGAAATGGAGGTTGACGGGGAGTCGGTGGTTGATTGTTTAGTGTGCTTTATGAACTTGAAAGATGAGATCGTGGGAATCTGGGTTGACGGAAGCCTTGAAAATCTTGGAAAAAGTATAGACCAATGTAACGAGATATCAAAGCTTTTGAGAAGCAACTTGAATAGTTATTTGATTCAAACATAGGAAATATATTGCTTAATTGTAAAAAAAATGAGTCTGCTTTTTTAGTCTATCTACACTACACTAATCTATTTTTCTATCTAAATCGTACTTTTCGAAAGACAAGTCTTCCAAGACTTTTTTCATGGTGATTAACTTGTTAGAAAGGTCTGTTAATGATAATTCATCGTTCAAAAAGATCTTTTCACTGATATTGATATGGGTTGATAAAGAGATCAAAATCGATAATCTTTTGAAAGTGTTCAAAATATTGATATTCAAACTTTCAATTTTATGGAAAATCGACTCCCTAACTTCGAGGTCCAACACCTTAGCAGTCAAGGTCTTTAATTGCTTAGCAAAGTGTTCTACTTCAGTTGATGAAGTGGGAACTTGAATGTCGGTAACTCTTACCTGGAATGGCTCCGAGATATAGGCGACATCGTGCTTGCCGTCTAAGTGGTATCTGAATTCATAGACCCCAGACTCCCAGAATAACTTATCACCTTCGAAGAGCAACTCTCCTTTCTCATCGGTTGCCCAAGACCATCTGCCATTGGAACTAATTAATGTCTTGTAACGATTGTAACCGGTTTGTACCACTTTGTACAAGCCCACCCAATCTTTCTTGGAATGAGTAACGGGGGCACTAAAACCAACTTTAATGGGTTCACCAATCTCCACATATTTGATGTGATGTTCGTTATCCTCGTCATTGTCTCTAAGGTTGAGGATACTGAGCTTGTAGTCACTATTTTCGAAGAATAAGTCTTGAGAAATATCGTAGATGGTCTGTTTTGAAAGTTTGTTGGATTTCTTAAACTCTTTGATGATCTGGTCAATGGTTTCAGTAGCATTGACGATGATAGAATTGCTGTTCTTTCTTTGATGTCTAACACCGTTGCTCACAGAGTTTTTTCTGATAGGGTTCAACTTCTTGAATGTCTTCGTCACTCCACTATCTTTCAAGACCTCGTCCTCTCCATACAACTTGATCATGTGGAATTTTTCAATGAAGTTTATTCTGATGAAATTGTTAGCCATCCAAGTCAAACACAAGACCAAGTTCTCGAGATTTGGAATAATCAAGAAAACCCCAATCAAAGAACACATTCCGAAAATTTGTTCAGGGTTGTTCAAGTATCTGTAAACACCAGCTTTAGTCAAGTTCAAGTTACTAGGATGCTTTGGAATAAAGAAATCACCGTAGAACCAGCCAAAGTAGCCGATGGAGTCGATGATTGACTGGTTGATGAGAATCTGCGTGACAATCAACAAAGCACCGATAAAGTATCTCAAATACAAGTAACTGTCGAAGAACAAGTCCAAATTGGACAACCCCGTCAAGACAAAGTAGACATTCAAACCGACCAACGAAGAGTAAGTCAACGAGATGAATGAGTTGTAGATTATGGAGAAGTTGTTCAAGGAGTTTTCAACTGGGATATCGTTCATCAAGTAGTATTTGGTGAATGTCTTGTAATAACTTTGGCACCACAACAAGACATCGATGATGATAGACTCCCACAATTTCAAGGTCAACGTCAAGGTAAAGAAAATAGCGGTTGCGTCCAAGGTGAACGACAAGTTGAACACGGTAAAAGACCCGAAGCTGATATCGTGGATGTTCAAGGAATAAAACATCAATGGCAACAACACAGAGTATGTAGTCACTAAGATAACGTTCAACACATCACTGCCCCTTTGGAAGTTGAAGTTGAAGATGCCAATCAAAGGTTTCAAGTTATTGAAGTATTTCAAGTCTTTCAATCTGACCAATTTCAATAAGTCGGTTTCAAAGATGGAAGGCCCATAAATCTTATTGATGTGGGGGGTTTCAATGAAATGCAAGAAGATCATTTGCAAGAAATGACCAAAGCACGCCAACACCAAAACAGTATAAGACTTAGCAATTAACGCAAACCCATAGTAGCCAATGTACCCGATGGAGTACATAGGATGAGGTACCATTTCAAAGACTCCGTCGAAGATCAACTCTTCATTGTTGATCTGTCTGAAGAAGAAATCGCCCCAGTACCAGGCGTAGTCCTTAATGACATTATGAGCATCGTTTTTCACCCAGTAATTGAACACAATCAACACCACCCCCACCACCAATCTGAAGCCAACTAACCAGACCAGTTGTTGTTCGGTGTTGATGAACTGGTAGTCGTCCTTGATAGCACTGGTAACAAACAAGCCGATGAAAAAGATGAAGTCGTCCATGAGAATCAAGTCCACCACCTTTCTAAAGATCAACCAAGTATTGAAATCAATTGGGTACTCATTGATATCGTAACTCTCGCCCATTTGGGATTTGATTTCGAATTTGATCAACCTCGATAACCAGGAGTTGTTCTCCGGCTCGAACACCTTCAACTTTCTGGACAAGTTGGTCAACAATTGGTAATTGGACTGGTTGTACAACATGTACCCAATACCGAAATCATACATGAACCTCCAGAAAACGTAACCCACAATGAAAAACTGGATCCGAACGGCGTTACTAAAGTAGAAAATGGCCGTGAAGTTGGTCGTCAAGATCGTCAAGATCACCACCTCAAACAAGGATTTTCTGACGTACGGATTGAACAATGTCTTGACCATATCGTGGGTGGTAGGGACGATAAACGTCTGTTCACCCAGGAACGTAATGCCTTTAGCACCAGAGATTGTGTTGGACATTCGTTTAGTGCTGATGACTGGCTATATACAGATAAAGGAAACCCAGCAGATGAAAAGCAAAAAAAAAAACTCACAAGTACAAGAAACCAAAACGAAGTTGTGACGGCGTCCAACAAGTGATAGAATTTAAAAGTTTTCCACCTAGCTGATCGTATTTGATATAGGAGGCCAATTGTTGAGAACTGCATAGAAGCAACTGTGGGATTTAGATTGGTCGTGTGGGCCTGGTGAATCTTGTGGAGGAAATGCATGTGATTTTTTCGTGTCAAACAATGAGACGACAGGTAGCTTGACGGGCTAAGGTCTACCTGAGTAACAGAGAAGGAGGATGGGTGGGCAGAAGGATGGAGGTGGTACCTGGTGGTTTAGGGTGGTTGTCTATGGGAGCTGTCTTCTTTTTTTTGTCAGAGGGTATGGGTGACAAAATGGCTGCAAAATTGACAGATAGATAACACAGGGAATAGATAGCGAAATTCACATTTTATACACACCGACAACACTGAACGCTAAGACATACGATATGAGAAAAGTGTATCCCTATACTTCGACATGGAAGGGTATTGTTTACTAGACGAAAGGGTGAAGCAGAGGAAGAACAAATAGTGAGTTTAATGACATAGAGTATTTTGGCTCAAGCTGAACACATCTTGGGCTCAGAACATTGTAGGCAGAAGAGAGTATTGCTGACCAGAGTCTTATTGGCTCACCAGATTGCTGATAAATACTCGGAATAAATTAAAGCTACACACACACCCTAAAACCTTCTATGGTCACCCAATGGAGCACTGTTGCTACCACTTTGAGATCCACCATATCCACCTCTACCACGGCCTCTTCCACCGAATCCACCACGGCCACCACGACCACCACCGTAACCTCTTCCACCACCGTAACCACCGCCACCGTAGCCACCACCGTATCTTGGATGTGGGCCACCACTTCTTCTGTCGAATCTGGCTAATTCTGGTGGAACCTCTTGTTTGGCTTCTCTCATGATCCTACATAAATCACCACCCATTTTCCTGTTATCTTCGGTGAAGAAACTGATGGCAGTACCTGAAGTTCCTGCTCTTCCAGTTCTACCGATTCTATGCACGTAGTCTTCGATGTTACCTGGCATGTCGTAGTTGATCACATATGTAATACCCTTGACATCTAAAAAAGAAAAGTTAGTATAAAGCACAAATACACATACATCCACAATTCAAGTGTACCAGAACCAAGACAGAAGTTCAAGTTCAAAAATATCTTCAGCCATTTGTTTTAGACCTTGTAAATTGCAGTCCCCTTTAGGGAAGGTAATCCCCATTAGGTCTGCTATGAACTTGTTTTAACAATGGAGTTAACAAGTGAATAGAATTCAAAGTTCAGATATATATGCAATTTTTCTTCTCTTTAACTTTTAAAATTATGGATAATGAAGTCCAACGAGTGTATAAAAAAAATTCACACATATCTGAACTTTAACTCTGTTCACCCGTTTAAGTGACCTCACTTTCCATTTTTAAAACAATGGTAGCTAGAAATCCTCCTTTAGGAGGATCTAGGTACTAAAATCTCAATACCGATATTATTGTTTGTATCCAACCACCAATCAGATTGGAAAACATATCCTATTGAGAATCAAAGAATGCTGGTTATCCCGTAAAATACGGGGCCAGCAGTAGAAGCTTTAACTTCAGGATACAATGATTCAATAACTCAAGGTATCGATGAACTTGAATTACTTAATTTTCACCACTATGCCCGCATAGCTTTTGAGTTGTATCCTAGAAGTTAGTATTTGTAAACGTCTGCAATTGCAGATGTTTCATGCACATATAGGCCAAATCTTTTTTTTTTCGAAAAATCTTCATCCACTTTCCACTATATCTTAAATCTTCCTGATACCCACAAATAATGATGTTAATAATAACAAAAATTGATACATACCAATACCTCTGGCAGCAACATCAGTTGCAACCATGATAGGACTTCTTCCTTCTCTGAATTCGTTTAAAACCCAGTCTCTTTCATTTTGCATTTTGTCACCGTGAATGGCTAATGCAGGCCATCCGTCCGATCTCAAATAGTTGGTGATTTCGTCACAAGTTCTCTTGGTGGAGGCGAAAATCAAAGCTTTGGCAGCTGGGTCTTTGGTGGCAGTTTCCAAATGCTTGATCAATTTGTCTCTCTTTTCGAAAGCACTTACAATTTCGACAATTTGAGTAATGGTGTGAGAGGCAGCCAATTCAGTTGAACCAATGGTAACTTGGATTGGGTTATTCAAGTAATCTTTGGTCAATGCTTGGACTTCCTTGGGCCAAGTAGCAGACCACATCAAAGTTTGTCTATCTGGTCTAATTTGGTCAACGATCTTTCTGATTTGAGGTTCGAAACCCATATCCAACATTCTATCAGCTTCATCCAAAACCAAGTAAGTAACTCTTCTCAAGTTGGTCTTACCAGATTCCAACATATCAATTAATCTACCTGGGGTGGCAATGACAATTTCCACACCTCTAGCTAATTCTCTGACTTGTTGACCTTTTGGAGCACCACCGTAAACACAAGTGTTTCTGATCTTAGAAGAAGCACCAAATTTGGAACATTCAGTTTGGATTTGAACGGCCAATTCTCTGGTTGGAGCCAAGACCAAAACAATTGGACCATCGCCTTGTTTCAATAAAGGTTGTGCGTTGATATGAACAATACTTGGTAAACAGTAAGATAAAGTCTTACCGGAACCAGTAGAAGCAATACCGACCATATCTCTACCACTTAAAGCCATAGGCCACCCTTGACATTGAATGGCAGTTGGGGTTGGGAAACCTTGACTTTTGATTTCTTTCAACACATAGTTAGGGAATCCAGATTCGTCAAAAGTGGTGACAGGATTAGGCACATCATCACCCTTAATTCTCATTTCACTTTCTTTTCTGAATTTGTCGACATCAGCCTGACTTCTGCTAGCAACATCTGGGTGTTCTTGGTAGAAGTTCTTTTCGAATTTTGGCAAAGCATCCAAGTCCCAGTCTGGCTTGACTAAATCAATTCTTTCTTGGTATCTGCTTCCACCTCTTCCACCACCGTATCCACCACCTCTGCCGCCGTATCCACCACCGTTGCCACCGTATCCACCGTTGCCACCGTAGCCACCATTGCCACCGTAACTACCATAGTTACCGCCTCTGTTGTTGTTCTGATATCCGCTATCGTAAGACATGTTAATATACTTTTAGTCAAGAAGAAAAAGTAATATGTTTAGGGAAAATTTTTTTCTGGCAGCCACCTGCCTCTTTATCTCATCCCACAATCGGTACATACACGCTTTTGCGATGGGCAGAGCAGTTGGTCCATGAGCGATGACATAAGAATAGCCCTATAGTTTACAGCTTAAAAACGCCTGAGTCCGTACCAGGGAACCCCGTTGATATCTTAAGGACCTCGGAAGAGAAATGGCAGGGGAGTTGGTTCAAAAAGCCAACTAAAAAAAAGCTAACCGAAGCCTACCAAGAGAGGCCAAAGGGCTTTAATCTACTGAAAACCAATACGTTACCTTACATTTCTATAATACATTTCTATGACTTTCGTTGTGCCTATGGGGCTGAGTGAGTCTAGTCGCTCTCCTTCAATGCTTGATCAAACTTCTTTTGAACAATAGTGCATAATTGAGACAAATTCTCTAACCCGAGATGAAGAGCCTCCACGGCAGTGATGTTTCCGTAAGTTTGGATTCTGATATTTAACTTGTTTTCACTGGGATGAGGGATAGAGTAACCCACAAACTCTACTTCGGGGTTTTTCATTATGATGTACCTCAAGGAGTTCCCTAAAGTATGATCTTCGTCAACGATTTGGAAAGATGCAGCAGTTCCATCTTCTGATGAGTTTGGGAGCAATGTGATTTTTTCAGAATCGAATTCTTCTTCTGAGTGTCTGGACACAGATCCCTGGTCTACTTCCATATGGTCAGACATGGTTTTTTTTAGGTTTTATAGGTGTAACTTTTGTAAGTTATATGGCAAAGGAGAAAATTTTTAGTCTTCTCATTTTGTACTTTCATTTTGTACTTTCATTTGGTAAGCTACGCGAAAAGTGATTTCAATTTTCACAATCGCATACATAAACAGAGGGACCCAACCGTTTGTATTTCAATTGTGTTCGTGATCTTGACTTCAACACACACATAGCGTTGTATCGGGAAGGAATATCTTGACGTTCTAAGCAATTCAAACGGCCCACAAGATCCAATAGACGCATACATTTGTTTATTGTTGTAATTCATCTACACTGTTGACTGATCCATTGAAACAGTTGGGTTTTTCTTTACCATAGACGTTTTATTTTTGCATCCACTGCAGTTCAGTTCCGGGAAGATGGCCAACAACGACGATTTAACGCAGCCCATTTCTGAGTCTTACTTTGTCCTTTCTCCCGACAGCACTGACTTGACATACAATAACAACTCGAATGAGATTCGTACGTTGGAGGAGCGAGATTTGGCCGACTTGATCTCAAAAATCGACAGGGACAAGCTGAATAACGGCTATGGAGATGGAAAGAATAAGCAAGGCTCACCCGAGGAAAACCCAGGGCCGGTGCCGGGTCCTCAGGATCCACATTTAGACCATTTGGACCATTTAGATCGGGTGAACCAGTTACAGCGCCGCAGCTCATTATCGTCGGCCAACAGCTCGGATCACAGTGTGTTGGACCATGACATCGACATATTTATTCAATCTACTCCCAAAGGGAAGAAAGAAAAACCGTCGTCGAAACTTATGACATTGGACGAGTTGACGAAGTTGCTTCAGCCATTACTAAATGACGAATTCAATGAGTTCAAGGCGGTGATGAAGAACCTCCTAGAGAACAAGGACCAAAAGAATCCAGAACAAGATACTTCCAAGTCGTCTCCAGTGCGGGGAAGTGAGCTTGAGTTTAACAGATTGAATTTTGAGTCTCCTGTGACGACTCCACCTACTTCGAAAGATCGAGATCAGCCACAAACGAAATTCGAAGCCAAGGAAAAAGCCCCTTTGAGTGGCACGGGTTCCGGAGGAGGAGGCTCGAGCAATGTCACTGAGGAATTGGTCAAGTTGAGACTAGAAAACCGGCTTATGAAGTTGGAAAATCAGAATTTGAAGGTTCTTCTTGAGCAGAACAAGCAGTTACAGTACAAGTTGGACCAAAGCAGGAAGTTCAATAAGGAAATCGTTAACGAATTGAACTACGTGAAAAGCCAACCACAGCCACCAGAACAGGGCCAGCCACCAGCACGGGGCCAGCCACCAGCTCAACTCCCAGAACAAGGCCAGGCTAGCAAAGACGAATCTGGCCCCACAATCAACGAACAAACAGTCAGCCCGCAGTTCAGGCAAATCTACCACGACCTCAATCTCAAAGCCATTGATGCTTTACCCAAGCAAAGTCTCTCGAACATCTTGAAGAACATTCTTCTCAAGCTTGTGATAGAGTATGACGATCTACCCCAGAAATTGGGAACGTTGATCGACTCTTATAAGGCTATGGCCAGGTTCGTCAACGACACGCATAATCTCTTGTACGCCGAAGACATCGTCTTGGATGCAAGCCTAGACCAATGTCTCCGCAACATGGTGACGGCCCTCGAGGCAAGAGAAAAGAGTGAAACCAGGGCTGGCCTTGAGTAGCACCGAGAACCGAACAAGACGTCTATCAGGCCAAGAGTCGTGTACCAACAAAAAATACAGCGGACAATAGGTGAGACACGTATAGGGAACATGCGTCCCACGTAAGTTTAGTCCTGCAGAAAAAGCCGGCAGGAAATTCTCAGCGGGGGGATAACGGCTCATAAGCTTTTTAGTAGCTTAATTGGCGTGGAATACCTTGAAATGCTTAATAGCGTGTCAAAAATGGCATGCCTTATAAAGCAAAAAGTGTCTCTGTATATACGGCCCCTTGAAAGTGGTCTTTAGGCTTGCGTAAATTTAGCAATACATGAAAACAAACAGTTCGCAATTTTGTGAGTTTTTTTCTAATCACTAATTCATTAGATAAACATGGGAGAGTCGGTTTTATCGAGAAATAGGAACAACTCAACCGCCGACAGTCCCAATATGAAACCCGGAATCGATAATTCCGTTGCGCCATCACATGTCACACCGAACTCCATGACCCCGTCCGCTTTGAATGCTTCTTTCAATAACTCAAACATAAACCCGTTGAATTTAAATAATCGCCAGCCCTTTAGACAAGATTCTTCCAACGCCATGAATTACAACTACCAGTACCACCCCAGTAATTTCAACGGCTACCAGAACTCATACCAGAATTATCAGACGCCTTCGCCTGCGGGTTACGCTACACATCTCGCCAACGGCCAGCCCAATACACAACAGACAATCAATAATCCAGGGTTGGCAAATAACCAGGGTGCACAGGGCCAGGTGCCGGTGCCGGTGCCAAACCAAGCGGGACAGCTTCTGAACCCGGGGAGTGTACAGCCTCAAGCACAACAAACCACCACGCTAACCCCACAGCCTCCATCCACCGAGTTACGACCAAGGGGTGACTCTATCTACTTGCCACCTCCGGGGACTTCCCAGTTCAAGCTATTTGACGACTCCCTACCTGCATCGAGGTCCAACTCCATGTTTGGAGAGAAGAAGAAGCTGAATCCCGAGAACTTGATAACCATCCAGGATTTTGAGAATTATATCAACACGTTCAACTTCAATAGTTCTGTATCACAACAGGGAGCTGGCGCGGGAGGCATGAGCGCCTCGGGTGCTTCTGGGGTGCCACCTGGTCAAACCGGATACTTGAATAACGGGGCAGCCGCTGGTGGTGTACCCAACGGATCCAAGGACAGTTTGAGCAATTTGCTAGCGTTCCCGTTTTCTACCTCCAGATCCAACTCACAAGACCGCAAAAACTCCAAATCAAGCAAGAATAGCTCCGTCGACTTGTCTGCATGGGATAACATTTACCTCCATCCCTCACAATCACAACTGTTCCAGCAGAATGGAAGCATATCAAATATATTACAAGGGTTGACTAGCTCCATCGATTTCGGCAATATGAGCAGTGAGCAGCGGAGAGATTCCATACTCAAATTTCTCAACGACTCCAATTTCAGACAGAGCTTGAGCCAAGCAAATATGAACTTGAAGGAAGACATATTCAAGAACAAAAGTGAGGACAAGTCTACCATCCCCGGAAGCGCCACAAGTGGAGGGTTGAGTAATGCCAATGATGGTCCTGGAGACCCCATGTCACCGAATTCAAGCTTGTCATCCAAATCGGAGGTGAAATACGATGTACCACAGAGCCCCAAGACGTCCCCGGCTCAAGCCGGCAGGGGGAACTTACTAACACCCCAAGTTCCACCGAACCAAAACAACATGCACCCGCAGTTCAACCCTTACTATCGAAACGCACAATACAGCGGCCAGTATATGCAACCAAACTACAACTACTATGGAAATGCACCACCACCGCAACAACAACAGCAACAGGCACAGCAACAGCAGCTCAGAATGGCACAGCATGAAGCTATTGCGCCACAATCTCCTCAGCCAATGGCCCATTCTTCAAGTCAAGGAAAATCTCGTGGAACCGGCAGAGGCAGTAACAGGCCAGTGCAACAGGCCAACCAGGTGAAGTCGCCAGCCGTTAAATATTCTACGTCTTTGCCCAAGAACTTGCCGGCCATTGAAAAGGGTGAACAGCCAAAGTTGGGGGCCACCAAGATTGATCAGTTGATGTTGGTCATTCAAGCTCGGGACAAGAACAACAAAAAGAACGAGATAAAGATCCACACCGGTGCTGATGGAAGCATAGAAGGTGAAATTGAGCCACAACATTTAATTGGCGGGGTGGAGAAGAACAAACTCACACCAGGGGGAGCAAAACGGGTCCATGAACTCGAGGATGGAGAAGTGGCGTACGAAGATAGAAGGAAACACCGCAAAAAGTTGCCCCAATGTCCTTATTGTGAGAAGTTTTTTGCACAGACCACACAACTCGAGGTTCATATCAGATCCCATATCGGGTTGAAGCCGTTTGAGTGTTCTTACTGCCACAAGAGATTCACACAAGGGGGCAACTTGACCACACATTTGAGGCTGCACACGGGTGAAAAGCCGTTCACCTGTCAGGTGTGCAACAAATCCTTCAGTAGAAAGGGGAACTTGGCCGCTCATCAGTTGACCCACGATAAGTTGAAGCCGTTTGAGTGTAGATTGGACGGATGTGATAAGCTGTTCACCCAACTAGGAAACTTGAAGTCACATCAGAACAAATTTCACCTCAACACTTTGACTCATTTGACAGGTAAGTTGGCAGACATTTCACCGGCGCAGTTCGAAAATCTTCCACAGGATGAGAAGGACTTGTTGTTGTATTTTAAGGATTTGTATAAGAATTCCAATAAGGGAATCAAGGGGAGAGGGAAGAAACAAGATGACGAACAAGAGAGTTCTGCTGCTCAAACAGCAGATAGTAGATTGGCTGGCTCCAATGGGAATTATAGAAACGACAATTATAATTTGGGCTACTAACTTTGGTTTCGAAATGCTTATGTAATATTACAAGGTAGTTATGATTTTTTTTAGTGTATGTTTCGGAAATAACTATTTATCTGGTTAATGCCTCTGCGTATACGGTTCTGTGACACGCGATTAAGCAAATTTCAAAAACTTACAATTCGTAATAGAACACACCAATGGATTTCCTTTCCAAGACTTTTTCAAGTCTTACCGGCGGTTCTATTCCTTACACATTCAAAGAGCAGATATGGCAGAATGAAATCTGGAAATTGCACGATGGGATCAACCCGAAAGACAAGCTGTTGGTATCGATATTTGAATTTGATGGTGTTAACGCTCAAACTGGATCGTATCAGTTAATGGCGTCCAATTGCTTTCAATACACCAAACGAGTGAAGTTTCCCGACGTGATAAGCGTCGTGGATGTGATAGAGATAAACAAGGATCACTTTTTTATTGTGACCGAACGGGTAAAGCCCTTAAGTGCCATAATCGACACTTGTTCCAACGATTACCGCACATTTGGCTTGAATAGCGTTATCAACTCATTGGCGTTTTTGAATGAGAAGTGTGGGTTTGTCCATGGGAACTTGTACGTTGATTCTGTTTTTGTGAACTTGGAAAGCAACTGGAAGTTGTTCGGGTTCGAATTAATGAATACTGTCGGTGGTCAATTGAATATGAACAGGTACGCTCCAATAGTAGACAAGATTGAATTACTGCCTGAGTTGAAGAATGGGGACGTGTCGAGCGATCCGCAGATGGACTCTTACTTGTTGGGCCAGTTCATCGACACTTATGTACCGGAGTTCAACAAGGGAAGTACCAGAAGGTTGGTGGGCAAGTTTGGATCAAGGCTGACTATTGAAGAGTTTGGTGCTAGAAACCATCAGGTTTTTGACTCCAACTTGATGGTCAGATTCAACAAAGACTTGAATGAGCTCAAGTTTTCTGGGGATGGGCCGAAACAGGAGTTCATCAGACACCAATTGCCCACCTATTTGAATGGTCCTTTAGACTTCCCAGAGACGTTTGTGACTAACAAGCTATTGCCTGACTTGATTGCACAATTTGACCAAATATCGAAATTCAAGCCCACCGTGAATACCACGCCAGAAGAGATCGCTGGCAACAAAGAGTGTCTTTCGATATTGTTAAATTTCATCTTGAAGGTTTCAGATAGCCTAGGTGCAGAGGCGTATAGCGCCAAAATCTTTCCTATAATCAAAAGCAGCTTTTCAAATAACGACAGGTCTATACGATTGATTTTGTTGAACAGTCTCGTGTCATTCAAGAGCAAACTTTCTGACGGGGAAATACAGCTGATTTTCGGCACCTTAACCACCGGGATCCAAGACTCCAATTTCGTTATCAGAGAGTTAACTTTGAACTGCATTAACTTGGTGGTTGATTCGTTAACGGACAAGATAGTCAACCAAGAGTTGTTGAAAATATTGGCCAAATGTCAGAACGACCCCAAGCCCAGCATTAGGACAAACACAATAATTTTAATCATCAAAATATCAGGCAAAATTTACAAGAGTTCGAGAAATAACGTGCTTATCACTGCCTTGAACAAGTCGTTGAGGGACTCTTTCACTCCATGCAAAATGGCAGCATTGGCCGGTTTCAGAGCCTTGACGAACGAGTTTTCAATCGACGAAGTGTGTAACAAGATCTTGGGGATCTTGGCGGCTTCTTTGATGGACGTAAAATCTAGCAAAGTACGTGACGAGTCCAGGAACTTGTTCAAGGTGTATTTCGAGATGGTCGAAGAGAAGTCCAGGGATTTGGGGGACGAAGAGGACGAAGAAGCAGAAGAAAAACAGTTTTTTAGCAAATATGGGCCAAGCGAAACGAAGGAACAACAGCAAAAGCCAACAGAGAAGACATTTGGTTGGGGGCTTGTGAACAAGCTTGTCAGCAATGTTGAAGGCCCGTTGAACACTGAAGTGAACAAGAGCAACAGCACTGTCAATCTCCTCGCCAAATCTTCCGAATCTCCTCTGTTGACATCTGCGGCACAGTCGGTGGAAGACTTGACCATAAACGATGAATGGGACGTTGATGGAGGATGGGACGAGCCACTGGCCGCACCACCCGCTAGAGCAGCACCCAAGCCGGCCAAAACAGTCTCAACAAAGCCTACCCCCAGACCAAGTGCCAGGGTATCGACTTCTTCTACGAGAGTAAAGTCTTCCTTGAAGCTCGGGACACCAAAAGAGAAGCCCAAGAAGCAGTTGAACTTGAATTTGATGGACGATGACGTAGAGGATGGTTGGGGAGGCACCGACGATTGGTAGTTTTGGGTAATAATCATCATATTTCGTTCAAATACATAAGTTATCAAAAAGATCTACTTCAATGGCAAGAGATTCTGTTCGACCACCAGAGTCCTGCAGAGCGGACACTCGGGGTTTTCTCTCACCCAATCCACAATACATTCCCAGCAGAACAAATGGCCGCAGTTCCCAGCCGTAGGATTTACCATGGGTGACAAGCACAATATACAATTTCTCGAGTTCTCTGGAATGTATGGCAATTGACTTGGGTCGGACAAGTCTATTTCTTGGGAAGTGCCAATCTGTTTAATGGATTTATAGTGGGAGTCATCCCCAGGCAATACTGCACTATTTTCAAGGCTCGTATGGTCGGTGTAAGCTTTGAATTTGAGCACAAGCTTCACCAAGAATTGCAATAAGATCAACCCACCCAAAAGGGAATAATTGGAGTTGGATGTCATTTTATTCGTGTCTTTATTGTGCCCGAAGACGTACCGTAACCCAAAAATCCGTTTGGACAACGAATAATACGAACCCTGAAAGTAGAACAACGCTATGTGTAAGTTCATAAATGTGTCCAAGGTGCTGGTGTAGTTAGAAAACACCTCCACCACCCAGTCCTTGAAACCACCGCTTTTGTTGTCTGGGTCTTTGGATTTGTATCTCTTGACCACTCGCAGAATCACGTATGGGATAATGGCGTACGAAACGATGAACCCTAGCCGTTTCGCCAACCTGGGGAACTTCGTGCCTTTTCGGTTCACGTACATCAAATCCACGTACTCTTCCCCTAGGGTTCTGTAGCCCAAAAGAGTGGTGAGCCCTAAATACGCCACTTTGGTGCCCACCGTTATCTCCTCCGGGTACTTGTTGATGAACCGTTGGCCCTTGAGCACCTGGAACACATCTTGAATGTAAGACCGTAAAGATGTTTCAAAATAAGTATCTTTCTGGTTGGCCCTCACTGGAAGCCGTTAGTAAACAAGGTTTTCACCATTGGGCAGGGGACCGTTGAAAGGCCCCCAGTTACTTTCTCAGTAGACGTACCTATTGTAGCGGAGTTGGCAAACGGCAACGACTTGTCATTGACTTTGATAGAATCAGTCATCACTGGTAAGTTTTAGAAAGTTCAAGTGCGAAATGGTAATCTTGATGTTCCTGTGAATTTACAATCACTTCATTGCACTTGGGGCACACTTCGGGGTCGTTTGTGGAGGTGTCATGTGAGGAGGAATTCCCAGCCGAGGATGTGGCGAGCACCGACGACGTTGGTGTTCTCGAGGTGGTCGTTTTGCCTTTGAAAGTGTCGAGAATATTATACCGAGGCTTTTTGGGAGTTGGAGGACTGGTGATGTTGGCTCGTTTAGCTTTGGGCTTGGGTGGAGGAGGTTGGGACGTTGGGTGGGCAGAAGAGGACCTGTATTCGGGGGATTGGTTGTAGGCTTCGAAAAGCTTGGAAATGTACTGCTTGTCGAGCTTTTGAGTCAGCTGAGCTGACGGAGTTGTGGAAGCTGTGGAAGTGGTGGAAGGCGTGGGAACGGCTGGTGCTTCTGGCGCTGTGCCCCTTTGCTTTTCGTACTCCTGGAACATCTTGTTGATGAACAGTTTATCCAACTTGGCCTTTGGCTCGGGCTTTTCCTGTTCCCGCTTACTGGCTGCAAACTCCTGCTGAAACTTTTCAAATTGGTCGGTGTTGAGCTTCTCCGTCTTCTTTGCAAACAAATCTATCGACGACTCTAGGCGGGTCAAGCTCGAGATTATCACTGCTAGATTCATCACCGGGGGAATGCCCACCTTATTTGTGGCACTGACGTTTTTGAGGTCCAACTGCCCGTTCGTCTTCGACAAATCGTTCAATTTCGACAAATCATGCGACAGCTGTAGCGCCTCTACGATCAAGGCCAAGCTCTGCTTGATAAGCTGGCTCTTCAAGTGAGCCAAGTCCCTGTAAATCGGAATAGGGCTTTGTTTCGAAGTGGTGTGCCAGTTCACCAAAAGCGACACACTGATGGTTTTTGGTCTGGTTAAAACACCCTGTTCTTCGTCCAAATCCTCTATTCGGTTGCACAAATCGCCCAGGAATGTCTGCACCCACTGCAACGCATCGTAAAGGGTTGTCACCGGGTTTGTGCCCATCATCTGTTTCCGAGACATCATGGATTTTATATCTACACGGTCTCTAAGTGGCTGGGGAAAGTCTCCGGTGATGATCTTGTGTAGGTTGGGGAACTTTTCAGTGTTGAGGTCTTGCGTCGGCAATTTGCTGAGGTAGGCAATAGACTTCTCATTGGTGGGTACCGCGTAATGTGAGAGTATGGAGTCCCCGTACTTGCCCCCCATGCCATTTATGTCTGTTAGCTCGAAATTCGAAAGAAAGTTGGGTATTTGGCTGTTTAGTATCACTGTCTGGTTGTCAGGCTTCAAGAACCCGCCGGCCAATTTCGCCATGTTCTTTGTCCTGCTGACGCCAGCCGAAGTAGTGTACTCTAGCTGGCCGAAAATCTCTTTTCTTATATCAAACATCATGTTTGACGCTAGCACTGTGATAATATCGTCCCAGTCGGTTAGAATCACATCCTCTTTCTGTCCCTCTTCGTTTTGTCGCCGATATAAGTGGCCCTTGGGCGCAACGTCAAACAGTGTCGGTATAGGTGGTAGGAACTGATCGTGATCCCCTTGAAGCAACTCCGGGTACATCTTTGTCAATTTGTCATAAACACATCTGCCCAAGTCCAAATACCCTTCATCCACACTGGCTTTTTCCACCAAGTCACAGTTGGCCGTCAAGATCCTGAAGATCTTGCGGCTCTCTCTTCTGTAAGGGTCTAAACTGACCTTACATATGCCTCTGACAGGCAACTTGTCCAAGTACCGCCAACTGTAGCTGCCTTTCTCATACACCGCGGCGTGCGCTAGCACCACATGGGGGCATTTCTGCTTGCACGTGGTGACGGAGTCCATTCTCTTGATGCCATACTTCCGGGAAGCGTAGTTCACAGCTATCACGCCATGCCACTGGACGCAGACCACCGGATCGTCTATGGAAAGGTTCAATCGTACTTGTTCTACCTGCGCAAAAAAAGCGTTCAAGTCCACATGTCCGATGATGGAGAGTTTCAGGCTGTAGCTTCGGGCCTTGTCATTGAGCTGGAGCAAGTCGCGGTACGTGAAACGCGACTGGGTTGCGGGGACCACCTTGTAGGGCGTTGTTTCTGTGTCGTTTAGCACAGACATGGGCAAGTTTGAAATTAACGCGATGATTTATGGCTGCGAAGAGATAGTCATATTTTGGATATACAAGAAAGCACACGAGGGGTGGGGACAAGAGGGGGTAGAAAAAGGTGGGGGTGTAAGGTGCTTCAACCGAATGGGCTATTCGAAGCTGACGACGATCTTGCCGTTATTCTTTCCACTGACGAGCACGTCAAAGGCGCTCTGAATATCCTCGAATCCGTGCACCGAATGCACAAACGGCTTGATCTTGCCAGCCTCGAAAAGTTCGTTGACATCATCGAACCCTTCGCCTGGCTCCACCATCACCATTAGGGCAGTCACCGGCCCCCACTTCAAGAACGAACCGACGATTGCCTTGAGGTAACTGAATGTCAAGTACCGGGAGACAACGGTGGATGCAGAAATGTCTATTTTCTTAGCACCAGCAATCCCTAAAGTGTACCCGCCAGCTTCGATGAACTCTGCCAAATGGTCGATAAGCACTTCGTTACCTGTGCAGTCGAAGTAGCCTTGAAATTTCCGGTCTCTGCACTGTTCCAACACGGCTTGCAAAATATTGTCAGTGGCCCTGTAATCAATTACTGTGGTTGCCCCCAACTCCTTTATCAAGGGCTCTGACGTGGCAGAGCAGATCCCCACAATCTCGTCTACTCTGTCGTCCAATTTCAACAACTGCACGAGGTACTTTCCCACGGAAGTGGAAGCACCATTGATCAACACTTTCAGGGGCCTGGCCTTGGGGAACTGACACAATCTGATCATTTGAGCGGCGGTGGAGTACACAAGCGGGAACGAGGCTGCCTCCGCCATTGTCAAGTTCGAGGGAACCTTAGTGATGGACCAGTGTTTCTTGCTGGCCAAATCAAATTTGAGGTACTGTGTCATGGTGAGTTTGTACCCAAAGTTAGCCGTTTCGCCACACACTTTATCGCCAACTTTAAGTCCAAGCGCAGCGGCAGTCTTGGGTCCTATATCCACAATTTCTCCCGAGTAGTCCCGTCCAAGCTCAAACGGTCCACGAAGGCCAAAAAACGAGAAACTGACGGATTTCATTACCACATCGAGGGGGTTGAAGGAAGCAGCACTGGTCTTGATTAGAATCTCGTCTTCTTTGACTCCATATCCGACGGACCCTTGCACAAGGTCGATTTTCTTGGTTACAAACTCCAATTGCAGAGACGTCCTGTCGCGGTAAACGGCGGTTTTGCTTTCAAGCGTGGCACTGGTGAACATTTTGGTCAAGCAAAGAGAGAAGGAAAAGTAATGTTAGTCAGTAGAAGAGGTTATGGCCAGTTCGCACCCACGTATGGGATACACCTCTGTGAAATGGATGTCGTAACGACGATAAAATGTCGCAGACGTGTTTGATGCCACCAGATGTTGCCGTGAGCTGATGTGGCCACTTGTTCAACAGGCAAACAATCCCAACAAGGAGCTTGGACAGGACCACTTGGAAAATGGTGCTTGGAGAGTGGATGCTTGGCATTGTGCTATTAAAAGCCGATATAGGTGGACGACATTCTGATAATAGAGGTGCGACACCCTGGCCGTTAGCAATTTAATTATGAGGTGCATCAATTACATCGGGTATCCTTTAAATATAGATCAACCTGCTCAAACAGATCATTCACAAACACCCTTTTTTCTTTGGGGAAAGCCAAGCAGCGTGTTAGTTACACTATATACAACGGTACGAGTAACTTCTGTATGAAGACCATCGCCGCAAACCCGCTCCGGCTCCTGCAAAACTTAGGTTATATGTTTTCACGTCTCGAATAAGATCTTGATCTCTTCAATTCTATTTTTTCTCTTTTCTTCTTCCTCCAACGATACGATTTCTCCGAGCTGTCTCTTCCTCTCCTGGATTTTTAGCATGTTTGTTTCGATACTGTTCTCCATGATGAACCGTACTACTTTGACGCTCTTCTCTTGGCCAATTCTGTGGAGTCTGTCGATAGCTTGTTCTTCTATGCTGGGGGACCACCATGGATCCATCATAAACGCTCTGGAAGCATTGGTCAAGTTCAACCCCACTCCACCGGCCTTCAATGAGATCAAAAGAACCGTAATCTTGTCTGGGTCGGAGACCGTCGACTTGCTGAACTGCTCAAGGAGCTGTTGCCTTTGAGCTTCAGAAAGTCTGCCGTCGAACTTCAAACACTTTATGGAACTCTCTCCAATCTGCAACTTTAACTCGTTGTCGATGATGTCAAGATACGAAGAAAACTGGGAGAACACGATAATGGGCTCCAGGATGTTCTGGTCCTTGAGTGTGACTATGTGGTTTATAAGTGCCTGAATCTTGGACGAGACCTTGCTGGGATCGTAAACGTACAAATCGTACGGCAAATCTGCTTCAATGGTTTTCCCTGTGTGGAACTTGAACTCGTTAGTGGTAGTGGCCTTGTTACGAATTTTGAATAACTTGTACTTCGAGATGGCGTTCCGGCAATTAGGACATGTCACAGCCTGTTCTTGCTTGGTTTGGAACTCAATGTGCTCTATGAGGCAATTCAAGCAGAACGTATGCCCACAGGTGGTGACGACCATTTGTGTTGTTTCGATTGGACTGGTGGTGCATATTGAACATTCGGAATCTTTAACATCAACTGTTTCAATTAACTTGTACTTGAATTCGTTCATCTCCGCCTGGTCTTTGAACCTATCCCCGTCTGTATCTTCAAAGATCTCTCTGAGAACGTTCTCTTCGAGTCGCTCATTCTTGGCAATATCTTCATCCATATCATTAACCACACTTTTTATGAGGTCCGGGTGACAACAAACTTGCCGCAATCTCAAAATATGGGTCAAAATCTGACTGTACTTCTTCAAAAGCTCTCCCGACTTAAGGTTTTCGTTGAACTGCCTGTATGCCTTATCCTTAAACCATTCATATACTCTGAGCTCTCTTTCACCGAATTTGACTGTTTCGATAACCACTTCCTTCGTGGGTAACTGAACCAATGGCTTACCATCGTCGCCCTTCATATTCTTTGTCCTTCTTAAGAAAATGGGTTCCAAGATCGTCTTGATAACATCCAAAGTTTGTTTCACTTGTTTTTGTTCGAAAGGGACAGTGATGAACATCTTCCAATATGAGAAGTTGTTCCATGGCTCTAACTCAAGAAACTTCACGATGGAATAGAGGTCGTCTAACCTGTTGATGATGGGCGTACCAGTCAACACCCATTTCCTGCTCAGCCTCAATTCAAAGATAGATCTGGACGTCTTGTTGGTCCTGTTCCGGATCTGGTGTCCTTCATCGAGTATGATCCGGAAAAATTTGACAGAGAACAACCCGGTCTTGGGAAGATTTCCCAGACTATCTCTTCTGCTTTCAATCTTGGTGTACTCATTCAAGACTGTGCCATAAGTGGTAATCATCATTATCGGGATGTGTTTCGTCTTATTCACAAGCATCGTCGATAGATCTGGAACGGTTTGCTGTCCGTAATAAACGATACATTTGTGTTGCAAGTTTCTGTTGGATCTTTCAAATTCTTTCTGCCATTGGGAAAGCAACGACATAGGAACAATCACCAATGTGGTTTGACTGGCATAATCAGGACCAGATATGCTAGATCGTGTATCATAGGGAACGGAATTGATTAACGATAACGCAGAAATCGTCTTTCCAAGTCCCATTTCATCGGCAAGAATGCCTCCTTTGACAGTGGACTGAATCAACGGCTTTTCAAGCGAGAGTTCACCACTGTACATGTTCCCATAGAAGTACCTCCCCGGCGTCTGACTTGCTTGTTGGACTTCTTTCAGCTCCTCTTGATCTTTGGGCCACCTGAATGTCTTCCATAATGGATTCATCACTCCTTCTTCCATAATTTGTAAATCGTCTAGGGCCAGCAAATCCTCCCCCTTACCTTCTTCCGTCAAGAGCTTCAACGTATCTAATTCCCTCTCTCTGGCCAACATCCACGACAATCCAAGACTCTGGTACCTCCTTAAATCCATTCCAAAGTTTTCCGATGGGGGTGTGGTGGTGTCAGGCAACGCTTTGAGCATTTCAGATTGTTGATTCTCCGAATAAAAAGTCTGTAGCTGATCAAGACTCAATTCATTCTGCAGTTCTTGATCTTCGTCTTCACTCTCCATATCCACAAGCTCGGGTTCTACTTGGGTTGAATTCACTTGGGTGTATTCGAGCAGTGTTTCATCATTCCCACGTAGTTTCACCGCTCTCACTTGAAGTTTCAGAAATAACGAAGATATAGCATGTTGTCTCATCCTTAACTCAGTTTCATCTTCGGTTTCAGAAGCGAAGTTGAATTTGGCTTTCAGAAGCGAATTTCTTGAAAGCACCCCTAGATCTCCATGCTTTTCGGTGCTCCTCTTTTTGAACGCTTCTTTGGTCAAGAAACAGTCGATCCTGACATCGAATCCGTCTCCGATAGATAATCGTTTCTTGGTCTCCACCGCCACCGAAACTTTGAAATATGCGAGGTTTAAGTCTAGTAGAGGTGCAACTATCCTTGTGACATCTTCTTTGAGCCTTCCGATCTCTCGTTCGTCGCTTAGGTCGTCATGTGGCGAAACATACAACCGCACGATGGCGGTATCATTGACCTTTTTCTTTTCTTTTCCCGTCAACTTCCTTGGCTTCAAGCTCCGGAGCGTCATAGCTTTCTTGTATGGAAGAGGCCTCATGTACGGCCTTGTAGCGTAAGCATCAGCGAACACGGTGCCAAGGTACCGGTGCCAGCTTTGTGTATCAGACTCTTCTTCTTGTGTTTTCGTCGGAGAAGGCGTGGTATTTGGAGCCGATCTCTTGGGGTAAGTAAACGGGAGTTGGACGCCCCGCGTGCGCTTTCTTTTGTTGTTGTTCTGGAGCAGTATGGGAGGTATCACCACCGATTTGGCGGCGACAGCCGGAGAAGATGTGTGATTTGCATTCGTTTCCTTTGACTTTAAATACTCATCCACTGCAAGCAAAACACTGTTCTCCCGCAGCTTAAACTTCTCAAATAGCCGGATTACGTCTTCGGGAGGTATGCCATTGAACACTTCGTTGATGGAGGCTCGAAATTGCACGAATTCACTTGTATTGCTGTCGTCCTCGTCTGAATCATTACTATCGTCGTCTGCCACAAAAAGACTCGGTTCTTCTTTCACAGTGATAGATTCGGCCCCGGACACGGACGTGGGGGAGGTGGAAGCGTCTTCGGAAACATCGGCGCCCACCTGTGACTCTTTTTGCTTCTTTAAAGTATCAAAGAAACTGGTCTTTACTTTGGCCATCGATGCTATCAGAGTACCGTGTTGCGCGTCGTGTTGCTTATGTACTATATACGAAGATGAGTCGTGTGCGTACCGAGTAGAAATCTTATCAGTGGCCTAGGATAGTTACTGGTAGTAGCCGGACTAGTTTGGAGCCAGACCAGTTTTAAAGCCAAAACGGAGATTGAGTGCTTCCAGTGGAGCGGCGGTGGCAGTATTGGGAACGTGGCGTATTTTGTGTTCAATGTTTTGGGTGCAGTCTTATGTAGCACACTTTAAGATCAATTTTCAGCCTTATATAGCATATTTTGTTATCATTTAGCGTCAACCTCCTACAATAGCACACTGTCGTCCTTGATCATGCTGCTCTCCTCATCGGGATCCACGTTCCGTGTTTCACACCAGCAGCGTAGCTTTTCCAAAACCAAGCAGAGCCCAGAATCCGTTCCCTCCATCACCCCCATAAACTCCAACGTCTGTAGTAGGTCTGCTTTCCTATACCCCGTGGCATTGGCTATATCCTTAAGGGTGATCTCTTGCTTATCGCTGGCCAACCGTAGTACTAGCCCCAGAACCTTCCGAGACCAGAAGTTCAAGTATGTAACTTTTCCAAAAGGAGAGAGTGGAAGCTCCGGTCCGCTTAGGTACTGTCCAGGAGTCACTTTGGCCACCTCATACAGAAACTCAATCAACAACGACCCGATGTGCTTGCGCTGGTAGGGTGGAAACACACAGATACATGCCAAGTTGTTGTCTCCGTCCCAAGACACCAACTCTTTGGAGAAGAACCCCATGGGCTTGAAATTCGGAGTCCTGGCGTGCTGGTCCAGTATGTCGTTGGAGTCGAACCCGTACACCACGTAGAAGTCGAACGGCGCAACATTGTAGTAGATGGATTTGTCGTCCAAGAAAAGCTTGCTGAACAAACAGAGGTTCTGGCAGAAAAGCTGGTGCTGGTACCCTCTTATATGGCGAATCACAAACGGCGACTCGTCGTCCCGGTACACCAACCGGCCCATATGAGGCACCTCCATGTTTAGGGGGCACACGGGCCGGTGGCGGGCCATGCTGCTGTCATCGGCGGTGTACTTGAAGCAGTATTCGCAGACAAAGAGGGTATCGAGCCAGAGATCTGCTGTTGTATGTGTTTGATGCAGGCCAAAGTCGTCTTTTGCACTCTTCAACGGCTCCTTCGGGATCCTACCGTCTCTTGCTCCGTTCCAGTCCACCGCCAAACATTCGTGGCTGCTCCGGGGATCGAAGTATGCGGTGTTGCCGTACCATGGATTCATCTCATAATTGCCCCACCGGACCTTGCCAATATTGGGCTTCTCTAGCACCCCGTAATCGGAATCCACCCCCAGAGTCTTGTTCAGATTCTTATTGTTCATTCGCCCGTTGGACCCATGTTTCACAGCCATCACACGGCCCAATAACTCAAGACAAAATGCCGTCGTAGTAACAAGAGTGAAATATAAAAACGCGTACCGATTTGTGAATTTTTAATCGATACCGTTTTTTCTAGATACAAATGCCGCCAAAAGGTTGGAGAAAGAACGCCGACGGCACCTACCCCGTGCCAAACAAGGAAGCCGAGATCACCTCCATAGACGAGATTTTATTTCCTCGGTCGTTGGTGCAGCGATTGGCCAAGGAAATGCTCACAGGTGACGAAACCAATATGAGCATGGCCAAAGACTCGTTATTGGCACTCCAGAGATCTGCCACTGTGTTTGTGTCCCATATCATGTTCCATGCTCGCGAGGTGTCGAAGGCCAACGACAGGAAGTTTGTCAATGCCCAGGATATTTTGGCGGCGTTGGAGCGGGCCGATTATCAGGGATTTGTGCCCGAAGTCAAACATAAGCTTAGTCTATTTGAAGCGGGCGTGGAAGCAAAGAAGACGGCAAAAGCAGAGGATCCCAGCAAGAGAATGAAGACCAACGATGGCGCGGTAGGGGCCGCGGGAGACGAGGAGGAGGAAGTGGAGGAAGTGGAAGACGTGGAGGAGGTGGAAGGTGAAGACGAGGATGTCACCAATGACAACACCGAGGAGATGATCGACGACTCTGTGGAACAGGAACAGCCGTCTGCTAATCCCATCGCTGTAATTTCGAAAGAGGAGGAGGAATTGGAGGGGACAAAGATGTCTGAGGCCGAGGAGGTAGACGAGGAAGAGGATTAGGGCGGCCAGAGGAACGAGCAAGCCAGAAGAAGAAAAGAATAGCCAGAAGAAGCAAGAAAGAGTAACTGGAGAAGCAAGAAAGAATAACCGGAGAAGGAATACAGAGATGACACAGGGATAAGGGACACATATAAGAGACAAGAGACGACACGGGATAGGCCCAGAGATGCAAAATGAAAGAACAGAGAAAGAACCGTATCGGTTAGGCGATTTTGTATACAAAGCCGGTTTCCTGAACCGGCCCCCTTGCCTACTGACTCCCCTGCCTACTGACTCCCCCGCCTACTGACCCTACTGTCCCCCCCTGCAATGACTAAAGAAAGGGTACCCACAGCCAGATCCAATGACCAAATAAATAATAAATAAAACCCCCACTGCCAACAAAATATAAAACTTGGTTCTGCTAAGCCACATCTTCCTCCTGATGAGCTGGGCCCTTTTCTGAAACACCAGCGACGAACTAGTCAACCGGTCCGTTTGGTCTACTAAAAGATTGATTTTGTCGCCCCTGCTCATTAACTTATTGATATTATCAAGCATCAACTGCCTTACTTCTGCGACTTCTTCGTTCACAAGGACCAAGCTTTTCGGGCTTATCACGTCACCCACGTCGGCTTCTTCGTCTTTTCCGTGTCCTTCTCGAGTGGATCCATAGTCATAAATTTGGTGGTTGGAGTCGTAATTCATTTCTTCAAACTTGATGATTTGGTTCATGTAGAGCTTAAATTCCCCCAATTTGCCCTTCAGCTTGTCGCTGCCTTCTCCCGTTTCCGTGTCCTGCTTAAACTCGATGTATTTGTCCATTATCTTCTTTAGGATCGACAAGATCAAGGCTCTATTCATGTTGGCATGGGCAATGGCGAGAAGCGTCACCAAATCGTTGCTTCCATCGGCGTTGTTGGACACTTTTTTGATGAAGAAGATGGCCAAGTCCATGTTGGTACCTGTATTGACCACCGGGATCGAGCCAATGAGCGTCTTAGACCCACTGATAAGCCCCAATTCCTGGGCTATTATCTCAGAACAGTTGACGTTCAATGCGTGTACGAGCTGCACATTTTCACAGGAATAAAGGGTGGTGGAATTCTTGGTTAGTGTGGTGTATATCACTGGATCTGTTAGTATGCAGTCACTTGGGAAACTCTGCTTGTTTCTGCTACGTACAATGGTTTTGGAAGTCGAGCTTGTTCATTTTATGGATGATTTGGTTTAAGATATGGATTTTTTTGGGCTCCGCGAACTCGATTTAAGTGTACAGGAAGGCATCTCTAATTTTTTACAGCGTTTACTTCTTGTCCACAAATCCGATTTCAATATAGCCAGCACACATGGGGAAGTACAGAGTGAGGTTCAACGAGAAGGCCCGGGCAGGGATGGTCTCCAAGCAAGCGGCGTTGAAAAAGGCCAGAAATAAGGCGTATTTCCGTCAAATGGAAGACGGAAATAATGGAGATGAGCAACTGCCAAAAGAAGAGCTTAAAGCTGAAATAGACCCCAACGCCGAGATCTTGAAGCCCATGACGGACGAAGAGAAGGCAGAGAGAAAGAGGAAGTTGGAGAGTCAGGTGTTTGTCACCAACGGCAAAGAACTGAAGATTTCACGAAATAAGCGGAAGAGATTGGACAAGTACATTGAGCACCAGTTGAAGAGAGAAGAGAAGAAGGTGTTATTCGATAAGTTGTCCGCGACCAAGATCGACACCGGGAACTTGACGTCGTCGAAGACGTTGGGGAAGGGGAAGCAGACCAGGAAAGAAGAGATGATAGAGGCGTTGGAGTTAGAGAAGCAAGGCCGTGGTGATGACAGGACAAGAGAAGTGTTGTACGAGGAGAGAGAAGTGAAGGAGTGGTCTGAGGAAGAGCCCCAGCAGACAGAGAAACTTGAATTTCACGAGGAAGAAGAAGATGGCAGTGGGGCCAGTGGCAGTGACAGTGGCGAAGATGACTTCGAGAGTAAATTTGGTGATAACACGGCCTCCAGTGGGTTTGTGGACAACAGGCCTGCCAAGTTTGGAGGCGCCGGTTTAGGTTTTGGTTTCAGCAATTTGAAAACGGTGGAGAAGAGCGTGCCGAAGAAGAAGTACAGCTGGAGGTTGAAGATCGAAGAGGCAGAGAAGAAGAAATATGCACAAGAAGGCGATGAAGATTTCGAGTCTAGCGACGAGGACGATGAAGGGGATGAAGAGGAAGAGGAAGACGAAGAAGAGGTAAAAGAGGAAGACGACGAGGACAATGACGAGGAAGACCTGCAAGACGAAGCAGAAGTAGATAGTGTGGAAGAAAGCTTGGAAGAAGGTCTGGAAGAAGCAGAAGGCCTGGAAGACGAATCAGAACAAAGTCTGGAAGAAGAGAGCTCGGACGAATCACAGGAACCCAGACTTCGGAAGCCCACGCATTCTAGCACAGCTTTAGCATTCAAGGCGTGGGCCGATAATCAAGTCAAAGAACTCGAAGGCAGAAAAGACATGGTTCTTCCCGTACTCCCGGACCACATCAAAAACGCATATTCCAAGCCAACAATCAGGGAAGAAGATATCGACCATTCTAGTGACGATGAAAACTATGTTCCCATCAACAAACAAAGCAAAAGAGAAGCATATTTCGTCACCGTCAACCGAGATGAAGAGGTGCAAAACCTGAGACTAAACCTCCCGGTGTACAACGAAGAGCATCGGATTATGGAGGCAATCTACCACCATGACTGCGTGATCATCTGTGGAGAAACGGGGTCCGGTAAAACGACCCAGGTTCCTCAGTTTTTATACGAAGCCGGGTTTTCTTCCGCTGATTCTCCTTTGTACCCAGGAATGATTGGGATCACCCAGCCAAGAAGAGTTGCAGCTGTTTCGATGGCAGGGCGGGTCAAGAACGAATTGGGGGACCACGGGCATCGTGTAGGGTACCAGATCAGATTCGACTCCACCATTAAAAACGAAGGAACAAAAGAAGGTACAGGGATGAAGTTCATGACAGATGGGGTTTTGCTCCGGGAGATGATGTCTGACTTTCTTTTGACGAAATACTCTGTGATAATCATTGACGAGGCCCACGAGAGGAACATCAACACCGATATATTGATCGGGATGCTCAGTCGGGTGCTCAAATTAAGGAGGAAACAGCACACACAAAACCCCGAAAAGAAGCCATTGAAGTTGATTATCATGTCTGCAACGTTGAGAGTGTCGGACTTCTCTGAAAACACCGGGCTCTTCAAGAAACCACCACCGATTATTCACATTTCTGCGAGACAGTACCCCGTCAGTACGCATTTCAGTCGTCACACAAATTTCGACTACCAAGAAGAAGCATTCAAAAAAGCATGCAAGATCCACAGAAGACTCCCTCCAGGAGGAATTCTTATCTTCATGACGGGTCAGAACGAGATCACCAGCATGGTCAGGAGACTCAAGCAAGAGTTTCCTTCGAGACAAAAGAAAGATGAAGATATTGTCACCATGATAAATACTCAAAATATCGACTTTGAGGCCGAAGACGTGGATTTGGGAACAAGCAAGCTGTTAGAAGGTGTGGAGCTTGAAAACGACCAAGACGATTATGATGACGAATCGGACGAAGAAGGGTTTGAAGAAACTTTGGAACCCCACCAATCTCCCGACGATCCTTTACATGTGTTACCCTTGTATTCGCTTTTGCCTACGGCCCAGCAAATGAAAGTGTTTGAGGCCCCTCCAAAGGGAAGCAGGTTGTGCGTCGTAGCCACCAACGTGGCTGAAACGTCGTTGACGATCCCCGGAATAAGGTACGTAATTGATAGTGGGAGATCCAAGGAACGGAAGTACAATAAAGATACCGACATTCAATCTTTCGAGGTGGAATGGATCTCAAAAGCTTCTGCCGACCAAAGGGCCGGGAGAGCTGGTAGAACAGGGCCTGGTCATTGCTACCGGTTGTTCTCTTCTGCAGTTTACGAAGACTTCTTCACTCAGTTCAGTGATCCGGAGATTTTGAGGACTCCTGTGGAAACAACCGTGTTATCGATGAAAAGTATGGGCATAGACCAAGTGGTCAACTTCCCGTTCCCTACCCCACCAGACAGGAGGTCTTTGGACAAGGCCGAAAAGATTTTAGCGGTTATTGGAGCTTTGCATAAGGACACTGGAGTCACACCACTTGGGAAAGCCATGTCGAGATTTCCATTGACACCCAGATTCGCCAAGATCTTGATTGTGGGTAACCAAAGAGGGTGTTTGCCGTATATCATAGCCATTGTGTCAGCCTTGACGGTGGGAGACCCATTCATTGGAGAGCAGGAAGTGATGATGGAAAATGAAGGACAAGAGAAACTTTTGAGTAAGTTCCGTAAAACCAGGTCGATGTTCAACAGACAAAGTAGCACATGTGATGCTTTGAGTCTTCTTTCAGCTGTGTGTGCTTTTGACCATGTCCCTTTGACTCAACAAGACGAGTTCTTGGAAAATCACTTCTTAAGGCCCCGGGTGATGAAGGAAATCAGCCAATTGAGACGGCAGATATCCCACATCGTCAAGGTGAACACGACGGTGGAGTCGATAGCGGCCTCTTTGGGTGCAAATGAGTTGAAACTTGGGGTCCCCTCCACCAAGCAAATCGCAGCCATCAAGCAAATCATCTCCTCAGGGTTCATTGACCAAATCGCCATCAGGGGAGACTTAGTATCGTCTGAGATCAGCAAACCGAAAAACCAAAGCATTATCAGTATTCCTTACCAAACATTGACATCAACAGCACAAATGGACGAAAACACCGATGGGTACGTTTATATCCATGCAGGGTCCATTTTGACCACTGCTGGGGAGCTTCCTCCCGACATGTTGGTGTACCAATTGCTTAATATGAGCTCCAAGAAGCAAGAGGGCGTGGTGTCTAAGGCCAGGATGAAGGCGTTGGTCGACATCACCGGCAAACAGTTGACCAATATCGCTAAAGGGTCTCCTTTGTTGACATATTCCAAGCCGCTTGGGAACAAGTACGCCCCTAAAAATATCACTCCAACGAAACGAGAATGTTATGTGATTCCAAGGTTTGGAGCCGCCATCGGTTCTGGAGGCATTGGCTGGGATTTGCCGGTGATCAAGGTGATTCAAAACAAGGTTAGCGGGCAATGGATAACTGAGTAGCTTTGTCGTTTGCTTTTGACACTTTGCCGCTTTGCCACTCTGTCAGTCAATCCGTCGAAGCTCTTTTTACGTTATATATATACAGACTTTGTGTAAACAAGCCCTTTTGTAATTCTGTAGTTGACAAAACAGGTCCTTTTGTGTGAATGTACCTCTCTGTTGACATTTATGTGAACTCTATTTCGCGTTATGTTTTTTTTTTTAGTTTGAATCATCCCCAGTTATACATCATCATGGACCTGCCCGTGAAAAAACGGGTCCGAATAGACGATGTTGTCACCGAGATCAGAGACACACAGCCCCAGTATCGAACTTCATCCAAAAAACCACGAAATTTGGTGCCGTTCAATATCGTTGACGAAGCGTTTCAGCGATTGTTCATCATTTCCATCTTCATATTGATACAGTCGTGGAAAGTGTATGATTTAATCGTTTTGAACGTCACTGCCGACGAAGCAGCGTCTGCAGCCACTACCATAGTGTCCTCCTTGAACAAGGTGACGTTCCTTTTGAAATATGCCGTAATTGAGGGACTCTTTCTTTGGTTTCTCCCAATACTTAACATTTCCTACCTTTCATTTTCCCCATTGATGACATTGCTCCTCACGTTGGTGGTCAATTTGTTCAACATCTTGCTCACGAGCAAGCTCAACATGTCGGTGGTCCTTGCATTGGTGGGGCCATACTTGAAATCGTTGCAGTCCACGAAAGAACTCACCATTGGCGGTGATGCCATCAACCCGCAGGTCATCGACATAGATTCCCACTTTAAGGGGAGATACACTATCCACTACCTTCCTGACTCTTTGGCCAAGTTCAATGTGTTCAATGTCAGCCCGGGGTGCCAGAATTTCGACGACAAGAAACCATTTCCGATCCCCATCGAGTTCAATACCACCACCGATATCGGGTACATCGAACTTGAGTACACTTCTCCAGAGAATAAGAAGAGTTTGTTGTCGTACCAAGGATCGGACGTATCCAAGATGTTGGCCAAAGACTACTCCCATTTGAAGGGCCATCCAGGGTATGTTGCCGATGACGATAGGGTGTTCTACCTAGAAGTTCCGGTTCGAGAGCCGGGATTTTACAAGTTGAGCAAAGTTAAGGACAAGCAGGGTGTTTCGATGAGATACGTCCAGAACGTTGTGTCATTCGGTTTCTGTCCCGATGTGTCGTTTGTGTTGTCCCCCAAGCCCGGTCAAAAAATGTGTCTGGGAAGCTTGGATAACGTTAGTACGATGTTGCCGTTATTGACGTACTTCGGGATCCCTCCTCTTTCTGCCAGGATATCAACGACGGTGAATGGAAAAATAGACAGAACCCTTACTACGCTGGTGACCCTTGAAGCCTTATCAGATAGCTACAACTTGACTAGTCTTTATGCTCACAAGATTACCAGAAATACCCTCGAGCAAGAGATCTTGAAAAACCCAGAACTTTTAGCATTGAAGAAGTCCAGCTCTGTGGAGTTTCAAATTTCAGAGGTGACAGACGGGCTTGGAAATCGTAAGAGATTCAACCCACAATCGGCTTCTACTGACTTGAGGTATACATTGGACGTGTTAACCAAGCCATCTTTGAGGCTCATCGATATGGATTCCAGCAGGAAGTTGTTGAAGAACGGCAGCAAGAGATTGAGCTTCATCACCAGCACCAACATCGAAGAGCAACTCCCATTCAAGGCATCGTTTGCCCACGAGGGATATGAAGGTGAGATACAGCACTTTTCACGTACCTTCAGTACCATTGAAGATTTGAAGACAGGGTTCGAAATTTCAGGACCCGGCACTTACCTGCTTGTGTCTGTGAAAGGGAAATTCTGTGATTGTATTGTGCAGCCTGGACAGGTTGTGGTACAACAAGTGGACCCACCGGAGGTGAAGATAGAGGGCACTCCCATGATTGATAAGTGTGTCGGAATGACAGGGTACAATTTCCAGTTTGATGCCAAAGGAGAGCCTCCGTTTATAGTGGATTACTCGGTGTACTCGAACTTCACAGGCCAAGGGCTCCGGTTGGTTAGAAACACCGTGTTGAGGGGCTCGTTACACCACTTCGAGTTGGCTTACAACCCTCCCAGTGAAGGGAATTACGTTATCCAGTTTAATTCGATCAAAGATGGGAATTACCAGACGCCCACTGCCTTGGAGGGTCAGAAATACCTGACTCATTTCAAGCAACGGTCCAAAGTATCTTTCTTCGAAGGAGAATCCGACAACAAGAGGATTTACACCTGCAAAGGAGAATCTAGTATTGTGCCTGTGTTTTTCAGCGGCACAAGCCCTTTCACATTTGATTATGCTATTGTCGACAGAAACGGCAAGCCTGTGGTTTCAAAGCCAGGACAGAAAGTGGAGGGCTCCATATTCGAAATCAGCACATCTGACATCAAGACCGGCGGCACGTTTGATATCATAGTGTCCAATGTCAAAGATGGCATGTCGTGCCCTGCCGACCCAGGTAACATGGGTACGGTGACTGTGATAACAAGATCCGACGTTCCTGAAGTGTCGTTCGACACTCAAGAAGCCGTGACGTACCATAAAATCGTGGAAGGCGATTACATTGACATACCTTTGAAAGTGGCTTCTTCGGTAGGGAGGAACAGAGATATTATTGAGTACGAGGTTAACACTGGCTCTGGAATAAGGAAGGAAGCTATCCGTGGGAACCAGCCACTTCGAGTATCGAAGCCTGGTGTTTACAGATTGACACGGTACTCGAACGGTGGGTGTCCCGGGGTTATCGCTGGAACAGAGACCAAAACCGTCCACGTATCATACCATCCAAGACCCAAATTGACTGTGGAACCGGTGGAGCCCACAGTTGCCAAGATCCCGGTGGACAAAGGCGATCTTTCGCTTCCGCCAGGATGCCAGGGCTGTTCCCGTCAAGCGGTTCTTAAATTCGACGGCAGACCCCCTTTCATTATTGATTACGAGATCCGGTCCCCTGGCAAGACGGAATCCAAGACCATGTCCTGTGACAAAAACTCCTTGGTGGTGGACTTGCCCACCGACAAGACGGGGATTTACCAGCATGTGTTCAAAGGGATCTACGACAGCTTATACACCAAAAGCAAGGCCACCAGCAAGGAAAGACACCCATTGATGACATACGAGATTTTTGAGTCGCCGACGGCTACGTTTGTTGGAAGCAGCACCATGAAGCTATGTGAGGCTTCAATCAGCGACCATATCCCCAAATTAGCCAATGTGCCTGTCAAGTTCACAGGTAGGGGTCCATTCACGGTGAACATAACTGTCGCTGGTTCTCAATTGAACAAGTGGTTCGTGGCGGATGTGGATACAACCGGTACGTTCGACTTGAATGAGGCGGTTGACGCTGAAGGTCTGAGAATTTGGAGGTACATCCAGAAAGGAGAGTATGAGGTAAGTTTCAATCTGATCGTGGACGCAAATGGGTGTTCAGAAACAACGTTTGACCAGTTGAATGTGTTTGTGTTTGTGATAACCCCAGCCCCAGATATCACCAAATTCAACCACAAGAGTCACTACTGTGTGGGCGACCATGTGGGATACGACTTGAAGGGGCTTCCTCCATATACGTTGACGTACAAGTTCAACGACAAGCACCATAGGGCCAAGACCGGGAGCGAGTTCCGGCGTTTGGCTGCCAAGGCCGGAAATATCTCGGTGGTGAGCCTCGAGGACTCGTCAGCTGGCCGGTGTTTCATTGAGGTGCCAGAGGTATCCAAAAAGTATGATGATCTACAAATTGTGATTCACGAAATACCGTCGGTGGAGATCAACCAAGGGGATTCCGTCATCCAGGATATCCACGAAGGGGACATGACGGAAATGAAGTTTACGTTTACGGGAGCACCGCCTTTCACAGTGACATACACGAGGACGTTAGAGCTGTCGTCCAACAAACGAAAAAAGAACGCCGGTGGCCACAAGGTTATTGAAACCAAGACAATCAGAGACATTTGGGACCACGAGTTGACTGTCAAAGTGGGATTGGAGGGTACCTACGAAGCAGTGGAAATTAAAGATTTATATTGTTCGGCCTCAAGGACCGATTAGACCAGAAATACACAACTAACTACAGTCTATAAGCACAAAGACAAAGACAAAACCACTTGCGCCACACTACTTGCACTCCACCAGCACTCTGTTGACCACCTCGAACTCTGCCTTCACCCAGCCCTTCATCTCATACCCGTAGTTGTGTTTCATACACCCCAGAACATGGCCATTTTTGATATGCCTGAGACATTCCGACACTCCTCTGTAAGAGTTGATGATAACGGGCCTTTTTCTAATATTCGTGAGCTTCAACACGTTGGCGTTGGCCCCGATCGACACCACATCGCCCGGGTTGGCATTGCAGGTGACTTGCTCCGAGATCCCGCCGCCACTGGAGATGTCCCTTTCGGCCCCAAACTCCATATGGGGTATAAAGGTGCCACCAACGCTAAATATGAGCGAGTCCGTGAGCCCGTTGGTTACTCCCACGCTGTACGACATGGAGTTGGCCACCGACGACTTGGTGTTGTCCAAGCCTGTGCCCAAAGTCTTGTGGGTGGTTTGGCGGTGCACTTTAGTCCTCAGGAAATCGTACTCTGCAAAATGGTAGTCGACGCCGGTGTGGCTTTTGATGTCGTAGTAGGAGGTGATATCGACATAGTCGCCGTCGGGGATGATAAGGGTCTTGGTGTCGAGGACCTTGACGGCGCCGGACTTGAAAAGCTCCCTGGGGTCCAAGTCGTCGATGGTCTTGATTTCCAAGGGGGTGTGGGAGTTGACCCACTGGATGATCTCGGGGTAGTTGTTGCTGGTCCCGTCGTTGTAGTAGATGGAGAAGGCGGTAACTGCCGGCAAAAGTAAAAAGAGCTTCATTGGAGTGTGGATCTGTAGGGAGCGACGGACGGGGAATGCAGCTTTATATACCCGTTCTGGTGTTGGTATGCTTCTTGGAACGGTATGCTTTGAGAACAATTTGAGAACACAATGCCTTTGAGACGGTATGCTTCGAGACGACATACTGCCGACACACGGTGGCAGCACACAGTGGACCACAACACCGATGCTGGGACCGTAGCATAATAAAGTTGAGCTGTATGTGGTCCATCTTCCTCGGAACCAGAAGTAGCATTTAGCAAAATCGAAAAGTCGCCACCGAATAACCCAGAATTTATGGCCCACCGCCAGGAACTGATCGCCGCCAAAGTAGTCTTCCATACTCATTTCTCCTCTTTGTCTACGTAATCGTTGTACACTTGTTGTATTTCTCTGGCCAAGTCTGTATCTTTTTGTGTCACCCTATTGCCTACGTCGTGGGTGGTTATTTGAAACTCCACCTTATTGTACGTAGTCACTATGGTCGGATGGTGCCGCAACAGGTGAGCCGACTTCGCCACGTCCCCTAGAAACGCCCATGTCTTCTTGAAAGTGGGCAATGTGTACTGAGCATAAAGATAACTTCTGGGGGCCGAAACGTCGCCATTTCCACCGGTTTCTTGCTCCTGCACCTGCCAAAGAACCCGAGCAGCTCCATTAATGTGTTTTAGTTCGTCCACAAGCTGTGATTTGGCCAACGGCACCTTCAATGCTTTGGCAGCTGCTTGCTTCAGCATGGTTTTTAAGTAATCTCTAGTGAACAAATTCGCAGCCTCAAATCGCGTACTCTGAAACCCACCAGGCATCACCATCACTGTTTAGGTGTGAGTACACAACCACAGATAGAAAAACACAGATAGACAAACCACAAACGGGACCGCATATTCACAAAAAGGAAGTGGCCACAAACATAAATCACCAAAGGCCCGTAGCAAACCCGTACTCGCCTTAGATCCGACAACCTTTAAGTTACATCGAGGTGAAGTTTACATTGAAGTGAAGCAGACCAATTTGCACATAAGCCGCCATGGTGAGTGCGTTCTACATCCTCCACTCGGAGAACATGGAATTGCCGTACCTGAGTAGCCAGGTGCTTCTTCAACGGGTGTTTTACGACGACTTGCCCGAAACCAAAACCGTGGGGGACATTTTCGATAAGATATACAAAGCACAGAAACCCCATGAAAGAACGCCGGTGATCCACTACAAAGGACTCAATTACGTGTACCTACGGCAGGAACACGATATCTTGTTGTTGGTGGTGACGAGGAGGAACACAGACGTGATGCTGATGGTGCTATTCCTCCATAAATTCCAGGACCTTATGAGATTCTACTTGTGTAAGAGACTCGACACAACACAGCACCAGCCACCCGTTCTCGACAAGGACACAGTCATGGACAACGTGTACTTCATCTATGAGCTTTTGGACGAGTGTATGGACCTCGGAGTGATCCAGATGACAGACTACAATATCTTGAAGGAGTATATCAAAGTGATACCGAACCGGCCACAATTCCATTTGAGCACCGGAGAATACAGCGACGACTCAGAAGACGAGGAGTACAGTGGAAATACAGAGAGACTGAAGGCGGGTGGGAAGCGGAAGAAGGGCAAGAAGATGGACCACAAAGAGATCAGCAAGGTCAAATCCACCCACAACCAGGCCATCAAAGCCGACGAAATTGTGGTGGAAGAGAGCCATATCAACAGTTCGATCCTCAGAGCATCCAGCCTGGCCATTAACTGGCGGCCCAAAGGGATATTCTACGCTAAGAATGAGATCTTCATAGACTTGATAGAAAACTGTGAGTTTTACTATGACTTGGAACAGGGGGTCATCCTACAGAATGAGGTGTTTGGCACCTGTTTTGTCAAGTGCTACTTGTCAGGGATGCCCACGTGCATATTGGGGTTCAATGAGGACAGGATATCGAAGATCCAGCGGGACAAGGAGCTGGAGGGACAGGTACGGACCGATAATCAGCTAGTGACGGAGGAGGAGGGGGACGAGGACGACGAGGACGAGGAAGAAGAAGATCGAGGAGAGGTGGTAGAAGAAGAAGAGGAAGAAGAGGAAGAAAAAGGGGAAGACGAGGCGCTGCCCCCCACCCAGGGTGTCCCCCGGGCCAAGAAACATATCCCGTTTCGAAACATCCAGTTCCACCAATGTGTGGAGCTCGATTCCATCTACAATGAAAACCTCATGAAGTTCATCCCGCCAGATGACAAGTTCATTCTTATGAGCTACCACGTGGAACAACAGCACCAGAAACGAAAGCTCCCGTTGGTAATGATCAAGCCCACCTACAGAGTGGATTTACAGGCACAAAAGCTCCAGATATTGTGTATCTTAAGCACCAACTTCAAGCGTCGGTTACACTGCAAAAACATCCAGATTCGGATTCCCATCAACCCGTTCATTTTTGAGGTTCTGGTGGACAAAGACCACGATTTGAAATATAAGACGGAGATGGGCGACGTTCGGTTCCAAGTAGACAGCTCGGAGTTGATATGGGTGCTCAATGACGTCACTGGCAACAAGCCTTCAATCAAGATGATGGCAGAACTATCGCTTGTGCACACCAACAATGTTTCACCGGAAACAATCAGGCAGACTTTGCTCCAGAACAATAGCATGAACGAGGAAGAAGAAGAGTTTGACGATGCGGAAGAGGCACGGCAAGAGCTAGACCGGTACTACGGAGTCAACGGCACCCAACTGTCGCTGGTGATGGAGATACAGAAGAACTTGCGGAAAGTGAAGTCGTTCAACCATGTCAAGATCAGCTTCAATGTGCCGATGTTGTCATACACGGGGCTTAGATTGAACTACTTGAAGGTCGAGGAAACCGACTTGAAGTATACTTGTTTCCCGTGGGTCAGGTATGTGACGCAAAGCGACCGGATCAACTCGTCGTTGCTTGGGTCAGCGTCGAAATCAAGCTGCTCGTACCGGTTCAAGTTAGGAGCGCTGTGTTTTGAGGTGAAGTAGACAGGAGAGACCGGACACCTAGTTTCAGGCTCCACCGAGGCCCTTGTTTCACCGACAGATGCCAGTCTCAGAAAGGCGGATTTATAGAACCCTGTCAAAACACAGGACCCAGAACACCAAAACGAAAAGGGGCAGGAATTAGAGAACTTCCGCCCAGCACCCGCTACGCCAGGCAGTGACGTTGCGGTACGGTCCTGAGCTAATCTGGCATATTTTAGGACGTTCGTCATAGTCACCACTGATGGCCGTATACCTCTGGAACTAGTTTCCTAAACGGGCCACGAATCCCGGCGAGGTACAATTTTGAGGCATGAAGCGCAAAAACCGCCAAAAATTAGGGGTGTATGCAGGACACATCGCAGTTCAAAACCGTTTATCTTATCTTTAAAATGCAAAACTCTAACGGACACTTTGTTCTTCCTAGTATTTTATTATTGCCATTTCTTTTGATTTCGAAGGTAAAACAACACCGCTGTGTGAAATTTTAACTGTATTCAACTAAAGTTATCATTTCTACTCGCTGGCTTATATTGGAATTCAGTCCCCTGATCTAACTGAAAAAAATTGGTTGGTTAACACTCACTAGCTGCTCCACCTTGCATGAATCATAGACCACGAACTTTTTATGTCCAAGGCGAATTTTAAAGGCCATGGTCCCCTCGGTTCCACCCCCATAACCGCCACCAGTTCCAGCGGCAGTGTGGTGGGCGTTGAGACGCCCCATATCGACAGCTTGACGCCCCGAACTTCGAGTCCACCAAAGACCAACACAAACACAAACACAAATTCAACCCCCAACCCCGAGAAGCGCAAGAGCACCAAGTCTCGGAACGGGTGTTTGACGTGTAAGAAGAAGCGGTTGAAGTGTGACGAGACCAAGCCGGCGTGCTTGAAGTGCTTGAAGAAGAACATCGAATGCGGCGGGTACGCTACCCGGTTCAAATGGCGGAGCTTCAACGACGAGAACGACGACACGCCGGGCCAGTTCTCCATCTCCACGCCCCAGCATCCTCCACAGAACGCCCAAAAACAGTCGTTGCCCGGAAACTCCCACAACACCCACCCCCAAAACTCCCACATGCAACGGTCCCAACTGCACTCGGGCATCGAAACTCTCAACAGTCCGGAGGACCCCAAAAGGCGCAACTCCGACCCCAAGAGGCGCAACGACAGCCTCCGCAAGCACATGGAGCTAGCGTCGCTCTCGCTCACAGGCAAGTCCATAAAAGACATCAAGCGAGAGAACGATCTCATCGAAGAGGGCATCAACCCCGTCACCTACAACAAGCGGCTCCGAGAGTCGACGTCCATCAACAACGCCCAGCTTTTTGCCAAGCTCGGCGACTCGTCGTTGCAGTTGGGCCACGATAGCGACAGCGGCAGCGGCGACGGCGAGGACGACCACAGAGCCAAGAAGATGAGGAGAAGCATGAGCGTGGTGGAAAAGCCAGGCCCTAGCCGGCCTTCCAGAATGGGCCGGTCCATGAGCACAAACACCAACATGAGCCCGCAAGACTTGGCCGAAGTCCGCAGCCAGTACTCCAAAACCAGTTCCACAGGCTTGAACTCGTTGGTGGAGGCGGCCATCGACGAAATCAACACTTCCCGGTCTCCAGAACTGGAGTTCTATAAAGCGCAAACCCATTTCGCTTCTAACGGACACGACGGCAACGGCCTCGACATGGCCATCCCCAGTCTCTCGCCCATGTCGGACTTCCTCACCCCCGCCGCCAAGTCCCCCGACACCTTGGCCAACATGGCCAAAACCCCCAAGCAAACAGGCGTGGCCAAGATCTACCGCAATTCGCCCAACTTCCAGCAGCCGAACCACCCCAACTTCCAGACAGGCCTTCTCAACTCCCACAACACATCATACCTCGTCAACAACCTCAGTCCGTCGTTGTCGGCGTTGATAAACTCGGCGTTTGGCAACGACGACGACTTGAGGCACCCCAACTTGTTTGACGAGTCGTTGAAAATCGACATTCCTTTGAGCCCGTTGAACCTCCAGAACCCGGGGCTTTTTCACGACAGCTACTACCATTCGCTGGCCACCAGCCCCGGCATCAACCCCAACACCGTTTCGGGAGCTGTGAAACACATTCTGAACCAACACACCGACAAATCAAGTCCTCCTGTGTCTGTGTCGGGGTCCAGCAGCCCTTTGACCGTTAGCGTGAAGCAGAACCCGTTATACAACGTGGTGCCCAACACCTCCATGCGGCTCTCGGCAGAACAGGAGCAGATCTTGGGGCTCTATTCTCAGTACACGGCGGAGATTCTTTCCATTAAGAATGGCCCCAACGAGAATCCCTGGCGCCACTTGATCCTTCCGTACGCCTTGCAGTACTCGTGCCTCTTCAACTCCATAGCGTCCATCACGTTGTTCCATTTGGCCGGCAACGAGGCCATCACCGTCAACAGAGACAACCTCCGCACAAAGGGGTACATGTACATGAAACGGTGCATATTGGAGCTTGCCAGTGGGTTGTCTGTCACCAAGGACGGCAAGAACGAGTCCACGCAGCAGATCCCCGCCGATATAGCCATCGCCATCTGCTTGAACTTGGCCGTGAGCGAAACCTGGGACAAGCACATCTCCACCGGGATCGCCCACTTGAAAGGCGCCAAGACCATGATCCAGAACGTGTTGACGTTGCTCAAGGAAAACCAGTTGGAAATGCACAACAAGCGGCGCAAGTTGCTCAGGTCCCCGGACCGGACGCCTCAGGACACCGAAGAGTACGGCATGCTTATCAACACCAAGCGAGAGCTGCTCAAAAAGAGTTTGGTGTTGGTGGAAGACTCCGAGTGGGACGAGCTTCTCGTAGGCGAGGCAGAGGAAGAGGCGGCAGAGCCCCAGGAACTGAAGCCCGCCAGCTTGTTCAAGATCCCCAAGTCCACACAGTTTCTATTCAATATCTGGATCTACTTCGAAGTGTTGGCCCAGATGACCTCCGAGAGCGACGAGAAGGGCATCGACCTCGTGGCTTCCATCACCAGTATCTTGGCCAGCTCCCAGAACAAGAAGGACAAGAAAACCCCCAAAGACACCGACCGGTCGCCAGACGTCAATTCCGAGTCCAGTGAACTGACGATGGCCAACATCGACACCTTCGGCGGCATCCACCGGGGCTTCAACAATCTTTTCGACAACTTCGAAAGCATGTCGCTCGACACCGACCAGGTGGACCCGTTGCTTGGCTGTGCCCAGTCGTTGTTCTCCATAATGGGAAAAGTGGCCACCTTGATCAGCAAGATCAGAAAGAGCAGGAAGAAGGAGCAGAGATTGCCGGTCCGCAACAGCTTGTCGACCATCACCACCGCCACCCAGTTGCGGCAAGAGCTTCTTTCCTGGAAACCCACCATCACCGCGTCCATGCTTGAGCAGTCCAACACCGTCAACCAGGACCCGCTCAACTCCGACTTGTCGTCGTGCATCGCCACCGCCGAGGCGTACCGGTTCGCCACGCTTCTCTACCTTCACCAAGCGGTGCCTGAGATCCCGTCGTTGACGTCCCACCAGCTAGCGGAGAAGATATTCATCCTTTTGGCGTCGATTCCCACCACGTCTCCGGTTTACACCATCCACATTTTCCCGTTGCTTGTGAGCTCGTGTGAGGCAGAGCCTGCTGAGGAGAGGGAATGGTGTGAAGAGCGCTGGAAGGTATTGTCCACCAGGTTGTGGATCGGCAATGTGGACCGGGCGTTCGAGGTGGTGAAGGAGGTGTGGAAACGGAAAGACGACTATGTGCGCAAGAAGAACATCAACTCGCTCAATATCAACGATGTGTTTATTCCCCAGGGCTCCGACACAGAGAAGTTCAAGTCTATTTCGACCCAATTGAGTGGGCTTATGGCGGCCGTGAACAGTGACCAGGGCCTGGTGGACGATATCACCGGGGGGATATACAGCAAGTTGCACTGGAGCCTGATCATGAAGGAGTGGGGCTGGGAGGTGTTGTTGGGGTAGGGTTGTTATGTGTTATGGTTCTTTTGTGTGTATTATGGTCGTTCTTTTGTCATGTGTATAATTGGGCAGCTCTCATGTCTTATGTATTATATTGAGTATTCATTTTAGTCAACTATTTTGCAACTATCTTATCGAGTCGCGATTTATTTTGCTCTCCACTATGATACACACAAGCTCACACCAACCATTTAGTTTCGGCAAAGCGTGGCTCAACCGTCTTCACAGTATGGCACGGTGTCACAAACTAACCTCCCAGATCCAACGGCGGGGGGCTTCGGGGCTGGCGCTGCTTATTTCAGACCCGCTCAAAATCGAGAACACACGCAAAGTAAGAGACACCAGCTCCCGGTTCCCCAAGCCCAATTTCGTATCGTTCGACGCCTTCGGCACGCTATACGTTCCTCAGCCTTCTGTGTACGAGCAGTACCATGAAATTTCCAGCAGCTTGGGGTTCCATAAGTCGTTGAACGACATAAAACAGGTATTTCCCAGACACCACAAACAGATGTTGGCAGAGTACCCCAATTACGGCAAACATAGCGAACACATCGAGAGTACCGACCAGTGGTGGGAAGAGTTGATCAGACGGGTTTTTGACGTCGAAAGAGGTGCAGCAGCCGACGAATTGTGCGGCCAACTAATCCACCGGTTCAAGTCTGCCGATGGCTATTATTTATTTGACGATGTCATCCCTACGCTCACCAAGTTACGGGAAAACAACATCCGCATTGTGGTATCTACCAACTCCGATGCTAGGGTGTACGATGTTCTCGAAAGCCTCGGAGTTTCGGAGTTTGTGGACAAGGACGACATTTATATCTCCTACAATCTATTGCACGAGAAACCACAAAAACGGTTTTTTGACATGGTGTCGAACGCTCAAATAGTGAAGGCCACGGGCGGGCTCTTGAAGCTGGAAGAACGGTCGTCGTTCTTGGCCAATTGCTGGCATGTTGGCGATACGGCTGACAAGGACTACATTGGGTCCGTCAAGGCCGGCTGGAACGGTGTGCTTTTGGACAGAGATGTCGCCACCGAGTACTTGACAGAGACCATTCCAGACCCGGAGGCTGGGACCCCTAGCTGTATAACCAAGCCTGCTGCTCCCAAGTCTTCCAAGCCGTTACAGATTATTGCCAATAATCGGATCATTGTGAGCGACTTGACGCAGTTGGCCGACCTTTTTGGATTGCATTGAACTTAGTACTAAGAATCTAACTTTTGGTCTCTTGCGGCCTCTTTTGCCTGCGGTCGCTTCTTTTCTTTGACCTCTCTGGGTTTACCATGGCTTCTACTGCCTACCAAATTCCTGTCGTGCACCTACCGTTTCTCATAGCGCGGTGGAGCACAAAAAAAACATACTTTTCATATCTACCACCCATCATTACTATCAACTATCACACAATGGGCAAGAAGCGTATGTATGATCCCGAGCACAAGAAAGCCGACCATCAAACGATCCATGTCCACTTCTTAGGATCTTCTCTTTTTTTTTGGCTGGTTTTTCTCAGTGTGAGCACATTTTCCATTGCGGGAGTACTAACAACAACAGATTCTTTAGACAGCTTTATAGACGCCGTGTTTGCAGTGTTGAAGGAAGCAGACACACAAACCGACCTTTTGAACACGAGAATCCCCTCAGACTTCCATGAGACCGATGTCACGGCTTTGGTGGGCTCATTGGCCCAGTACTTGGAGACGCACCCAGAATATAAATCCACTTCAGTGCTTGATAAATATCAACACAAATCGTACAAGAGAATCTACGATGTGTACCACGATGTGACTGTGGCGTGTCTGATAAACATTGTCAAGTTCAAAATCGGATCGGAGAAATATAACAACATCGACTTTTTCTACAAGTTTTCCAGCGAAGTGTTGTTGAGAGAAGCAGGGTTATTCCACTTGACGTTAAAAGCAGAGGAAGAAGAATCCCAGTCTACCGAGTTGGCGGAGCTGATCGACAATGATTTTGACAAAATCGGGTACAGCTACACCGCTTCAAATGGTGAGATCTTGAGCTACATGGCCGAGGTCCCCAACCCCAAGATTTCCAGTCTTTCTTCCTCGTACGGATTCAACGGTGCTGCTCCTCAGTTGCCTGCCACTATAACTCAGCCGGTGTTTACCAGCTCTCTCGGGAAAAGTGAGTTGGACTCCAGGTTGACGTTGGTGCCAGAACCTTACAATTTATCAAAGCTGATCTCACTACCACGGAATGTAGGAAGCAGCAGCAGCAGTTTTGAATCATTGAACACACTCACTCCCAAAATCGCTTTACCGACCAATAAGCCCACCACCATGATGGACAAGTTCTTGTACATCAACTGGTACATTATTCAATCGCCCGCTTGGTTGACTTACAAATCCAGACAATTAAAGCCCACAGTGACGTCTACGTTGTTCAAAAACGGGTCCGATAAGCCTTTCAGATTTACAGAGGCAGCAGATGAAGCTGCAAGGTCGTTTGCACCTACGATTGACTCAAAGGGCAAAGGTGTTTCAGACTTGTTGAAATCCAGTATATGGATGAATCAAATTGGAGAAGCCAAGATCCAGCAAATCAGGAAACAGTACTTGAAGAACCTCGGAAATAGAAACGTCGACAAGCAGGCTCCAGAGAAGTCTGAGGACGTGGACGACGAGGAAGACGAAGAAGACGAAGAAGAACCATATAAACCACAACCCCCGAAAGATATAGAACCGTATGAGTCGTCCAAGTCCGTCGCCGTTGAGAATCTCATCAAGTGGGATCCCGCAGGTCATCAAGAATTGGCATTCATCAAAGCACACAAAGACGACATAACATCGCCCAAGAAGATCCAGAGCTTGATCTCGCAGCAAATCTTGAAGCTCAACAAGCTCCGTCAACAGAGGTTCGTGGAAAGCAACGTCGCCAACTTACTTCCAGCGTCTGCAGAAGAAAAGGCCGTCTACAACAGGATCGTGAAGTTGTTTTCGATCGTCATCAATGTTTACAAACTCAGTCCAAAGCAGATACCCTTGGAGTTCAGCGGGAAGATCCCGGTGCTAATGACTGACTATTCGGGGACGTTGCCAGCTCTACCCGTCACCAAAAGCAAGCCTTCGACGGCCCGGATCCCAACCATCAGAGGTCCCTATAAGAAAAAGAGGCTCTGATTAGGTACATCAGAGACAGCTGACAAGAGAGTCTAACCGTTCATTATATAGAGGCCCTAGAAGAAGAGAATCTAACCGTTTATATTATGTATCAGCGCCGTGGGCGAAGGCCATGGGAACTGAGTTCTTTGTACCGTTTATATATCAGCGCCGTTGGCAAACGCCACGAGCAAATAAATGTTCAATGCAGATATGATCAACCACGTCAATACACTGACCACCGTCAACGGGATGCTATTTTCAAAGGTATATTTCCTCACAGTCACAGGCGCCGTTGACACCAGGTCAGACAAAAGGGCCGTATTCTCGTTGGTGTGGGGAGGAATCTCACTGGTATCATACACCGTTAAAAACTCCTTCTTGCAAGTGAAGTAGATCAATGGGGCCGACACGATGGGAAGGATGAAACTAAGCACCACCTGTGAGGAGTTCATGATCTTGCTGACACCTTCTCTGCCCAAAATGGTTATAAACAACAACACGGGGATGATAGCCAACACCCGGGTGACGATTCTTCTTATCCAGGGCTTGACTGTCCAGTTGATAAACCCTTCAGAGACAATTTGTCCAGCCATCGTACACACAATGCCAGCACTTTGACCCGAGAAAAGCATCGACAATGCAAATATCAAACCAGCCGCCGGCGAAATGTACGACGACAACATCTCGTAGATGGAAAGCAAATCTGCATCTTCAGCGTCGGGTTGGCCATAAAGGGAGTTCCCTGCCACCACCAAAATGGCGGAGTTGACGAAAACAGCGATAATGAACAACGACAAGATCAACTCCGTATATGAGTAGTTTAAACAGTACTTGATAGCCCCGTAAGAAGGCCTGTATTTCCTCGACAAGTTTGTGCCATCACTGATACTTCTGAACTTGTTAAGGGTGGCATGGAAGTCTTCATTGGAGCTTGACACAATGGAGCCCGAGTCCCCGCTGGAATCCACCACGTCGTCGGTGATGAACCCGTTTCGTACATCGTAGTCCTTGAGTCTGGACTGCACCAACGCCGACCCAAGGTAAAGCGAGTGGGGCATCACTGTGCTTCCCACGATCCCACAGCTCAAGAACAACGCATTTTCCTCTTTGAATATCTGTTTGTGGATGGGCAAAAACCCTTTGACGATGTCCCCCACGGCTCCGGGCGGGAACTCACACTTGAACAACTCCAACACAAAGCACACGCATGTAAGCAACACCAAAATCGACACCATTATCTCAAACACTCTGGTCTGTTTCATGGACCCCTCTTTATCGTATGCGACCAACACGATCAACACGTCCAAAATCGTGACCAAGACGCCGTAGAAAAGCGGGATGCCAAAGAGGATCTCAAGCGAGATGGCGGTGCCCACCACTTCTGCCAAATCGGTGGCAATGATGGCCAACTCAGCACAAAAGTACAAACACAAGTTCAAAGTAGGATTGAGGTGTAGGCGACACATTTCCGCCAAGTCGAGGCCGGTGATGGTGCCTAGTTTCACGCAAAGACACTGGAGGACCACGGCGAAGATATTTGAAATGAATATCACAAAAAGAAGCTTGTACTCGTACATGGCCCCTGAACTCACTGCCGTGGAGTAGTTTCCAGGATCCATGTACGCAACCGAAACCATGATCCCGGGGCCAATGAAAGACGCATATTTCTTGAAGCTTTCAGCTATTTTGGAGAGCCGCGGCGGGCCTGCAAGGAAACTCAGGTCCATTGCTTAGTTCGAGGCTTGTAGGTGGTTTGAAAGGTTTCTTTGACTTACGACATAGTTAGACTTTCTCATGCTGTTTCGCACCGTAGGCTGGGGGTACTGCATATAGATTGTTTTGCATATAAACTGCAGACGAAAATCGCGGCAGGAACGCTTTATAAAAGATCACGTCCTGTATATAAGTCTGGTGGTTCATACTTCCTTACACCACTGCCCTACACCAATATAGCCCGAACACAACCACACTATCTATTTCAAGGCAAAGCACTTGAACTTCCTAGTACCAACAAGATGCATCTGCTCCAACGCAAAGCAACGTCTTTGTGTGGGCTCCCTTCCCCGATGTAAACACTGCGTGTTGGCAGATATAAATAGAAAACGGTTTTCCCACATCGACGTCTTCAATCGGGTGCAAATTGGCGGCAGTGCAGTGGATGTGTGAAATATCGCAAGAAATTGTAGCTATAACAATCGAAAACGAAAGCTTGTCAACGAAACCTGTACCAACGTCCACAAATAAGGCCTTGTGGCGGAGTTGGTTCGACGCGGGCAGACTTTGTCGCTAGGGTGGCGCGAGCTCGCACGCCAAGAGGTGCAAATTACTGCGGTGCGGCCCCTTTTTTCTTGCTATATTTGATCATCGCGAAATCATCCTTGTTTTGGTTACCAACGAGGCTATTGAAAAGTTTCCATTTTTAAATCAGTTCCTGAATTGTTGTCTTGCGCTTAAGTTTAGGTACGACACTTGCCACAGACAACAGACTTTTAAGTTTTAGGGCCACCCACTGATCAGCTGGAAAACCGCCAACAAAAACCGGCACAACAGACATCGGATAACAGACAACAAACGACTGGTTGAAACGGTCATTAGGTCAAACAAGTACAAACAAAAGCACAAAAGTACAAAAAAACCACAATACACACCATGTTGGTATACGCAGTGCTCGCAGTGCTTTTATCCGTCACCACCGCCGTGGATATCACGGTAGGCGACGTAGACTCTGTGTGTGAAGCGGCCAAGGTTGTCGCCGACGGAGAGTGGAATTATTACGAAGGGACCAAATACGGCGGAACCGTGGGGATGTTTTCCACACCATACTACTGGTGGCATGCGGGAGAAGCCTTTGGAGGGTTGGTCGATTACTACACTTTCTGTGACAGTGACAACGATACATTGAGAGACAAACTCATAGACGCCATGTACCACCAAGCCGGTGAAGACTACAACTATATTCCATCAAACCAGTCTTTGACTGAAGGTAATGATGATCAAGGGGTTTGGGGTATGGCCATTATGGAGGCCGCCGAACGGAAATTGAAAGAACCCTCCAAGAAACATTCTTGGATTGCCATGACTCAAGCAGTGTATAACACCATGGACGCTAGATGGGATAGCAAGCACTGCGGAGGAGGAATCAGGTGGCAGATCTTCACCTGGAATTCTGGGTACGATTACAAGAACACCATTTCCAACGGGTTGTTGTTCCATTTGGCCGCAAGGTTGGCTAGGTATACGCTGAACGACACTTACGTCAAGACTGCCGAAAAAGTGTGGGACTGGATGGACGACATTGGATTTTTTAACAGAGACGATGACAATTTGATCATCTACGATGGTGGGAAAATCGGTGACAATTGTAGTGATGCCACCAAGTCAAGGTGGTCTTATTCTTACGGTGTATTCATTGCAGGTTGTGCTTACCTTTACAATTACACCGAGGACGACAAATGGAAGGAAAACGCCATTGAAATCATCCATGTGGCCATTGATTATTTCATAGCTGACGGGGTGATGTCGGAAGTCACTTGTGCTGCTCTGGACAGGTGTAATAACGATCAAAGGTCGTTCAGATCGTTGTTCTCCAGATGTCTTGGTGTCACTCAAGTGTTGATTCCAGAAACGGTGGACCTTTTGAAGGATTACTTGGACAAGAGTGCAGAGGGGGCAGCACAGTCGTGTTCCGGGGGATCTGATGGTGTTACGTGTGGACAAGACTGGAGTTATGATGGGTGGGATGGAAAGTATGGTTTAGGAGAACAGATGTCGGCGTTGGAAGTGATGTTATCTACAATCCAGACCGATTTCCATCCTTATTCCATCAAGACCGGAGCAAGTAATAACACCGACTCCGAAGCGGGTCTTGACTCCACGGACACCACTAACAAGAACGAGTTGAAAATCTCGGGGAAAGATAAGGCGGGGGCTGGGGTGTTGACTGCTGTGGTGTTGGCGATCATCTTAGGTGGTAGTATCTGGATGATTATTTAGTGTAAAATGTTTCTAGTTGATGTAGCGGCCTTTGGTCTACCTATTTGTGTTCCTTGTACCCGTTTGTGCGTGTTTGTGCGTGTTTGTGCCTGTTCATGCCTTTTGTTCATCCTCTGTGCCTTTCTCTTGTAATGCTCATTCCGCAGCCTAAATTTTACGGAACCGAAATCTACAATCCTACTAAAATGGTTCTTTTCCAATCCATAAATAACTTTGCCGACCCCAAAGGCAGCGTCGGCATCCCTTCCGCCAGGAAACGAAGGCTCTTCATCCCGCCATCCACGAATTTCCCCCTCTTCCTGTACGGAGAAGGCGACGACCAAAGATCTTTCTTATCATTGTTGGAAACATCGAGCCATGTCACCGACTTGGAAAACGACGTCAGCGATACCGCCAGTGTCAGCACGTCGCGGTCATTGCCCTCGTCGCTAGCATCGGTGAACACAGATCACGAGTCTGTGCAGAGTTGGTTGCTTGAAGAACGACAAAGGCAGTATTCCGCTGCCAATAGCGACGAAGACGACCTTCTAGACCAGTTATCGAACCATTCCCGCTACAGCCGAACGTCAGGGCAGTCCAAGCTCACAATGGGGCATGAAGTGGACTTTGAGAACCTCCACACGTCGTACGGGCTTGAATTCAAGGTCATTTCGAAGTATGCGGTGCCGTTGATCATCACATTTGTGTTGGAGCACTTTTTCAGCATTGTGTCGTTGATAGTAGTGGGCCACCTCGGAGCAAACCAGTTGGCTGCCGTATCGTTGGGTTCCATGACCACCACAATCACGTTCGCCATTTTTGAAGGCATTGCCACGGCTTTGGACACCCTTTGCCCGCAGGCATATGGAGCTAAGAACTACGAGATGGTCAATATCTACGTGCAAAGGTGCTTGGTGTTTTCGCTCGTGGTTTACGTGCCGTGCGCGTTGGCATGGTGGTACAGTTCGCTTTACTTGAAGTACATCATCCAAGAAGAAGAGGTGCTTAAATTGACGGAAGCGTTCTTGAGAATTTTGACGTTGGGCGGGCCCGGGTATATCTTCTTTGAAGTGTCCAAGAGGTTCCTCCAAGCGCAAGGGATCTTCGAAGCGGGCACCGGGATCTTATTCATCAGTGCCCCGGTGAATATCTTTGTTTCGTGGTTTTTGGTGTGGGACCAACGGTTTGGGCTCGGGTTCATTGGCGCTCCCATAGCCACCATTTTGAACTTCTACTTCATGGACGTTTTGTTGGTGTTGTACGTGTTGTTCATCGATGGTCAGAAGTGCTGGTTCGGGCTAGCCACCTCCAAAGATATCTTCGACCAGTGGGGCAGTTTGTCACATTTGGCGATCCCCGGAATCGTCATGCTTGAAAGCGAGTACTTTGCATACGAAATCATGACCCTCATAGCGTCCTATTATGGGACCGTCCAGCTAGCGGCCCAGAGCACCGTCAGCACCATATCGTCGTTGGCATACATGGTTCCGTTTGCCATCAGTATCGCCGGCAGTACCCGAATTGCCAACTTCATAGGTGGGCATAACGTCCACGGAGCCAAGATTGCCATCCGAGTGACGTTGATGATCGGGTTGGCCATGGCCACCGCCAACGCCGTGGTGTTGTTCGCCTTCAAAGATTCGTTTGGCTTGCTTTTCACGTCAGATCCCGCAGTATTGGCATTGGTGGTGAGTTTGTTCAACCCGTTGGTGTCAGTGATCCAGATCTTCGACGGCCTGGCGTCGGTGGCCAGTGGGATCTTGCGGGCAGAAGGGCTCCAGAAAATTGGTGGCTACGTCAACTTCCTCGCCTACTACGCTTTTGCTATCCCATTAAGCATTGTGATCAACCATTTTTTTGACCTCCAGTTGGTAGGGTTGTGGCTCGGGATCGGCTCGGGAATGCTTTTGATTTCGCTTCTGGAGACGTTGGTGATTTTCACCACCGACTGGGACAAGGTGATGGTGAACGCCGCCATGTATAATGATTACGAATAGAGTTATAGAACGAGTACACTTGAAAGGCTTTTTGCTTTTTGCTTTTTGCTTTTTGCACCCATGACGATTATGACTCTCTTATTTATGCCGTTTACGGCCACAGGTTTCACAATCGTAAATCTGACAAAAAAGTACGTGTTTGTGGTTTGTAGTTTGTGGTGCCAACTGCTGGAAACTGTCAAGAGAGTGGCTGTCAAGAGAGTGGCCCGCTGTTTGTGTAATCTTGGCCGAGATGCGTTTTACGTCAATAGTTGTCAATTCAGGCTAAGGGTTACACCACTCCTAAAACAGTTGCCATTCCCGGACGTCGTCGTGCGCGTACCACACCGTCAAAGGTCGGTGTGCAAGGCCTGCAACGCCTGCCGGGGCCTGTGCGTGCGCCTACCACATTCTTATCTTATCCAAGTGCCTTGAAGATAACCTGCCAATTCCACCACTCTGATTGGTTTCTCTGCAGGCGTGCAGGGACGGTTAACCGTTTTGCGTTATTGTAACGTAGGTTTATCCGATGTCATAGCTAAGCCGGTAAAATGGCATAAATAGGCTTAAGATTCCAGTTCATTTTCAGGACTTCGAGACTCAACCTCTTAGACGGCATTTCTTAGACTCAACTTCTTAGACTTCGAGATTCAACTTCTTAGACTTCTTTCTTAGACTCAACTTCTTAGACTTCTTGCTACTATGCCAGACCGATCTTCAACAGAGAAAGAGCCACGGCATGCGGTGCACGCCCTCAGATCAAACAACTCGGCGTTCGACTCCAACGTCCACCACATTCTAAGTCATCGGTCCACCAGGGAATTCGAAGGCATGTCCGATGCCAAAATCTTGGAAGAAGCACAAGCCAACCTTAGATTGGCCACAGAAGCAGGCTACGCTCCAGAACTCCGAAGAAACTTCTCCATCTGGTCGCTTTTGGGTGTCGGGTTTGGGTTGACCAACAGTTGGTTTGGGATATCTGCGTCGTTGGTCACCGGAATCTCCTCTGGAGGCCCCATGTTGATCATCTACGGAATCATCATTGTGGCGTGCATTTCCAGCTGCATCGGGGCATCATTATCGGAGTTGGCCAGTGCGTACCCCAACGCCGGCGGCCAGTACTACTGGACCATGAAATTGGCCCCGCCAAAATATTCCGCTTTTGCAGCCTATCTTTGCGGGTCGTTTGCGTGGGCTGGGGCCGTGTTCACCAGCGCCTCCGTGACGATCTCCATCTCCACCGCCTTGGTGGGCATGTACGTGTTGGGCACCGGCGACCCTGACCGGGTGGTGAAAACGTGGCAGGTGTTTATCACGTACGAAATCGTCAATGCGTTGATGGTGGTGTTCAACATGTGGGAGAAGCCGTTGCCCAAGATCTCCTCCATCGCCTTGTACACGTCGTTGGTGTCGTTTGTGGTGATCACCATCACGGTGTTGGCCACGTCCAAGGGCGAGTTCCAGGACCCCAAGTTTGTGTTTGCAACCTTCAACAACGGCACCGGCTGGTCGTCTTCGGGCATTGCGTTTATCGTGGGGCTCATCAACCCCAACTGGTCCTTCAGCTGCTTGGACTGTGCCACCCACTTGGCGGAGGAGTTGATCAACCCCGAGCGGGACGTGCCGGTGGCCATTATGGGCACGGTGGCCATAGGGTTTGTCACCTCCTTCAGCTACTCCATCGCCATGTTTTTCAGCATCAAAGACTTGGACCAGCTCTTCAACTCCAACACCGGCGTGCCTATCTTGGACATCTACTACCAGGTGTTGGAAAACAAGGCCGGCGCCATTGTGCTTGAGGTGTTGGTGGTGTTGACGGCCATTGGCTGCAATATCGCTTCCCATACGTGGCAGGCGAGGCTCGCGTGGTCGTTTTCCAGAGACAACGGGTTGCCGGGCAGCCGGTACTGGTCCCAGGTCAACGAGAGGACCAAGGTGCCCGTCAACGCCCACTTGATGTCGTGTGCCTGGTGTGCGGTCATCGGGTGTATTTATATGGGGTCCACCACCGCCTACAACGCCATGGTGGTGGGGTGCATTATTTTCTTGTTGATGTCGTATATGGTGCCGGTGATTTTCTTGTTGATCAAGGGAAGGGACAACATTGTCCACGGGCCGTTCTGGTTGGGCAAATATGGCTTGGCGGCCAACATTGTGTTGATTTTGTGGACCGTCTTTGGCACCGTTTTCTTCAGTTTGCCGGAAGTTATGCCTGTGACTGCCGGGAACATGAACTATGTGTGTGTGGTTTTTGGGGTCTACTTCAGCTACTGCTTGATCTACTGGCAATTCCGGGGGAAACGGACGTTTGTGACGTTGGACGATCGGGACAAGGAGAAGGAGGAGTTGGCCCACCAGTTGTCGCACGAGTACGACCAGTTGGAGGCCATTGTGTCGAGCCGTAGTTGATTGTGCAGTAGTTAGTTTAATATATTGACCTGTAGTGGCTGTTGGTTTTCATTTGTGTGTGTGTTTGTGTTGCTGGTGTCTGTTTTGTTTGTGTTTGTGTCTCTGTGTTTGTTTGTGTTTGTGTCTCTGTGTTTCTGGTGTTTCTGTTTCTGTCTCTGGTGTCTCTCGTCTTTGTCTCTTCCTTCTCGCTCTTTTATTTCTCAAAACAACACCATGCTCCTCAAGCCCATCCGAATACCTCCTCCCATAAAAAGAGCGTGTGCCGTCTCCAGCGCCCGAAACACGCTCCGGCAGCCTCGGGTGTTCTCGAGGTACCACTCAATCAATGTTTCCGACACAGAGTCGCCGTCTACGTCTGGATCTGGCCAATCACAGCGGCCGCCAGAATCAAAGTCTCTTTCACAATATCTCAAAGAATACAGAGACTGGTTCCCCAACGACACGGTGGGGGCGTCCCTCATCGAGTCCTACGAGCGGCTCCACAGCTTTCCCCAAGAAACCATAAAAATCGGAGTGCTTTACCATGATGAATCGATCAAATCCACCTCCAGATTGCTTGAAACAATCCTAGCTGATCCTTTGGCCAGCGACAACGACGTGTGGTTCAAGGAGATAGCCAATCGGGACAAGACCCGCAACTGCCAGTTTGTGCACGAAGAAACCGTCGACATCAATGTGCTTGGGTCCACCCATGCGTCCATTCCTTCTGTGGACCGGTTTCTGATTCCGTCTCCGGTGCTAAACTCTTTGGCCAGACCCAAGTACATGTGTCCTGACACCAGCATCACGCTTAACGACCTAGAAATCTACGAAATCAACGACCTTGACCGGTTCCCCAAACTCAATGCCTGTCACTTTTTCGTCTACGTCACCAACGACATCACGTCCACCATCAAACTCCCTAGTTCCATCCGAGACAAGATCTTGACCACCTTGCTTGACAATAACGACTACACGCCGTCCAGCAGAGAAATGACCCCTTTGCCGCTAACGCCAGAACAAGACGGGTCTTTGAGTACTCCGGGGATCATCAAAGTCAACACCCAGAAAAGCTATCAAGGTATAGTTGATTTCCTCCAGAACGATACAGAGGCCTCCATAAACTACTTGGATTCGATGGTAGAGAGCAACATATTCCAGTTCCTCAAGGTCATAGGCTACAATCTCCAAATTGACCAGTTGATTGGGTGGAATATGACCAAATTCCTCAATAAGGTCACTAGGGACGAGATTACCGTACAGGAATTGGAGCGTTTGTACAGTTACTTGAAAACTCGGGAAATTAACAGGTTCAGTTCCCAGATGCACGCTGAGTTGCAAACGGTGTTCATCCCGGCCACGGCCAAGTTCTTCAACAAGCGTCTTCGGTGGTCGAAACTCTACTTCAAGAACGATAATGTGGAGTACGATCTCAAGGACTATTTCCAGAACAACTTCATGAACGAAAGCATTGAGAGCTACAACTTCCTTCGGGGCAAGATCATTTCAGAGTTGCAGAACCACCAGTTTGCAAAGTACCTGCCCAAAGACACCGATGTGCTGAACCCTTTGGTGGCCATGAAACGCCATCTTATAGGCACCCGAATCCGGACCGAAGTGCAGCCGGTGGTGAATTCCAGCCTCTTCTACGGAATGGCGTACTATCAGCTCCCCATGTCGTTGATATCGGTGGCGGCCTACCAGGTGTTTGACTTTTCAGCAAATGCGTCCACTGCGTTGTTTGCGTTGGGGATGGTGATGGGGTTCAATCATGTTTCCAGACAGTGGGAGAAGTTCACAAAGCGGTGGCTCACCCAATTGTTCGATGACGTTCGTGTGTGTATCGACAGGGACTGTGTGGAGAACGGGCTTGTCAAGGAATTGACCGTGAGCTACAACGAAGAAAAGACGGTGATCGAGGAGAAGAAGAGGATCTTGTACGGGATCCAGAGCATTGCCAAGAGTAAGGAAAGCACGCTAACTGAGCCAGAGGGCCAATGAAGACTTAGCCAGAAGGCCAATGAAGACTTAGCCAGAAGGCCAAAGACACTAACGTCAATAAATAAATAGATAGTATACACGTATAAATAAAAGCATGCAAGTCGTAATCCAAAGCTGGATTTCATAGGAAATACCATAATCAACCAAAGGGCTCATTACAGAAGTGGCTCATAATGATGGGGGCTGGGCGCTCTGTTCTTTCCTGGCCTTGATCTGTTGTTCCAATCTGTCGAACTCCTTCAAAGCGATCTCTTCCTCAGGGTCCAAGATCTGCTCTATGTTTTCCACCTCTTCGATATAATGTTTCAACATAGCCTCGATTCCGTGCTTCAAAGTATCTTCACTGGAAGAGCAACTCTTACAGGCCCCCTGTAATTTCAAGAATACCGTCCCTGTCTGTTCATCAAACCCCTTATATTCAATGTCTCCACCGTCATCTTGGATAGCAGGTCTGATCCTGGTTTCGATGAGCTCTTTGATCATAGACACAATCTCCGAATCGTTGGCATCTTCTTCGTCAATTTGTCTTTGCGTTTCGTCCAACAACTCCTTGGTGATTACTGGCTCACCGGCGGTCAAGAACTTGTCCATCAAATCTGTCACCTCGGGCTTTAAATTGGCCCAGTTTATATGATCTTGTTTGTTGACCGTCAAGAAATCGGGGCCCAACATCACCGACTTTACCCCTGGCAATTTGAACAATTGTAAAGCAAGTGGAGAGTGGATGGCTTGTAATGACGACGTAAATTCGAATGTTTTGTTATCCATGGGCAAAAGCTCCTTTTGCAGAGACACAAATTTTAAAGCGTCTGGATTGGGAGTAGGTAATGTTTCGAAAGAAAGAAACCTCCTGGCGAGCGTGGGCCCTACTTTGGCCATGGCCAACATCCTGCCCGTATTGAATGTGTTGTGTGTTATATTTCTTAACATTGCTCTAGAAAGAAAGGTAGTTAAATTAGAAATAAAATGATACAAAGAAAAGTCTGTGATTAATAATTAAAGATATGTCGCAGGCATGAGCATCGGTAAGTAGTCGTGCTAGATAGCGAAATGCGGATAATATTACCGCGAGATTTACCACCAGTTCTCCTCTTTTCACTTTGGGGCATCCCGATGAGTTTTCCACCGCGGACCCGAAAAAAAGTCGTCAGAGTTAGGCATGACATATTTCAGCGCTGTGATTGGCTGAAGGGATTTGGGGAAGGGGAACGTCCAAGCGGCAGGATATGATATGAAGGGGCGGCACGGGCTGGAAGTATAATGCAACACTTATGGGGTATTTGGAGCACCCGATAACCGGTCGTCAGAAATGACGACACTTTTGTTCCACGACATTTGGTCTGCCCTCGGAACTGAAATCGGTATCTGGTGTACGGACTTTGGCCAGCCCCGGAACTGGTGGTTGACGACATTTCAAGTACAACGGTACCTAAAGCCCCAAAGCATCTAATATAGTGACGTCTGTTTTCCCAGCCCCGTCACCCACCAAAGCAAACGAGTCGTTAGTAAGACCGCTATCGGTGAAGTTCACAGGAGCATAGTATGGCTCGTCTGTCTCGAAACGCTTCCCGTCCCAGCAGTACTCTTCGAAACAGGCTTGACAGTCGTCGCTAGGCTCAATCCCTTGTCTTTCCTGTTCTCTTTTGATCAAAGCACATCCTACACACTTGGGGAACTGGTCGTCGATGGTTCCGTTTAATCTGGTGACGGTTTCGAACCCATTTCTAACCATGCTCTTCTTTTGCTCATCGGTGTAAGATAATTGAAACAACGACGTATTGGAGAAGTAACTGAACGGCCTATTGGCGAAGTACATAACCAATGGGGGCACGACGCCATCCTTGGTCAAGTCTGTCAAGTTGCTGGCATCACAGCCGAAGAAAGTGGGTTTTGCAGTCAAATTATTGTGCAAGAACGTCTTCGCATCTGGCACGTATGGCACCAAGAGTGACTTCCCCTGGTGTGAGAACTGTCTTTCGTAAGCAGCGACCAAAGGGCTTCCATCTGGCCAATTGTCCAGGTTATCCATTGCCAATACAGCGTCGATTTTCCGGTGGGAAGTCAAAAGCGATGAAAGACACAACGTTTCATTGGCTAAACCTCCATCCATAACAAAAAGGGTATCGTTGGACACCACAGACTTACTCTCAGCGTACTCAGAGTCCCTGAAAGGATTTGGCTTGTAGTGAGCAATATCAAGGCCTTTCTTTGAAATCTTTTCCAAGAACGTCTTGGCAATGAACTTGACCACTCCGCTCAAAGAATCACAGCTGTCACAAGTAAGCGTCTGCAAGAATGAGTTGAACAACGACGACGACGTCCCGACCACAAAGCCGGCGTTGTCAAACCCCTGCACGCATGTACCGTTGCCTACGGGCTTGCCGTTGGTGACGTTGGTGCCCACATACTTGAGATCTGTGAAAGAGTTGACTGAAGGATCGTAAGACCCCATTTCAAATGGGTTAAACTCCACCACTGTGGAGTTCAAGTGGTACACGGTGGTTCCAGGACGTCTACCGATACCGGTAAATAACGGGAATGGCATGTCACCGTTGGCGAACGCTTTCATGTCCCGTAAGTCGGAAAACGTCGTAGCAGTACCGTATTCATCGTCTCCTTCTTGGAACAACTGGTACGCCAACCCCCTGGCCCACGGATCCGTCACACTTATGGGGAACCCGGCGTCCTGCTTGCGGCTCAAGTCGTACTTGATCCCCACCTGATCGGCCTTGTCCACAATCCAATTGTTCAAGTGCTTGGCCACACCGTAAAGATTGCTGAACAATACTGGAAACGCTACCTTCCAAAGCCCTTTGGTATCTAACAATTGCCTTGTTTCGGTCAAGTTCCATGTGTCGTAGGGGTTCTGCAACACCACCTCGTCCACGGATGGGAACCCTTGCATCACCAACGACCCTACGAGCCAAGAGCCTCCACTAAGAGCACTCAAATAGTTGGCACTCTGCAACACCCCACCCAACCCGTCATCATTGGAGTAGTCTGTCCGGTTATCCAACGCCAACATCTGGCCGGCGCCCGCCAACATGGCCCGGTACCCTCCACCACTCATGGAAATGGCAATGTTGGCACTGCCGTTGCTCAAAAGGTCTGCTTCGTCGTCCAAGCCCACTCTCAAGAGGTAATCTTCCAACGCTTTCGTCGTCTTGGCTTTCCGTACCTTCAACCACTTGGCTTCGTCGGACGAGATCCCGTTGGCTTCTCGAAGGAGGCTGCTGACGCCTGCTGGGCACTTGCCCGAGCCTGGGGCGTAGCTATCAGTAGGAGACGCCGCGAGTAAGTACGCGATGAGGTTCAAAAGTATCAATGCTTTCAACATAACTGCGTTAACGAACGATATGGGCAGTTTCTCAGGAAAAGAAGTAGTAGCAATTAGAAAGAAGTAGTAGCAACAAGAAAAAACTATCACAAACGGTCAACGAGATGGCTCAATGGGTTTATAATGGGGTTAGGAAATATTTACAATGATTGCCGTTTCGGGTAAACAAACGTGTGAGTTGCAACATACCGAAAAGTTGCCGGTTTGCAGAAAGTCCAAGACGGGCAACCGCAAGTTCAAACTCAAATAGAGTAGCAAACTCACAGTTACGACAGTCATGGTCACAGCATCTTCCACAGTGACCACTAACATTAAACAATGCCAACGCCCGAGCTACCAAATGCATGAAAAAGTTACCCAATGTGAAAGTTCTCCACAGATTTAGCAATATAGAATGTTGCCGCGAAAAGAGAAATTACTACAACAGGCAGTTTCGGAGTGCCGGCGGTGCCGAAACGCACCTCGGCAAATAAAGTAATTGCCTAACTCAATAAATAATGTCTATCTGAATAAAGTTAATAAGTTGGTCCTAGTCGTCTCTGCGGACAACGTCGTGGATCAAGTTGTTGGTTTCGAAAGGGTTGTCGATGTACAAATTGTGCCCTCCCTCGCTTATGGCGTGGAATGTGGCAGGTCTGGAGGTCGGCGCACGACTGTTGATCCTGTCCACCAATTTCTGGCCTGCTTCGGAGTTCATGAAGTCGAATTGGCCGTAAAGGAAGTAGATTTTGAACCCTTGGGGCCATTGGTCTGGACTCACCTCCTCAAACTTGTCGAGCAACGGGTACTTGCTGACGGTGCTTGGGGTTAACAAATACTTGATGTAGATGTCGGAAACTGTACCATTGGTGATGGAGTTGTACAAGTACTCAATGATTCCAACGCACTCTTTGTTGGTTCCATACACCAAATCGTTGTGGCTTCGGAATAGCTTGGACCCGCCGTTCTTACTGATCAACTTGTTGATCTTGAAGAGTTTCAGGTACCACATGTCAAAGTATTTGGCTACACCCCAAGGACCGAGGAATTTGAGGAGTCTAGGTTGGTAAGGTTGCATTCTGTACCAGAAATCCACTACTTTAGGCTTGAGTATGGGGATCCGTGTAAGAAACGTTTCTTCTGTGGGGTCCAAAGACGGCTGGATATTTTGAGGGTCATCAAACTTCAAGTCGTTCTTAATACTGTGAATATGTCTTTCCACTCCAACGGGCGACAAGAGTATCACGTTCTTGACCTTCTCCGGGTACCGGATGCTGTACGATGCCAGCCAGTAGCCACCATACGAATGGCCCACCAAGTAGTCTATCAGGTCGATGCCAATGCTCTGACGCCATTTGTCGATGGCTTCAAGGTAGTAAGGCTCGATTTCGTTCAAAATTCCGGTGAATTGGTGCTTATACTGTTCAAACAGCTCCGGGTCTATAGAAAATGACTCCACCAACTTGTAGTACTTGTTGTACAACTTCTTGGGGTCGGTGGGCGTGGGGTCGTTCAATTTCACCTCAGGGCTCCGGACGATGGGCCAGAATTTGATGTTTCTGCTGTTGATTCGGGGGTTTGATGAAAGACCAAATGAGATGTTATCAAGAAAGTGTACTTTGTAGTTCTGATTCATTTCCTTGAACTTATTGATAATTTGGAAGTTCCGAGCAAAGCACCCCAACGAGGCTCCATAGCCGTGGATGAACACTATATGCTTGACGTTTCCGCCTGGGTTGTTTGTCACTTCAAAGGACACTTCATTTATGTGTGACTTGTCGTCTAGTTGCACCGTCTCGTTCCGTACCACAACATTTTTGTTCTCTTCAAGCTCTGGGTCCACCATCAATTGCACCAACTGGTTTTGAAGTTGGCGAAGCCGTTGTGGCCGAAGGGAGTTGTACCATATGGAAAAGAGGGTCTTGAACGGGAGCTTTTCGATGGGTTTTGGAGCCTTGAAATCGGCAAAGTTGGCTCTCACACTCGACAAGTGGAGCCGCCGGGCACCGTGCCACGATACACGGCCTGTGCTCCTCAAAAACAAAGACATTGGTGTGCTTGGGTATTGATTTGACAGATAACGAATTCGAAATATTTCACGCGCAAGCGATGGACCGAGCGAGGGATAATAAGATTTCGCAGCAATTGACGCAGATACATAGTTAAGCCACAAAATGGGTTCAAATGGTAATTAAAATAAAGCAGTAAATATCACGTTAAATACACCTAAGAATTGAATACATAAAAACACGAAAAAGACTCTACTTCCGGCCACTGGCGTAACTCAAAGTGGTTTCGAGGCCTGGGTGGTAAACATGGCCTTGTAATTCGTCCTCGAAGTCCTCCACGTCTTTGAACTCCTCGAACCAAGTTTCTTCCTTGGTGACCTCAGGAGCACCAGCGACGGGACTGAAGCGGCACAAGGCAATGTACAATATGAATGACACAAGGAACCCCACAAAGAAGCATAACCTGTAGATGTAAGTGGCACCCATTGGCACTGAGTGGCCTGTGGCACCCACAAACCCGGTGATGTTAGGCAAAACCCCACAAATGTATGCCGCAAATGCCCTCCAGTTGACACCGTATTTGTTGTACTTGTAGAAAGAGTCGAGTTCTGGGTTTTCGGGAGCTGTGGTGGAGTATAAATGGGTCAATTTCAAGTATCCTCTCCGGACCACGTAGTAATCGGCTACCATGACACCAACCACAGGTGCCAAGAACACAGAGAATGCAGACAAGGCAGTGGTGAAGGTGGTGGCGGTGTTCAACTCCCATGGGTTCAATGCAATGGCCAAAATCCCACAGATATAAGACCCTCTTCTAATAGTCATGAATCTGGGCAACAAACTGGTGATATCTGTACCGAAACTCAAGGAGTTGGCAGACAAGTTGGTTCCCAATTGAGAGAAAGCAAACACCAATCCCAAGAAGAAGACCCCGGCTCTGTTACCACTGGTGTAGTGGTTCAAAAAGTTGGACAAAACTTCGATTGGAGACCACACGGCTTCTCCGTACATTTCAGCCGAGGCAGAACTGACCAAGATCCCAATCAAAGCCGTCAACGAAAAACATACCGGAATCGACACAACGTACACCAAGTATTTGATGGAGAACGTAGGTTTTCTGGAAAATCTGGCGAAATCAGGGGCATTGGCGATCAACGTAACAAAGTTGGCCAAAGAGTTCATGGTCGACTCCACGAAAGCCCATCCCAACTCGGAGCCGTGGACTTTGGGGCCTTGTTTGACTATTGGACCGATCCCGTCAGCCTTCACAATGGTCCACACCAAGAACAAGATCCCAGCCAACGGACAGATGTAAGCCTTGATGGAAAAGACGTACTTCAACTGATGGGGCTGCAACCAAAGGAAAGGCAATGAACAGAGCCAGAACAAAAACAAAGCAATAAACTTGAAACTGGTGAACTCGCCCGAAACATGGTCGGGGATCCGTTCGTTCAAGTCGTTCCCGAAGATTGCTTCCAACATCACCTCCACGCATGGACCAGCCACTGCCGTTTGCACAGAGTACCATATAAGACTCAAAAAGATCCGGATCACAACCGCATACAAGGACCCATATATCCCGAACGAACTTCTGGCATAAACTGGAAACGATATGTGGTACATGGCTCCGACCCTGGCATTGATCTGCACGAACACCCCGGCCAAAAAGTACCCAAGCCACACGGAACCCCAGGTCATCCATACACCCATATTTCCAACCCCACTAGAAGCAATCTGCCAGGTGGAGATGTTGAAAGAATCAGCAACCCAAAAGAACACATAGTGGTACCAGGCCCAAGTTCTTCTTGCTTCTTCCACCGGCCTCAAATCATGGTTATACAAAAACATCTGAGCGGTGGTCAAGTCACCTTTTTCTTGCACTTCGAGCTTCTTGACGATTCTTTGCCATAACGAAGGCTTGTCATTGTAATCGCTCACTTCGCCTTCGAACGAACGGGTTTCGTCCAAGGTTACAGTGCCTTTCTTTTCGCCCTTATTTGTGTCGGCGACCATTGTGTTTGTGGTTGAATAATTTTTGGGCGGGGCAGACTTGGTCTTTATATGGTAACTATTAACATCATCTCAGGCCCGGAATCTGAAGCAAGTACGGCGTAGATAAAGATGGACTGGGAGGGACACGACTTTCCTCGGCGCCGGCTTCCGTTGCGTCTACGTCGACGTCTGCTGCGTCGTTTTTGCGTCTCTTTTGGGAAGATTTTTTAGACTAGACTATCTTCAAACCCATGGCCGATGCAACTGACTGGTGCCCGGTACGCCCTTACGTATGAGAAGTTTACAAAGAGAAAACACCAACTACAAACAAAACAGATCTCGCTGAAAAAAAAAGTACGCTCGTTCCTTATCTTGCTATCGAACAATTACATTTCTGATTGGCCATTGTACAACTCTGACTCTCGTTACATGAAAAATTAGACTCTCTCTTAGAGGAAATGAGGTTGAATTTATAGTTTTGTGGGTTTTCAAATTTGTAATGTTTCTTTTTCTTTATCTTAGATAACGATTATATAATGGCAGTGGTTGTTAGGCCCGAGTTATCATTTGTTTGGAGATAACGATCTTGCAATCTCTGCCGACATGCATGGAATGCCGTTTGCAGATAACGTTTTTGCAGTTGTTCTTTTTGTGTTCTCCACTTCATGGTACTTACTCATGGTAATTACTGCATTGGGTACTTGAAGTGATAAGACAGCAGGTGAATACTTGTGTTTACTATTCGGCCCGTAACTCCAGCCAGTACTTAGCATCAAGTGGTATGGGTATCCGACTCACTTAACTAAGAGTAGAGTCTTCCTACCCCGAGACCAATATATTGCCTGAATTAGTCCGACCAACCTGCATATCGATAGAAGAGGCTTCGTTGAAGTCCACAGTTACAGATTCAAGTTCTTCGAAACAAAGACTCCGGCTGGGAGATTCTTTTCTGTTGGTATATAGTATTCTTTGATTCCCTTTGAAGATGGCTCCTGCCCTGACGATATAAGAATCCGAGGCAAGCTTCCTGAAGGTACAATGGGCGCTTTCATATATGACATAAAAGAAACCAATTCTATGTGAAGGTGATATGACATAAAAGCAACCAATTCTATGTGAAGGTGATATGACATAAAAGCAACCAATTCTATGTGAAGGTGATATGCCACACTATTGCTTGGAAAAATGCTGTGATCAGCTCGATGAGGTGTTTCAGTCTCGGTTGAGAAAACCCAATCCCACTAGACTTAAATGGGTGACAGCAAACATTCTATCAAGAGATCGCAAAATATTTTGGCAACGTTCTTCACGTGAGGCTGGTCTTCAAACTGCCTTTGAATCCGACATTACATGCATTGTTATGACGATGTTCGATCGGCTCGCTATGGGCATTGAGTTTGAAACAAATTTGCCACTTCCTGAATCAAGCTTAAGACTTGATCTTCTGATATTGGAAAGTCCTGAATAACACAGGCACTGGAAGTGGAGCACTTGGCGGCATTAGTGTTTCCCATTAATCGAGCAGACCTTGTAAAGCATTTTCCTACAATCACTACAAAGCCAACTGACACTCACAAGCTTACTCTTAAAGTGTACGACTACGTGCACATGGAAATCTATTGCAAAGAAGTGGTGGACTGGTGTGCAGACCAGGAGACAGTCGACGACTGGGTGGAGTTTTACCATGAACATTTATTGGAAGAAATCGAGTGCTACGAAACAATCTGGAAGTACAATACGGATGCACCGCCGCTGGAGAGAATCCGTGTACCGGTTCTACACAATTATGGGAACCTTGCTATCACTCGTAACCACCGTAGGGTATTGTTGGATGGGTTCTATATACTCTTGGACTATGCGGGAGAAAAGGTACAAAAGATCACAGCGGAACAGCTTGGAGATGGTATTCGGCAATTACGCCAAATGGGGAAGCTTGGAATCTTATATGAAGATGTGAAAGCTGAGTACTTACGGGTCAATAAAGGAAAGCTTACTTTCCACGACTTCACGTGGGGTGAATGTAAACGACGTCGGGTTAGTAACAAGAAGGGTATTGAGAAATTGAAAGAGTTTGCAGTTGAGCCGAAAGGAAGGAAAAGGGCAAGGGCAATGAAATGAAATGAAAGCGGGAAATGCAATACATATTCCGACATAGCTAATAATGGCTGGTGTCTATTAATTCCAAGAACCTACGACACACAAAACCAGATTCGGGAAGAAGTCTGTGAGGTACGAGCTTCGTTTTGGGTACTGCTTATCCTCGTTCAAATAACCAGTCGTGTCTAGTCGTATTATTTTGTTTTGCAGCAATACGCATGAAGTCGCAGTGCTTCAAACAAAGTGGCTACTAGACTTGACATATTTCCAACGAGTTCAAGTTCGGCATAGCAAAGACATGACAGACCTCGATTCCTCAAGGACCACCAAGGAACAGTGTTTGAAGGAAATCAAGACGTGTAACGGCTTGGTTTTGTCGAATGATGCAGTTTTTATAGTGGCCTACAAAAAGTTGGAGCTTTTGAAATTGAATAGTCAAGAAGCAAGGAATCAACAAATAAAAGAGTCGAAACGTCAAGAAATAAAAGATCTAACTGACAACATTGAACGTTTGAAGATACATTTGCATACTCATTTGATAATGACCTACGGGCCGTTTGAAAATGCTTTTTGCGAATCCCGACTCCGGCGTAATAAAGATCCCCGATTCGAGAACGTTGACTTGGATATGAAAGATCCCCGAATCAAGAATCTTGACTTTGAGTTTGGTTTCTGCTGGTACAGAATACTCTTCTCCCTCCCTTTGGAGATGGATCCTCCCATTGAACTTCAAGAATTAGAGGTATCGCAACTTCCTGAAGGTACGATTGGTGCCGAATTAAGATATATCAAAAGAAAGGAATTTTATGTGACAGGTGTGGTACCAGACGATGGTCTAACACGTTGCTGTAATCAGCTCGATAAGGAGTTTATGTCTCGCGTGAGGAGACTCGATGCTGCAGGACTAGCAGACTGGTTGAGAACAGCAGCTGGAATGGAGACAGTATTTTTGTGGCCAGGTCCAGTCAGCAGAAGGGAGATTGAAATTGTTTTCTATCGGAGTATTATATACCCTTTTATGAAGTTGTCGAGGGTGCTTGATTTGGGTCTTGCTTTTGTAAGCAGCCTGCATATCCCCGGATCAAGCTTAAGGCCAGATCACCTGATACTGAAACCTGTCAGTAAAGGTCCAATCGGGGCACCTAAATTCTTCATACAAACGATGTCTTATGGGTTGCATGCTTTTGTGAGAAATGGAAGATTGATGAGTTCCGATGAAATGGCAAACGGAGTACGTGAAAAGTTTGAATCCATTCTCCTTGAGATGTATGGGTTCCTAATTGCCCTGAAAATCGATATTTGCATGGTGAGTGATCTCAAGACAAACATCTTGATCCAGTTGGATTTCGACAACGACAAATGGAAAGAGTCCCCTAACAAGGAGAATTGCATTCCTATCAAGACAAAGGTTATAGATATCGCGGATGTTGGTATGACAGTACAGGCTATAGTTGCTGCATTATCTTATCATCAAGCGCACTTATCTTCGAATGAAGAATTTAAACAGACTGAAGCATCTACGAGGTTAGATAACATGCATGAATTGGACGTGGCTGCATTGGAGGCACATAAAGAAGAGTTTGGTCCAGGCCATGATACGAAACATATGTCAGACTGCGAGAGTATGGGTGATTTCGAGGTTATACAACGTGATGATCGCGAGCCGGCACTAGTGTTTTCCATTGGTCGAGTTGACTTTGTAAAGCATTTTCCCACAATCACTACAGAGCCAACTGACACTCACAAGCTTGTTCTTAAAGTGTACGACTACGTACACATGGAAATCTATTGCAAGGAAGTTGTGAAGTGGTCTGCAGACCAGGAGATGGTCGACTACCAGGTGGAGTTTTATCATGAACATTTATTAGAAGAAATCGAGTGCTACGAAACAATCTGGAAGTACAATACGGATGCACCGTCGCTGGAGAGAATCCGTGTACCGGTTCTACACAATTATGGGAACCTTGCTATCACTAGGAACCACCGTAGGGTGTTGTTGGATGGGTTCTTCATTCTATTGGATTATGCAGGAGAAAAGGTACAAAAGATCACAGCGGAACAGCTTGGAGATGGTATTCGGCAATTACGCCAAATGGGGAAACTTGGAATCTTATATGAAGATGTGAAAGCTGAGTACTTACGGGTAAATAAAGGAAAGCTTACTTTCCACGACTTCACGTGGGGAGAATGTAAACGACGTCGGGTTAGTAACAAGAAGGGGATTGAGGCGTTGAAAGGGTTGGCGGTTGAGTCTAAGGGAAGGAAAAGGGCAAGGAAATGAAAGCAGGAAATGCAATAAACATTCTGACTTAGTTAATAATGTCTGGTGTCTATATTGAAATTATGGTTTACTGTTTGCAGAAATCACTATTAAATTGAATAATTTCGCAACTAAAGTTTTGTTTTTGTATGTTAAAGTAGTAGTGGAACTTCTTTTTTTACAGAAGCCTGTGGCCACTATAGCCTAGGTGTGCATTAGGTAATTGAAGGATTTAACTACCTGGCTGTGAGGATGGTTTCGTGTTTTCTGAGAAAATAAAATACATCTCGTACAATTAATACAACGAGTTGGTGACACCTTGCCCCCACCTCTTTTCTTTGGTTTGGGTTTTTGGTTTGTTCCTACACCTAACCCTGTACTTGTACTGAAGAGGGAGAGGGGTATATGCAGACTTAATTCTTCATCTCACATACAAGACTCCACTCCCCCCATACTTCGAGTGGGCGCCGATGCCTGTATCTTGAACTTAGTGGAAGTCTCTGGCTGAAGTTCTGTAAGTTTTGCAAAAGTGTGAGATTCACAATTTGGCATCCCCCGGTGAGGATGTTATTTGCGTTGAGAAGGTTCGTCAGGTGGCTCTGTTATTGTCATCGTCCCCGGGCATTCAGGAATCTCCTCCTTGATCCTCTACCTTTTTGTCGTCCCTCTTCTCTAGCTCCTTGAGTCGTTTCTAGGCTCTCTCATCTCATTTGTTGTCCAGTTTTCTGTTGTCCTTCTTCTGCTCCCTTCCCTTCTACGGGTACTGGCCATATCAGCATACATTCCTACACAACTAAAACAGCTCTAACACGACTTTTGGATTTTTCCACTCCTTCTGGATCATTTCTTTCCACTCTTTTTGATCCCACCTCCAACCAAAGGACCACCCTTCTTTGCCTTCTCAGCCATGGCCTTCTTGGCAGCAGCATCGGCTTTTTGTTTGTTTTTGAACGCAATATCGTCTTCGTCTTCTTCTTGTTGCTTCTTCTTTGGTGCCTTTAAAGGCTTGGCTTTCCCTCCTTGACGTCCAGACATTGGTGTTATACAGATACCGAGAAAAGTTTTTCTGCTTCAGTTTTCTTTTTGTACTACCGCGAAATGCATTTCCTAACAACCAAACCAACTGGTATCACTGTTTTTCAGTAAATTTCGACCTCTTGATCAATTGTTGTTGATAGCCGTTGCAATGACGCTCCTAACTGCCGCCGACAAAGAGAAGATCAAGCGAACGATCCCAAAGGCCAGCAACAAGATCATCGATGCCACCGTTGCGCGGCTTTATATTGCGTACCCCAATCCCACCGAATGGCAATACACTGATCTTTACGGCGCGATAGTGCTTGTAGATGATTTGGTGGGCCACACGTTCTTCTTGAAGCTCGTGGACATCACCGGCAGCCGCGGGGTGTTGTGGGACCAGGAGTTGTACGTCAACTTTGAGTACAATCAGGACAGAAAGTTCTTCCACACGTTTGAAATTGAGGAGTGCTATGTGGGTCTTTTGTTTGAAGATACCAGCGAGGCTACCCATTTCCACAAACGGGTGACCGCCCGCCACAAACATGGATCCAAGGCCACCGTTTCCAACAAGAATGCCATTGCATTGAAGAAGGTGGCCGACGTGTCGACGGGGACGAAAGCTCCGGGGCCAAGAGGTGAATATATAGATGTGAACACCGCTCAGAGATCTAGACGGGCCAAGGGGGTTTTGTACTACGATGACTTGCCACCTCCGGAATGGAGGTCGCTCTACTCGGAATTGGCTGCTGCTGGGATAACGGAGGACATGATTGCCGATAACAGAGAGTTCATTAAGGAATACATTGCCAAGCAAGGAGGTCCGTTGGTGGGTTTAGAACCGCCAATTCCCAAACGGTCCTTGCACAAACACCACGATGATTTCGAGGTTCCGGAGGCGGAAGTCTACTCGTCGTCGTCGTCATCTAAGCCAAAGCACAAAAAGGCTCCTCCACCTCCACCTCCTGGCGCTGCTGCGGCTTCATCGATCACCCCATCGCCGTCTGCTTCTCCTTCACCGTCGCCGGGTCCTCTGGCTCACCAGGGTCCTCCTGTACCTGCAAAGGACTCGCCTGATGTCTCAGGCTCTGAAACACCCGAGCCGGCGTCTCCTGCTTCGAAACCAAGGTTTAGACTTCCTCCTGCGTCTGCTGCCCCTCCTCCTGTGACCCATACCAATGTGCCTGCTCCTGTTGCTCACCAACCAACACCACCGATCCAGCAACAGTACGGAAAGCAACAGTATGGCCAGCAACCTCAGCAGTATGGCCAGCAACAATACGGCCAACACGCACAACAGCCTCAATATGGAAGACCCACACCACCAGCTCCACCTTCTAGGACCGGTCCTCCGGCTCCCCCCTCAAGGGCCAATGCACCACCCCCACCGCCATCCAGAGGTCCTGTCCCTGCACCACCCCCAAGAGCAGGTTCAGGCTCTTTTCCAGCAGCTAGAGCAGCCCCTGCGTTGCCTCCAAACAGGACAGGACCACCAGCACCACCAGCTCGTGGTGGTCCGCCACCACCTCCTCCTCTGAGAGCAAGAGGTCCAGTTCCACCTCCACCTCCTTCAAGAACACTTCCCGCTGTTCCTCAACATACAGCTCCCCAAACCTACCATGCTCCACTGACGGGCTATCAACAAACTCCACAAACACCGCTTCCTCCTGCAGCCACCGGCCCCAACAGTTATGCGCCACCCCCACAGCGGGCCGTGGCCTCATCTCCGCCAGCTCCTCCCTTACCACAGGCTGGAAACAGTATCCCAGCACCGCCTCCGTTACCACCTACTAGCAACATTCCAGCAGCTCCTCCGTTACCACCAGCTGGAAACAATATTCCGGTAGCTCCTCCCTTACCACCGGCCGGAAACAGTATTCCAGCACCACCTCCGTTGCCACCTACAAGCAATGGCCCACCAGCGCCTCCGCCACCCCCAATGGGCAACTTAGCAGCACCTGCAGCACCTGCAGCGCCAATGCCATCCGGTGATGCTTCTAGAGATGCTCTTCTAGCGTCCATCAGAGGTGCTGGTATAGGAGCTCTCAAGAAGGTTGATAAGTCCAATTTAGAGAAACCTAATGCTTTACTTCAAGAGGCAAGAGGCGAAAAAGTGGAATCACCAGCACCTTCTGGGCCTGGTGGGCCTCCAGGTGGTGGCAGTTTTGCAGACGCCATTCAAAATGCTTTGAACCAAAGGAAAGCAAAGGTCGCCAGAAGTGACGATGAAGATGACGGTGAAGACTGGTAGCACCAAAAAATTGTATATGAAGTAAGGTACTGTGATCAGTGCTCATAGTAACACGCCATTGACTACTAGCCCATGTCGATGTATCCTAGAGCTTCTCGCTATTTCTTAGATCTCTCGCTATTTCCCACGATTCCTCGCTAATTCCCCCAAAGTACAATCGACTCTATCGAAATCGCGATGCCTTTTTTCTCTTAATCACACCTTCTATTCACAATGTCAGTTACCAGTGCCAACGTTCAGGACTTGTTGAAGTCGTACGATGAAGCGTTGCAGTACTGGAGACAGGCTATTACGTCAGAAGAAAACACGAAGATCAAATCGGCCCAAGTGGACCGCCCCCTAGAAGAACTTTCAAAGCTCTGCAAATTGATCAAAGCCCATACCACCAAAGTGGGGATCATTTTCGGGCCAGATGTGCAAGGAGAGCCCAAGGCGTGCTACGATACGCTTCAGAAGCTCAGCGAGAGCACGGTGTTGCTCGTATCTGTAACAGCACAGTTGACGGCGGTGGACTTATCACAAATCTTCTACGAAGAACTTTTGAATGGAGTTAACGAGATCCTCAACTCGGCTTCACAGCTCGCTAAGGAGTTGATAGACAAGGAAGAGCCACAGGAAGCTGGAGGAGATGGCCGATTAGTTTCGGTGGGGAAGGTGTGGGCTGGATGTGACAATTTGAGTAAAGTGGTGACAGATGGTAAAATCGGTGTGCTCAAAAAGAAGTTCAAGCAGAGCATTGATTTGATTGAAGACGGTCTCGAGGAGTTCGAAGAATGGGCAGAGAACCCCGAAGAGGAAGAAGATCCGTTCGGATTTGACGACGACTCCGACCAGAGCGACCAGGATGATAGTGAAGTCGATTCCTTGGCAGAGCCAACAAAGGAAGACCAACAGGCGAAAGAAGAGGTGGCCGAGTTCGGTAAGCTCTGGGCTGCACGGTTCAAACTCGTCAAGCTTCTTTTCACATCGGTGACCAAGTCTCTTCCATCGGGTACCAGTGGTGCCACCATCGACAAGACTTACCAGAGCCAGAAGAAAATCGTTAACTTGATTGACGAGATGGTGGTGGATTTGATGATGGATTGCAAAGTAAGTCAATCGATACAGGAGATGGGAAACAAGATAGAGAAGGAGTGCAGCAAGATCTTGAAGGTGGTGAAAGAGGTGAACAAACTGAGTGACAGCAAAGTCAAATGGTGTGACTCCTGGAGAGAAAAGTGGGGCATGTAAGCCGTGCCTTGAACTGGAAGCCATTGGGGCGTATATTTCTGGTAGTGGAACGGCAGCCTAAGCAAATTGGACGGCACAGACTGAACCAGTTGGTGCTGGTGGCGGTTGGGCTAGATTTTACTCTGCAACCCCAAGTACTTGGCGTGGTGCTTAGCGTGGTACTCAACAAATGTACTAATAAAGAAATAACTGTGGTCATAACCTTCCTCCACGTTCAACAAAACCTTACCCTTGTAGTCACTCTTTTCCACGGCAGCCACGAAGTTCTCCGGCTGCAATTGCTTGTCTTTGGCGTAAAACCCGTCGGCAGCACCTTGGTGAATCAAGATATCTGGCTGGTTAGCGTTGGTGTACTTTTTGATCAAAAAGCAAGGATCGTACTCTTCCCACTTGGACTTATCCGATCCAAGGTAAGCCCCAAAGTTCTTTTCACCCCATGCACAGTTGGAAGGGTTGGCAATTGGAGCAAAAGCACTCACCGACTTGTACTTTCCAGGATTCTTGAGGAACCCAGCCAATGCTCCATATCCCCCCATTGAATGGCCGGCAATGGAAATGTTGGAGAAGTCCAAGCTTGTGTACTCCTTGGCCAACTCTTCCAACAATTCTTTGTGTACGTACGAGTACATGTTGTAGTTTTTCAGCCATGGAGCTTCAGTAGAATCAACATAGAATCCTGCACCAGTGCCGAAATCCCACGAGTCGTCTTCGCCAGCGATATTGGCGCCACGGGGGGAAGTGTCTGGAAAAACGACGGCAAACCCATATTTGTTGGCGAAGTACTGGAAAAATGATTTTTCTGAAGCATTGTTAGGAGTGCAAGTCAATCCACTAAGATATACCAACACTGGAGTTTTGGAGGTAGATGATCCAGGCAAAAATACATTGACATCCATTTTTGTGTTTGTGAACTTTGAATCGTGTGAAAGCTTCACCAATTTGCCGCCGAATTGGGCAATTGTAGCTTCGACTTTGAATGACATGTTTGATTGGAGAAGAAAAAGTGGTTATAAAAAAGGCAGCGAATGTTCTTTATATATCTTTAATGCTGCTAATTTGCTTTATAGCGCGGAAATAATATCCGGATTGGGTAGGACGATAGAAGGCTCTAATCACTCATATATACTGCATATAATGATTTAACGGACTGCATATAAGTCTCGGTTGGTTCTTGCATCCTTGCAGAGCTAGCTCTGAAGCCTTCAAGAGTGAGTTTAAGCTGGAGGCAGGACCACTAGGAGATCCCCCACAGTATTGAGAAGGCCAAGGCCAGTGGATGTCAAGAAGACAAAGGAGAGCCAAAGAATGGCGAAGACGAAGCAACGACAATGACAACTAAGAGAAAGCCAAAAAGCAAAGAGAAAGTCAAAGATAGCTTCGAGTTTGCTACGAACAACGTGCACCGTAAAGGCCTTCAAATCTACTCAAATTGTATTAAATGGTACGGAACAGGTCTCTTGCCAACATAACAACACGAACGACAATCTGGCCAAAGAGGTGTTAATTCAAAAAACTAGTACATCAAAAGGACTCCACCACTTTGTGTTTTCGGCACTACAACGAGCTGTGCCCCCGGGGCTCGTACGGGAAGAAGAACACAAGCACACCCGATGCTATGAACAACGCCCCGCTGACGAAAATTGGCGCCAGTGTAGTAAGGTCAGCGTAAATGGCAATAATGGGTGCAAAAATTCCAAAGATCCGATTGGCACTTGCAGCCAATCCAACACCGGTGCCCCTAATCTTGGTGGGGAACACCTCAGGGGTGTACGCGTACAACACACCGTACATGATATTGGAGAAGAAGCTGAAACCACAGTTCCATCCGAGATTGGCATCCGTGCTTTTGGCGGTGGTAGAACAGAACAAAAACACACCTGTGAGCACCAACGACCCCATCAAGGTGCCCTTCCTACCGATTCTTGTCTCCACCAAGAACCCAGCCACGATAGCCCCCGGGATTCCAATTACTGCCACAATCAACGAGTTCCGGTACGTTTTGGCCACACTAAGCTTTCCCAATGCGTTTCCTCGGGTTTGGAGATAGTAAGGCAAAAACGCATTATAGAGAGGGAATGCCAACCCTATGATGGCCCAAGTAAATATCACCAACGACGACGAAACGATCTGCTTCCTGGAACCAAAACAGGTTTTGAGATGCTGCAAGTCAAACTTGGTTAATTTCTCCTTCAAAAGCTCGTTCTTTTGGACAGACTCTTCAGGGAACTCCTCGTCAATTGCTTCTAAGTCGGCCAATACCACCGAAACGTCTCTGCCGTTAATCTTGGCAATCTTGTGTAGGGTCTCTATGGCCAAATCGTCCCTTCCTCTGGCTACATAGAACCTTGGAGACTCAAACACCCTGAAACTGAACCGGGCGATGAAAAAGATAAGCGTGAGTCCACCCATGGTGAACAAGAAGTATCTCCAGCCCTTGTTGTCACTCTTCAAGCACGTAGTGGCGTTGGAGTCACAGGAGAAGTTGGATATGAGCCCCCAGCTGACCAAGTTTGCTAATAGTTGCCCAAGAGACCACCAGCCCGACATCACCGTCAAAAGCCACTGGTACTTGGTGGGCAACGCTTCCAAAAACAACGCCGAGTCCACAGGCAAGTTACCCCCTACTCCAATGGACCAGAAAGCCACAAACACTCCCAAAGAAGCGAAATTGGGGGCACTGCCAGCAACCACCGCCCAGATCCCGGTGATGAGAAATGTCAAGTTGAATGCCCATCTTCGGCCAATGACATCGGCAGAAAGCGACCAAAACGCTGCCCCAAAGAGAAGCCCCAAGTTCTGTGCTAACGAGAGGTACGGTGCTTTCCCCACTGGTGGGTGGACGCCGTCTGTTTCTGTAAGCACTGGCAAAATGAGACTGGTGACGATGGGCCATGCGTTATCTGCAAACCAACCGAACCCTGCCACGAAGAAGAGCCCTGTTTGGTACCGGCCAAATCCAATTTCATCGATGCCCCCGGACAAGATGGCGGTTTTTTTAAGGTAGTTGGCACTGAAGCCGGAATAATCGTACATGATATCGCTTGACGTCACCAGGCCAGTTTCCTCATGGAATACTTCCTTCGGCGACTTGGAGGCATTTTGGCTCTCCACAGAAACCCTCCCGATGCCCTTTTGGCCAACATTCGTGTCTGCAGCAACTTCCGAAGTCATTTTAATGATTTTTCAGTTCTTGCGGTCTATCTGCGTCTTTATATATACTCCGCAACTACAGCCGCACCGGGGCATGAGTTAAAGTAATTACGGAGTTCGTAATGGTGTTTCTTTTTTTTTACATTGTATACACACAACACCAAGGTCAAACCTTATTTAGCTCGTACCTAGATCCGTTCTGGGTGATAAGCACCATGTACTCCTCCACCTGCCACTTTTCGTACCAATCCCGTACAATTTGCACCCCGTCGCGGTGCGATTTGCCAGCGCCCCCGACTTTTGCAGCCGTTTTGCTGACCCACCAACAAGTGGCTAGATTATTGCCCAAGGAGTCTGGGGTGCCGAAGAAATACTTGATCAACCCGCCGCTAGTGTTCGCCTCTGCATGTGAAGCTTTGTCGATCTCGCCCAAGAGCTGGCGCCTTTGTGCTGATACTTGGACTTCATGACGCAATCGAGACCTGAATGCCACAATGTAAACCTTAAACTCGTTTAGCGGCCGGTCAGCGAGCGATTGCGCCAAGCCAATTACTTCAGCTATGTTGAAACTGTCGGCGTAGGGGCCCAAGGCGTAGCCAGGGGTGGTCACTGTGAAGTGGGCAAGGGCCCGGGCCAAAATCTGGTACTCGTAGGTCAAGGTGGTGAGGTCGAGAAGATGCTGGGGCTCGGTGTACGGCGACAGCTGGATGGAGGTTGCGGCGAGAGGGACGTCGATGGGCTTGAAGAGACCCCGGTCTATGTCTATGAGTTCAGTCATTTGGGGTTTTTTGTTGTGGTTTTTGTTATCTTGTGGCGCCTCGCTGTATTTATACCCTGGGCACTGACGCCATAGTAGAGATTTAGAGCATGGGGCATATACTGTCTATTGTGATTGATTATGGTTAGGCCTCATGGGGCTTAGAAAACGGGGCATATACTGTCTATTGTGACTTATTAAGGTTCGGCGAGATCCACGAATTATGCCGCATCTCATGAGCCTAAGATCGTGAGCCTTGGACCATGGAAATTCTTAAACTATGAGCTTTCGATCATGAACTTTGGATCACGAACCTTGGATCATGAGAAGAACTTCTCAGATAACTTCCTAGATCATGAGGTACACCGAAAGGAGAACACTCCACCCGATGTAGGCAGAAAGCTGGATACGGTTCTGAAGCGAAGAAGCTGCACCCTTCTTGTGGTGGTCGTCGTCCCCGTCGTCTCCGCTGCTACTGTTGCTGCTGCTACTGCTACTGGAGCCAGTAAAGTTGCTTCCCAGTAACCCGTCTCCAGAAGTCGTCCCTGTCAAAGTGAAGTTAACACCAGGAGTGGACTTACTATCCAAGTCTCCAGACCAACAGTAGTCGTCAAAACATTTCTTACACTGTTCAGTTTGAGTGTGGTTCAATCTCTCTTGGGTTCTTCTGATAATAGCACAAGACACGCAAGTTCTGAAATCGTCGTCCAAAGTGGAGTTCAATCTGGTAGCACTTTCAAACCCGTTTTGGATCACACCCCTCTTTTCTTCGTCGTCGTAGCTCAACTTGAAAGTTGAGGTGTTGGACCAGTAGGAAAATGGTCTGTTGGCGGTGTACACAATCAAAGGTGGGTACTTGCTGGAGTCCGTCAAGTTGTCATTAAGAGACGTCAAGTTGGAAGCATCACAGCCAAAGAAAGTGGGTTTGGCGGTCAAGTTGAGGTTCCGGAACGTAGCCGCATCTGGCACGTAAGGGAAAACGGTCCCATTTGCTTGGTGCAAGAACTGCCTCTCGTAAGTGGCAATCATAGATGTCCCGTTCGGCCAGCTTTCGTCTGTGTCAGCGGAGTTGTCGTATGCGAAGATAATATCAAGCTCTCTTTCAGGTTGAATTAATGGGTTCAAAGGGATGTTCTGCAAATCTTCCCCACCATCGACCAAGAACAACGTGTCGTTCTTAACAATGGACGACTCGCTTCCGGAATCGGTCCCGTAGAACGGATTTGGCTCGTATATAGCAATATCGTCCTCGTCGCTGCTGACGGAGTTCAAAATCTTCTTGATGATTCCTGAGATCACCGATGGGAGGTCGACGCTACCCAATTGCAAAATGAACTGGTTGAACAATGAAGAAGACGTTCCCATGACGAACCCGGCATTGTCGTACCCTCTCACACACTCGTCAGTGGTTGGTTCTCCGTCTTTCATCTCGGTCCCCAAGTACTTGACGTCCATGAACTGGTAAAGCGAAGGGTCCCACGAACCCATTTCATAGGGGTTGAATTCAAACACGGTGGAGTTTCCACTGATAATGGTGGTGCCGGGGGTTCTCCCGTCCGCAACCACAATGGGGAACGGCATGCTGTGGTTCTTGAAGTGGGCAACGGACCTGATGTCGGACCACAACAAAGTGTCACCGGCATCGGGCAAGGTGGAAAAGAACTGGTACGACAAAGCTCTGCCCCAGATATCGGTGATAGACCTATCATACCCTGCGTCTTCCTTGTCACTCAACGCACTGTAGATCCCGTAGTAGTACTTGGTGGCCTTCACCAAATTCCATCCGCCGTAGTCAATGATGGAGTTGGACAAGTCCCAGATCTTATCTTTTTTGAGGATGTCGGTGATACTGGTGTAGTTGTTCAACACCACGGACCCCACCAACCAGTTTCCGCCCGACAATCCCACCAAGTAGGTGGAGGCCTGGAGAAGCCCTCCCAACCCCACTTCGTTGGAGTCGTCAAACCGGTCATCGAGCGCCAACAATTGCCCGGCCCCGTTCAACATGGCTCTGTAACCACCTCCACTAAAAGCAAGTCCGATCTTGATGGTGTCGTTGACATCATCCATGAAGTCGTCGACGTCAAAGTCCGTCAAGTTGGAATCCTTGAGGAACTCGGCAATGCGGTCTTTGGTGATTGGATTCCGTTCTTCCAACCATGCCGATTCCTCGGACGATAATGAGTCTGCTACACGTATGAGGTCCTTGTTGGGACAGGTGGCGTTAGAGGGCGCGTAGGTGCCGGAGGGAGACCAGGCCACGGCGCTGCCTGCCGATAGTAGCGATGCAACGATGGTGGATACTTTCATCACAGGTAAATTAGGGAAAAGAAGAAAGGCGTAGGTGAAATTTAAACAACCACTAATGTTTTTTTTTTGTTGTTTCGGGTCGGTTGCTAGTATCGGCACATAAAATTAGAATTACTGCGGACGGTTTCGGAGAGGGCGGTGCGCCGCCAGGGTCTATGATGTAAGCCGTGTGGACGGAGGACGGAGGTTGGCAGAGGTTGACGGCTTCTGGTGTGCTTGGCTGTGTTTGTGGTTGAAGATGTTTGTGGACGGGTGGCCATCTGGTGTCGGGGCCACCGCGATGGCTTTTGCCGGGATGTTCGTAACTTGTTTGTTTGTTTGTAAACTTGCAACCTCGTTTGTAGACTTGTAACCTTGTTTGTAACCTTGTTTGGAACGTTGGTGACCCTGGCGTCCATGACCCAAGTACACCCTTACACCCGTGCTTTAACAACCTTGCACCAGCACCATGGCACACGGCCTCTTCCCGCGCCGCCGCCGCGCGCCATTACAGCGAAACCTTTCTTCTCACAGCGAAACCAATATTCTCCTTGCTCGTTAATGCTGTTACCAGAACGATACGGCCTGCCAGGCCCGGTGCTGTCGTTGAAAGAAACGGGACGCAAATACCTCGACTTGTGCAACAAGGGTGTTGAATGGTACAAAAGCCAGCCCACCGCCAAAAGGATCCTCTTGGCAATTGCCGCATTGCTCGTGTCCGTATTGGTGGTGGGCATGGCTATATTCCACGCCTACCTCATCAAATGGTTGATCTTGCTATCGAACAAGTGGGCCGACATGAAGTTCGGGCTCCCGTTGCTTTTCACGCTTCTTTTCTTCGTGGGGTTTCCTCCATTGCTTGGGTTTTCGCCGTTATCTATGTTAGCAGGGATGGTTTACGGGGTGGCTGGTGGCTGGGTGTTGGTGGCGGTGGCTTCAGTGACGGGCTCGTTTGGGTCCTTCTTGACGTACCGGTATCTCCTCAAGGCCAAGTCCAAGCAGCTCTTGGAGTCCAACGATACCTTCAAGGCGTTTGCCGAAACTATCAAACAGGACAATAGCTTATTGCTCTTAATATTGATCAGATTGTGCCCATTGCCCTACTCCATTTCCAACGGCGCCTTGTCGGCGATCCCGGAGTTGTCGCCGTTGACGTACGTGGCGGCCTCCATCATCACGTCGCCAAAGCTCATGATCCACATCTTTGTGGGCCATCAGATGAAAGACATAGGCAAGGACGGCAACACCACCGCCAGAAGAGTGATCGATGTGGTCACCATCGTCATCACGGGGGTGGCGTCTGCCCTGACGGCCTACTTGATCTACCACAAGATGCAAAGACGGTTGCTCAAGTACGGAGCCACCGATAACGGTGAAAACTACAACGAGATGATCTTTGGCGATTTTGACGACGACGATTCCGCCGGCAATTTGGAGTTGGACTCGGCCGACTTCGACCCCAGCAACTACGACCCCGATAACTTCGTCATCACCGAGGAAGCGTTGGACGGCGACAGCGTCAGGTCCGGCAAAACCAAACCTTCTGTATCGGGCAGTTCTCAGGAACCACTAAACTCCAACGGGTCTCCGGCTCAGTACACCTTGTCGCCTGTCAAACCGACCGACGTGCCTGCGTTGTTGCTTGAAGACGACGACAAGTCCTTGGACTTGGACTCCAACAAGAGATCCTACCGAGATTACTGATCCCGAGAGATTACTGAACCTGATTACTGAGCTGATCTAATCTATAATGTACATTAAATCATTGAATTAAATATGAGTTTCAAACCTGGTACTGGTCAACGTAGTTCTTCGTTTATAATCAAGCCGCTTTGCTTCAAACCTAGTACTGGTCAACGTGCATCAACCTAGTTCTCCGTTTTTCCACTTTGTCGTTTGTAGTCAAGCCGCTCCGGGTGTTGCCGTTGCCGTCGTTGTAGACGTCTTGGCCCGAGATGATATTGATGGCGTCGTGGTCACAGTAAATGCCATCGTTGATGACATAATAATCGGAGTTGATGGCATTATTACATCTCAAGCACCTTAAACAGTGCAAGTGCCATTTCTGCTCCAACTCGTTCTCGATACACTCTCCCTCTATTCCAAGACGACACAACTCACAAAGCGTGTGGTTCAAGGTGTGGTAGTGATGAGCACAGTAAGCTTCGTCGTCGAGCACATAACATTGGACTGACTTGTTGAACTGGACCGGGCACTCTTCGTGGGCGCAACTGAAGCACTCTCTGTGCCATTGGCCGGTCAATTCCCCTGTTTTGGAGTAGATGGCCTTCTTGGGTCCTTTTCCTGTGGGGGATATCATCGTGTTACACGACCTACATGGGCCTGATCCTGATGGGTATTTAAAGGCAGGAACTGACTTTCTTTCAAGTTTGACTTCTGTTAATCCACCGGCAATGTCGTCAATGGGAGTATCAGCAGGGATTTCGTCGAACGCTGTTTGAGCAGGTGCTTTTGGAGTTTGGCTTATGTCAGGAAGTTCAAAACTGTTTTTGGTCTTGGAATGACGTACACTCAAAGGTTTAATCGACTCAATGGATTCTAGGTCTGCCTCTGGGGGCGAACTGGGTGCTATGTTGAATGTGGGAATGCTTTGTTCTGGAGGGGAAGAGAACTGTTTTTCTTGTGTAGCAATGGGGCTCTCGAGATCGTCGATGTCCTCCGGGAAATTTGTAGGATATGGCAGGTCGGACACCGGCTTCCAGGCTTTTGGGGTCTCCGACACTACCTCTGGTGAAGGAAGCGAGTCAAGCAATTCAATTTCTGGTGACTCAAGTGATTCAATTTCGGGAGATTCGATCCCTACTGGCTCAATCTCTACTGGCTCAATCTCTCTGTCGACGGCATCCTCATATGTTTGTGACCTCACTGGGCTCTGTAGTGGCTTGGAGATGTTGCTGAGTAGCTCGGAGCTTCCTCCATTCTTCAAACTCTCCAATTGGCGCTCCAATTCTTGTTGCACTTCACCGTCGTCTTCGTCTGAGTACCGAGACTCCTTGGAGATGATCGAACTCACCATGGAAAGGTGGCTTTGACGGGGATTCTGCCTGTCGGAGCCAGTCAAGAAGTTCTGGTAGTCCACGTTTAAGTTGTTGCTTCCTTGATCGTTGCCTTGTTTGAAGCTTTCAAATTGGGCCGATGCGTCGTAGGGCTGGTCATATGGCTGTTCAGTATACGACAATCTGGGCTCTTCTATCTGGAATTGTGGTTGGGGGACCTGCTCCGCAGTATACCGGGGTCCAGCATAATCGTCCTTGATGCCCACTAATGCTGCAGATAACCTTTCTCTCTTAGCCATGGAATTATCGTATGGTCCACTGGGTTGGTTGGAACCGTTCTCTCTGGCAAGTATCTGTCTGCGTCTTTCAGGGGTGTCGAGCAACTCATCTGTCTGTATACTGACAGCGTTGTCGATTTCATTGGAGGTCCGGAGCGAAGTCGCCGACGTAAGATTTTGATCTTCGAGCCCATTGTCATACGAATCAAATTTGTTGGACTGGTTGGTTTCGTTACCTTCGTCGGCAGTATCGTCGGTCAAGGGCGCCCCGTCTACCGCATCGGTGTCATGGTGGGCAAGGTCGAGCGACAACCCCATGTAGTTTTTGTGGGAGCCCGTGGAAGGGCTGAAGTTGAAGGAGGAGCTTCTTTCGTTGGCGGACTTGTCTAACGCCAAAGAAGACCCATTTCGCGTGTGATCGCCTATAGAGGGCACCACCGTGGCGCCAGAATAGTTTTTGGTGTGGTCGAACACCTCCTGGTCTTTGGAATGGTCAAACGAAGTGCCAATGGCGGTATTGGGCACAGACTGGTTGCGGAAGCTGTGTGAAGTGGGAGTACCGGCGGCAGACCTGGCATGGATATCGCCGTGGCTTCTATTCCTGGTGCTGGCATACACTTTGTTCGTGGGCCGGTCGTAAGGATTAGACATGTTCTCTGCGCTCCTGTTTGCCCTTTGGTCAAAGGAGCCTCTATCGTGTTGTTGTTTCTGAGGTGAGATCACCGAATGGTTGGAACCTGAGGAAAACGTGGACCCCATACGTGTTTCCGGGGTGGAATTGCCACTTCTGCCTCTGTTTCTGTTGGGATCGCCTCTGTAGATATCGAATCCTGCCCGTTCGTACACCCCTCTGTACCTGTGTTCGATTTTGAAAGGAGGAAATGCCGAGTCCTGGATTCGAGGCGACGGCTCCGATCTCAAGAATTTGGGGATGGCTTGAAGTTTACTGCCGTCCATGCTGCTGGTGTTTCGGGAGCTTGCGACGCTGATTCTGGACGTGTTTGTGGTTCTGCCTTTGTGTTTTGTCGACGACTGTTACTGCTGTAAACTACACCGTGTTGATGTTTGAGGTGATGCGTTTGTTTAAGTTTTCGTTTTTTTTGACGACGTACTTTTTTTTCTCACTAGTTAGATCTCTAGACCGGATTACTTAATGCCTGGCCGGAACACAACCACAAACAGAATTTCACTGAACAATCGCAGTTGCGTTCTGTGATGGTACTGTAGGCAGGACCCAGTGATAATTACGATGAGAAGCAGAGGAACTACAGAGGCTTTGTTCCGATTAGAGACTGGCTTTGACTTTGGACCTTGACTTTGGACCTTGGCTTTAGACCTTGGCTTTGGACCTTGGCTTTGTGGTGGACCTTTTAGCCTTGAGCCTGAAAGTGTAGGCAATCTATGGCTGCAACACAAACACCAACAACAGCTGGGGCCTCTATCATATGGTAGCTCGGTGGTCTCAAATAGGTTAAACTTTTCCTCTTTGAGCACTCCGCATAAGCGCGTTTCTCTATGGGCATTGACAGCAATGGCTGCAGCACCGGCCAAATGCTGCCGTTATGGACCCTGGGGCGTGCACTGTTTGTGGCGACCAGTGCACTAAGTCGTTTCCGGTGGCCAACCCTTGGTGGTGTTAAGCTTCAAAACAATAAATAGAAAACATACGCGTCTTTTGTTTGTATTTGTATTTGTGTCAGTTCCCAAAATAGAAAATCTCACAGATGGTACTGCATGTACTTGGCAGAGGCAGTGGGGGCCCGTCCTGCACCGAAATGTGCGGTTGGAGCACGCTCGGTTTTTTGGTGTTTGAGTTTTTGTGGTGTAAGGGTCTTGGTGAGCTTTTGCGATATCACATCTTTTACCATCACTTACCCCATGAACAACCTCATATTTGCCACGTCTTTGGCGCTCATCAACAACGAAAATTTCGTCATACACACGCTAGACTACCACAGCGCATACGACGCTTTGAGTCGAGCGTTAACGGCCCGCCAATTCCGGCCCCCCGTGGAGATCGATCTACTTCAAGTGGCAGTCGATGACATACTCCCATTGATCACCTACAACGAGACCGTGGAAGGCCAGAACCACGCTTACATAAGCGACGTGGTGGTGGTGAAGAACATTGACAGGTGCAGCAGCAAGGCCCAGCGACAAATGCACGACTTTCTTGACCAGCTAAACAACCGTGGCACCAATCTCAGTCGACTACAAGATAAGCCGTTTGTCACTATCCACGGGAAAACTATCTACAAGCGGGAATTTTCCTGCGTGTGTGCTATAATTCAGGTCGACAGTGACGCCGGGGCCAATGCCGTGATCTACAAAAGGCTCAAGGAGAAGTTCTGGTTCTCCCAGTTCTTTCTTCCTTCAAAGGACGAACACACCAACACAGATCTCAACAATCACATCCGGCCACATCCCACAGATCCCGACTACCGGCACAACCTCCTAACGGTGCGGGCTGCCCTCCCCTGCATCCACCAGTCACACGAGATCACAGGCTATATTTACTCCCTTATCACTCATATACGAAACCACCGGTTGTCGACGATGTCTCAGCTCCAAATGCGCTTGCACACGGACGTCATCGATAAGGTGTCGCTTCTCGCCAAGTCTATCATCGCCTGGAAGAACCGGGCCAAGATCTGTGGCCCCGGGCTGGACCAACTTCGGCTTTATGTCACGCCAGAGTACTGCAAAATCGCCATGCGAAAGATCGGGTACTGGCTCGTGGAATGGCAGCACAAAGGCGGCATTTTCGACTTGCGGAACGACCCCGGCGACACGAACAACGACGATGTCCGAAGCTTGTTGATTTCGATGATGGCCGGCGAATGGTACGGCAGTGAATGGAGCTACGTCAAAGAATACCTTGTTCAGCACCAATCTGCGTACGACACCCTCAGTAACACCGGGTTTTCCAACAAGATCATCGAGGAGTGCATTTCTGCCGTCAAGCCACCGATATAGTGTCGGGTTTATGGTTTGGTGTCAACGGTGACTTCTTCTACTTAGCTGGCCTCTATATACTGGTTAGTACACGACTTTTGGCGTCTCCTATATACCCTGTCTGTGTCTGTCGCCGTCTCTATTTTTCAGTTTGGTGAGCGCACGCCTTCTGGGGGTCGGTCGCACCAAATCATTCATCCGCAAAATCGACGAACAAAGATCCAACATTTTGTTTATATCAATAATTCACAACGATTCGCAATAGATAACACTGTGTTGATTCAATTGACTCCAATCCATTGATCAAACTCACTCTCCGTCCAAATCCGGTCCTTCCTGTTTTTTTCCTGGAATTTTTTATTGCATTTTTCGTGTGTTTTGATTGCTTGTTTTTACGGGATAATTGCCTACAGTTGAAATCTCGAGTTTTTTCGTTGAAATTCGCTAGAAATTGTCATATAGACTATTATAGATCACCCTTGTGCTACAGATCATTTCCCCCGTCCCTTGACTGTTGCATTTGTGATTTTTTTTATTACAGTTTTTTGTTTTGAAGTTTCCGATTACTTGTCAATTACTTGTCCTTTTCCAACATGTCGGATATACCAATTGATTTCACAGAGTTGGTCCAACTTACACAAGTGGGTATCCAGCCTTCGTCCCTTGACTTCAAGTCCACCACCCTTGAATCAGACCGTTATGTGTGTGTCAGAGAATCGGGTGCTTCTGGTAACACCGTGGCAATCGTGGATTTACAGAACAACAATGAGGTTACTAGGAAGAACATGACTGCCGACAACGCCATCATGCACCCCCATGAATTTGTTATATCCTTAAGGGCCAACGGCACCACCATCCAGATCTTCAATCTCGGTTCCAAACAAAGATTGAAGTCTTTTACGATGGACGAGCCGGTTGTGTTCTGGAAATGGTTAAACAATGAATATTTGGGTCTTATTACTGGTTCTGCCGTTTACTACTGGAACGTATTCGATGGCACCAACAATGGACCCATCAAATTGACTGAGAGACACCACAGCTTAAACAATGCCCAAATCATCAATTTTGTTGCTGAACCTGATTTGAACTGGTTTGCGGTTAACGGTATTGCGCAAGAGGATGGTAGAATTGCCGGTCATATCCAATTGTTCTCCAAGTCCAGAAACGTGTCCCAAGCTATTGAAGGGCATGTCTCCAACTTTGCTCAAATTAAGTTATCTGGTGCAAACCACCCTACTAAAGTTTTCTGTGTCGGTAATAAGAATGCCCAAGGTCAGGGTAATTTGCACATTATCGAAATCGATCACGTCGATGGAAACCCACCTTTCCCCAAGAAATCAGTGGATATCTTCTTCCCTCCTGATGCTACGAATGATTTCCCTATAAGCTTACAAGCTTCTGATCAGTACGGAATAGTCTATATCTTGACTAAGTATGGATTTATTCATTTGTACGATATGGAAACTGGTTCCAACTTATTTGTCAACAGAATCACCGCAGACCCCGTCTTCACTGCTAGTTCTTACAAAAATGGTACTGGTTTAATAACCATCAACAAATCAGGCCAAGTCTTGTGTGTTGAAGTATCCAGAGATAAGATTATTCCTTACGTATTGGACAAATTATCCAATGTGTCGTTGGCTTTGTCGCTTTCTTCTCGTGGTGGGTTCCCAGGTGCTGAAAACTTGTTCAATCAACAGTTCCAAAACTATTTGAACCAAGGTGATTATACCAACGCCGCCAAAGTTGCTGCTTCCTCGGACCAATTACGTACGCCTGATACGATCAACAAATTGAAACATATCACTCCAGCCCCAGGTCAAATTTCACCTATCTTGCAATATTTCTCAACCTTGTTAGATAGAGGTACTTTGAACAAGTACGAATCCATTGAATTGGCCAAACCTGTCTTACAACAAGATAGAAAGCCATTGTTTGAAAAATGGTTGAAAGAAGACAAATTGACTTCTTCAGAAGAGTTAGGTGACATCGTCAAATCCTACAGTGATCCTACTTTGGCTTTGGCCGTCTACATCAGAAGTAACGTCCACATCAAAGTCGTCTCTTGTTTGGCAGAATTGGGTCAATTCGATAAGATCATCCCTTACTGCCAAAAGGTAGGTTATTCTCCTGACTACACCAACCTCATTCAAAACTTGGTGAGGGTTAATCCAGACAAGGCCAGTGAATTTGCTGTTTCCTTGTTGTCTTCCGACTCCAATATCAAGGTGGAAAACATTGCTGATTTGTTCTTCTCTCAAAACTACATCCAACAAGGTACTGCCTTCTTATTGGATGCTTTGAAAAACGATTCACCAGCTGAAGGCCACTTACAAACCAAAGTCTTGGAAACCAACTTGATACACGCCCCACAAGTTGCAGATGCTATCTTGGGGAACAACATGTTCAGCCACTACGATAAGCCAAGTATTGGGAAGCTTTGTGAAAAGTCTGGTTTGTTTCAAAGAGCCTTGGAACATTATGATGATTTGAAAGATATCAAGCGGGTGATTGTCCACACCAATGTTTTGCCAAACGACTGGTTAGTGGCCTACTTTGGTCAATTGAACGTGGAACAATCTGTGGCTTGTATCAAAGAATTGTTGACCAACAATGTGCAACAAAACTTGCAGGTTGTTATTCAAGTTGCTACCAAGTACTCTGATTTGATCGGACCATTGACTTTGATCAAAATATTCGAAGATCACAAGTGTATCGAAGGTGAATACTACTACTTGTCGTCAATTGTCAATTTGACTCAAGAACCAGACGTTGTGTTCAAGTACATTCAGTGTGCTGCAAGAATGAACCAGGCCAAGGAAATCGAAAGAGTGGTCAGGGACAACAATGTCTATAATGGTGAGAAGGTCAAGAACTTCTTGAAGGAGTTCAAGTTGGAAGACCAATTACCTTTGATTATTGTTTGTGACAGATTCAATTTCGTCCACGATTTGATCTTGTACTTGTACAAGAACCAATACTTCAAATTTATCGAGGTTTACGTTCAACAAGTCAACTCTGCTAACACCCCGCAAGTGGTTGCTGGATTATTAGATGTTGATTGTGACGAGACCATCATCAAAAACTTGTTGAACTCTGTCATCGGTAGAGTTCCTGTCAAGGAGTTGGTGGCTGAGGTTGAGAAAAGAAACAGATTAAAGATCTTGTTGCCATTCTTAGAAGCCACTTTACAAGGGGGGTCCAATGACCAAGAAGTGTTCAACACCTTGGCCAAGATCTACATTGATTCGAATAACTCGCCTGAAAAATTCTTGCAAGAAAACGACAACTACGACACACTTGTGGTTGGTAAGTACTGTGAAAAGAGAGATCCTTACTTGGCATACATTTGTTACTCCAAGGGTAACAACAACGAAGAATTGATCAACATCACCAACGAGAACAAGATGTACAAGTATCAAGCTAGATATTTGTTGGCCAAATCTGATTTCGATTTGTGGGGCAGGGTTTTAAGCGATGACAACATCCACAGAAGACAGTTGATCGATCAAGTGATCTCCACTGGGATCTCAGAATTGGACGATCCTGAGCCAATCTCTTTAACTGTTAAGGCTTTCATGGACAACGACTTGCCTCAAGAATTGATTGAATTGTTGGAAAAGATCATCTTGGAACCTTCGCCTTTCAATGACAACACCTCCTTACAAGGGTTATTGATTTTGACGGCTGTGAAAGCTGATCCTTCTCGTGTAATGAACTACATCGAAAAGTTGGACAAATATGATCCACAGGAGATTGCTCCATTGTGTATCGATGCTCAGTTGTATGAAGAAGCTTTTGAAATCTACGACAGATTTGAATTGAGATCTGATGCCATGAAGGTATTGGTGGAAGACGTCATGTCTTTGGACAGAGGTGAACAGTATGCTGAGAAGTACAACGACTCAGGTTTATGGTACCAATTGGGTACTGCCCAATTAAACGGATTGAGAATTCCTGAAGCCATTGACTCTTACGTGAAGTCCAAGAACCCTGAAAATTTCGAACAAGTTATCGAAATCTCGGAAAGAGCCGGGAAAGAAGAAGAGTTAATCCCATTCTTGGATATGGCTAGAGAAACTTTGAGGGAGCCTGTCATTGATGGAGCCATTATCAACTGTTATGCTTCTTTGAACAGATTACCAGATATCGAAAAGTTTGTGAGTGGACCTAATGTCGCTGATTTGGAAGTTATTGGTGACAAATTATTCGAAGCCAAAAACTATAAAGGTGCCAAGATTTTGTACTCCAACGTGTCGAAGTACTCTAAATTGGCTACCACATTAGTCTACTTGGAAGATTACCAAGGTGCTGTAGAATGTGCAAGAAAGGCGTCCAACATCAATGTATGGAAACAAGTCAACTCAGCTTGTATCGAGAACAAAGAATTCAGATTGGCTCAAATCTGTGGTTTGAACTTGATCATCGACGCCGAAGAATTGCCTGAATTAGTCAAGACTTACGAACACAATGGTTACTTTAATGAATTGATCTCATTATTTGAAAATGGGTTGAGTTTGGAAAGAGCTCACATGGGAATGTTCACTGAATTGGCTATTTTGTATTCTAAATACAGCCCAGAAAAGGTCATGGAACATTTGAAATTATTCTGGTCTAGACTTAACATTCCAAAGGTTTTAACTGCCTGTGAGGAAGCCCACTTGTACCCCGAATTGATCTTCTTGTACTGTCATTACGAGGAATGGGACAACGCTGCTTTGACCATGATTGAAAAATCCGAAGTTGCTTTCGACCATTTATCATTCAAGGAAATTGTGGTTAAGGCTCCTAATTTGGAAATCTACTATAAGGCCATCAACTTCTACTTGAACGAAAACCCTTCGTTATTGGTAGATTTGTTGTCAGTGTTGACACCCAAATTGGACTTACCAAGAGTTGTTAGGATGTTTGTCAAGTCTGACAATCTCCCACTAATCAAACCATTCTTGATCAGTGTGTTGGAAAAGAACAACTCTGTTGTCAACGGTGCTTACCATGACTTATTGATCGAAGAAGAAGACTACAAGTCGTTGAAGGAGGCCATTGAAAACGAAGCTTACAACAGATTCAACTCCTTGGATTTGGCTGAAAGATTAGAGAACCACGACATAATATTCTTCAGACTGATCTCTGCTACCTTATTCACCAAGAACAAGAAGTTTGTCAAGGCCATTTCGATCTTGAAGAACGACAAGTTATGGGCCGACTTGATCAAGACAGCTGCTGTGTCCAAATCGACTAAAATTGCCCATGAGTTGTTGGACTACTTCGTGGAAACCGGTAACCATGAATGTTTTGTCGCATTATTGTACACTTGTTACGATATAATTGAGTACGATTATGTCATTGAATTGTCATGGTTACACAACCTTACGAACTTCATCAAACCCTACGAGATTTCGGTTACTGCAGAGAACCAGAAATTGCTCAACGCGGTGTATGGTGACTACAAACAGAGGAAAGACGCAGAGAAATCGGATGAAGATGCTCCAACGAATCAGCCTTTGATGATTACTAACGGTAGCGCTGGTTTTGAATCCAATATGACGGGTATTGGATACCAGCCAACCGGTACCGGCTTTGGTAATGCATTTTAGTATATTGTGATGTTTTATAAGAAAAAGTACGTTAGAAGAATCTGTCTCTTCCCCTACCAACCCTTCTCTGCCCCCTATATCAACGCTTCTCTATGTAAACTCTTCTCTATATCAACCCTTCCCTATGTTGATCCCCTGTCAACCACTTCTCGTCTTCTCCTATATCAACCGTTTCTCCACTGCTCCCAGGAGCCAACCCCTAAGCCTGCCTTCCAACTCGCCAATACTGATTCCCGAGAGCCGGGAATTGAGCATCTGAAGCGCCCGGTTCCGCTCTTCGTCGAGCGGTGGCTCTGCTTGCACTTCACTGACCACCAGTCCTTCAATAGCAAGCGCAAGCACCGTGACACCCTTGTCTCTTGGATTGAAGGTGAAAGATATCTTTGTTAGTCTGTCGGACTCAATTTTGCTGAACACGAACGCCTGTTCGTACAGATGGCCGGTGTGGTCGGGACGGAGATCCTTGAACCGTATAGTATAAGCGTTGGTGACGAGCCTGTCAATTACAACCCCTAGTTGTATGGCCCTATAGACTTTTCTGGCAAACAAGTCCACATGATCGTCGTTTTTGAACCCTTCTTCGTCCACCTCCGCCGCTATATTGTGCACAGTGCTGTTCAAAAGCGTGTGTTTGTATACAACCCATCGGACCCCCGTAGAGCCCGACTTGTGGTCTATCCTCTGCTTGCGAAGGATCACATAATGAGGTTTTTGGAACTTGGCTGCCTTATTTTCCACACTCGAGGGCCCCACCGTGTCGAAACGTAGTCCCAAATGCTCCTGTGTATTCAAAGGGAACGCCGTTATGCCTCCGAGTCTGTACAAGTTCTCGTACAAGATATTTTCCCTCAACCCAATAAGCTTCTTGGAGCTCTGGGAGATCCCCACCGCCAAGTCGTTTATATCGATTTTTTTCACCCGAGGAGTGAAATCATCGCCCACCTTGAAGTAGTGGCTGATAGAGTCGTCAAAGTACGAATGTTGCACGATCGGCGGATCAGCCTCATCGTACGCCGTCGGCCTTTTGGTGGTCTCACGATCTTTAATGTGTTTGATCTCCAATTTCTCTCTCTCTATATCTTTCTCGAGACTCAGAACCGTCCCGTTCACAAACAAAAGCTCTCGCTGTAGCGAGTCGATCTCCTGCTGAACACTTCGTATATCCCGCTCGGTTTCGCCTATTTCCCTGGCCAATTGGTCGTGGTTGACGTCCATCACTTAATCACTTATAGTACGCGGTATACTTATAAAGAGCGCGCTGAGATCAAAAAAAACACTACTCTATTATTTGTGTACTGTTTGACCAGCCCCTTGTTCATCACAATTGAAGACGTGATTAGACCCTGAACGATGTCTGACCGGTTTTCTAATCTGTACTGGTCGTCAGACTACAAGACGGGGATCAATAGTCTCAAAACACAGTCGAATATCTCGCTACAACAGCTCCACGAATTGCGCCAGGTGGTCTTTAAGTATATGAACTACTACCATGCAAATAGCCAGTTTATGGGCAATTTTGCGTCTGCTACCATGGAGTCGTCATTGAGAACACCGCGGGGTGCTTCTGCTGCAAACTTGGGAGAGAGAAAGGCCCACTTGTTTCAAAGGAGAACCGCTTCTCAGACACATCGGAGGTCTGAGGACATCAAGACGCTCGATACTGGTGCAGGAGATTCCACAGTCGATTCTATCGCTTCCGACCATCCAGACACAGGCGTGGATGTGGTCCTGGCACCGGTGCCTCCGGATAAGGAGCCTATCACCATGGATGTGCCGGTTTCGTTGTACGTCAAAGATATGAGGGCCGAAGCCACCACGCTCATGAGCTTGGCTTCTACTATCGACAGGGAGGTGTTGGAGGATATCAACGATTTTATCAAGCACCACGAGAGCTCCATCCGTAACAACATGGACCGCCTAGACGATTTGGTACACGATTACATTGCAACTTACGCCGACGTCGAAATCTTGAAAACAAAGTATAGCGAGTGCCAAAGGGCAAAGGAGTTTGCCGACAACGAGCACGCAGCCAAGTTGGCGACGGAAGCCGACAAGGAGAGTGAGGCTGATAGGGACAGTGAGGCTGACACCAGCGTCGGGTCGGTCACCGAAGATAACACTTCTTTTGGCACCGAATCACAGACGCTCACCACTTCCGGACACAGTTCGGAGCCCGAAACCGATGGTGAAGGCTTCACTTCCGAATTCCAGTTCCCCTTGTTCCTTGGGCCTGTGAAGTTGAAGGCCCATCGAGAATTGTCTGCTTTCCTTGAAGATGCAATTTCCCGTGTGGAAACCACCAAGAGGTCGTTCCCCTTGCCGGGTCAAAACCCTAATATCTTCTCCAGTGACGAGTTGTGCAAGTTTCTCACGTACAGGCGTCCGTTCAAATTGAACCCCACGAGGCTCAACTTGGAAAGGTTCGGACAGAGTCTTTTGGATATGAAGTTAATCACCGGCACCAGCCTTTTAGGGTCTAAGAGGTTCAGAAGCGAAAATATGTGGTTCGAATGGTCAGAACTAGCAGCATACATATCCAAGTTTGGATCTCAGGACGGAAACAGCTATCTGTCAGAGAAAACTCCTGTCACCTCACCAAACACCACGCCTTTGACCCAACGGTTGATAGACCAGAAGGCTGTGAATGAAATGGCCAACCACACCTCAAAGAAATTCAATAACATGTTCAAGTCTATGAGATTATCGATTATGAACACCAATTACGACGAAAAGCTACTTAAACTTGAACAAGACTATAACGAGAAATACTACGATCTTCATGAGTTGAAGTTCTTGTTAGACCACGAAATCTTTGACAAAACACAGTACTTTGAAAAATTCGAAAAAATGAAAATTGGTTTGATATACCAATCGTTGACGAAACTTCTGGAAGTGGTGTACAACTATTCCTTACACTCCACAACTAGACTTCACGAATTCGCTTCGACGCTAATGAAATCGGTCAACAACCCGGCCAATTATGAGAATGACTTCAGGATCCTAATCGAAACTTTCAGTACGGGTATTTATTCACCTTCGATCTTGTCGCCAGAGAATTTCCAGAAAAACCACTACAGCACAACCCAAGCAAACAACAACTTCCAAAACCTTAAACTCCAGTTCAATCTATACAAAGATATCCCGTTGCAGCTACAAATGAGACTGACTGACAAGGAGTCACAGCTACTTAGCTTTAGTTCCCTCCCGTTCTTCATTTACCAGTTTGTGAAGGTGGTGGAAAACAAAGAGGCCCAACCTCAACAACTAAGGGAAGCGTGGCAGGCACCTATTAACCACCAAAGCTACTGGAGAGTCAAGGAAACGATCATACAAACGATAAACTCCATCACTGTGGACCACATAGTCATTTCAAATGAAAATTTGATCCAGCAGACAGTGATCGAGAGCATTGTGGAGCTCTTGAATGGAGAGAACATAGAAGTTTTAATCAACTTCTTCAAAAATTGGCTACTTGAGATAGCAGATTCGTTGATCCCATGTCTGATTTATGACTCCATTATCCACATTTACAATTATGATAAAGAGGCCATCGCCAAATCAACTGTCACGGAGCTCATCAAAGTCATAAGCTCCATCCCTCGCAGCAACATCGTTTCGTTGTTGTTCATCTTGGAGCATATCAGTGTTGTCTACACCTTGAGTCAGATTCCCAGCTTCGGTTTGTCAGATGAGTTCCCCAGTGAGTTGAAATCGCCAATAGACAAACATAAGCTAAAGGAGGCAGCCAAGGATCTCAATGCCATGGACGCCATAGGGGCCATTCCATTCATCCACTTAATATTCAGGCCTTCCCCCATCAAATCTGCTGGCGGCTTGAAGCCCCCAATTGGAGCTTACAATACTTTACTTGAAGACCTTCTTAATCTTGATGTCAGGTGTGAGCTTTTCAATAATTTGGTCACCAATGAAAAGGTGGTGCTCGAGAAGAAACAGCAGGAAAAGAACAATTTGGGATTACATAAGAAAGTGGTTATACCCCCAAGCCCCAGAAGGCCTACTCCCACCAATATCAACCACATGAAGACTCCTATGGCCCTCGCTCCCTCCGATAGCTTTTCGTTGAGGCCTTTCCGAACCAAAGTGACACCAGCACCTTCTCCAAGCACTTCTCCCAGTCATATGCCCAAAGAACTCTTTGATAGCCAAAACCGGTCAAGTTCAGGGCCTACGATTGGCACTTTGACGCCCAAACAAGGCGTTAGAGACAGAACTAGCAGCGGTACATTTTTGGCTCCTGCCATTGACATAGAGTTCGAAAAGTAGAGACAGAACTCGCCATTGAAATAGACTTTGAAAAGAGGAGACAGAACTCGCCATTGACATAGAGTTGAAAAGTAGAGACAAAGGTCTTGTTTCCTCGTGGTCATAAATCGTAATAATACACACTCACCGCTTATCGTCTTTTCTCCCCGTCATGGTTATTCTCAGCACCCTTCTCAATTTCTGTACACTTGCCACCAAGTAGATCAACAAGAGCACCGTGCTCAAAATGATCACCACCGGGAACCCGAAATCGGTTTCTTCGATAAAATTCTCCAAGTTCATACCGTAAAGAGCGGCCACGTAAAGAGCCACTCCCATGGACAACAAACCCACGCCAAATTTCAACCCCAAAAGCATCATCTCGTTTCTGTTGGAGTCCAATATAATATTTACAATCTCGTTGGTGCTCTTTGTCTGGGACACCAAGTTCTGCACCTTCTGCACCACTTCGTCCAAGGTGACGTAATAGGACTCTAAGAGCAACTCCACTTCCTGGTGGTTGTCTCCCACTCGTGTTTCACTCAAGTACAACGAGTTCAACGTATCGTCGTCGTCCAACACCTCGTCCAACGAATCCCTCACAAGCGTAGCTTTCCTGAGGAACTGCGTCATCTTCTTCGACTGGATCAACAAGTACCTGAGTCGGTGACTCTCAATAGAAACTTCAAGCCCTTCCAACAAGTTCCTCAATGCCTCCAGATGGACCTTCATTTCCAAACTCAACCCCTCCACTGCGTTCTTCAAGATGGCTTCCAAGGCCCGGAACTCGTACGGCAACTGGTGGTGTTCCCCAGGCCTGCTTAACGACTCGTGCATCTCCTTCAAAACCGATCCATTAGCGTATGACTCGTTCAAGCCGGCACCGGAACTGCCCGTGAGCCCAGCACCAGGGCTCTGGTCGTCGAACAAGATCACCTCGTTGGCTTTTATCACGCCTCGTATGTTCACCAAGTTCAACAATATACAGTCGGACCGGGTGACGATGGAAGGAACCACTTCCAAGTTGATGTAGCTGGCAGAATTAGGAGTATCGATCTTGGAGATCTTCCTCAAGTCTCTCGCCACCAAGTTGTGGGTCTTGAGGAAATCGTGCCTTCTATGGTCCTTGGCGTGCGACACGATGTTGCCGGAGGCGTCGAAAATGGTGCACTTGATGAAGTCATCGGTTGCCTTGTTGGTGGATAAAGATTTGGCGAGCAAAACGTCCGTCACCGAATCGCTCGATATTTGGCTTAGCTGCCGGTACAGGTTCCGGGAAAAGCCTGCACGGGCAGTGAAACTGGTCACAAGCCGCCTGAAACTCATCACGCTGTCAAATCAGTCAAAAACCTTCAAAAGCTGTCTCAGGCTGAAAAAACAGTTTCAAATTGCAATTATTCTACTTTGGGAATTCGCATTTCATGTTTACTATTTATAAATTTGACACGAACCTAGTTTTTGTGTTTCTTCTGCATTTAATCCTTGCATAGTTACGTATTATTGTTATTTACGTATCCTTCATACAACCGGCTGCCCGTTTGTCCCCATTGTCGGCGTTTGCGTTTTTGTTTCCAGTTTTTGCTCCTCTCTTTTGGACCCTTATAACTGACAGCTAGCCGAATTTTGCATCTCAACCATGACCACTCGAATATTCTCTGCGGACGAGTTGGAAGTGTGTGAACAGGTCGGGAAAGGTGGGTTTGGCGTTGTGTACCGAGGCGTGGTGAAACTGACCAACGAGGAGGTGGCAATCAAGCAAATCGACTTGGAGAACGACCAGAGCGACTTCTATGAGATCAACAAAGAGATTCAGATCATCAGTGAGTGCAGGCTCCCGCAGATTACCCGGTTCATGGGCTGTTTTGTGAAGAACTACAAGTTGTGGGTGATCATGGAGTTTGTAAACGGCGGGTCGTTGTTCGAGCTTCTCACAGCTGGCGCTGTCACGGACGAGACGGTGATTCTGATAATCGCCAAAGAGATATTGTTGGCATTGGAATATTTGCATAACCAAGGAAAAATCCACAGGGACTTGAAATCCCAGAACATCTTGCTTAGCAGCAAGGGGGAGGTCAAGCTTACGGATTTTGGGGTAAGCGCTCAATTGTCGTCCAATTTCTCCAGACGGAACACCACTGTTGGGACTCCGTATTGGATGGCACCAGAAGTGATTTTGAACAACAACGGTGGGCACAACAGTAAGGCTGACATATGGTCTTTGGGGTGCTGCATGTACGAGCTTTTCAATGGCAAGCCGCCTTTGCAGCAGCAGTGCCCTCCCATGAAGGCATTGAGGTATATTTCACGGTGTGTCAAGGACGAAGATTTCAGCGAGTTGATAGAGTTGGACTCCTTGGACATCTCTTCTGGGTTCAAGGACTTCCTTTCAAAGTGTTTCACCATTGATCCCAGAGAACGGTTAAGTGCCAAAGCATTGTTGAAGCACAAATTCATTTCAAAAGCCAATGTTCTGGAAACGACCCAGACAAAATTGGTCAAGAGCTTGATCACGAGAAAGTTGTTGTGGGAACAGGAGAACCATATTTTGAAGACACAGAAGTTCTATTTGCCCACAGAAGTCATCAACAACCAAAAGAAATGGAGCGATTCTCCGGGCGAAGAAGATGAGACTATAAAGTTCGACATATCCACCATCAATTTCGATGATGGTACCACAAGCCCCGTGTCGAGTTCGCTGCCAATACCCACTGGAGACGTCTTAAGTCTGGACGCCAATAGCGTCACCGGGATGTCTACTGGCAGCAGCACCTGTGTATCGTCCGATGGTTCTATGGCTGCACCAAAAAAGCCCAACTACCACGACCTCACTGAACAGAGCAGCAAGCAGAAAAATCTCCTTAAGGTGGTCAACGCAGAATTGAACAAGATTCTAAACAAGACGTTTTTTAAGGTAGAGACGAAGAACAATCTCACTACCGAACAGTACGACAATCTAGTGAAACTCAATGGCACATTGATGAATCTACTCACGTTCCTTAATTACGACTCCAAGTCCCAGTCTATGAAGCTTCTTGTTTGCCAGTACTTCAAGTACTTCCTTAAAGAGTTAAAGAAAGACGACAACGAAACAAGGACTCTCTTACAGAAGATGATTCTCCCATCGGACTTGAACACCAATAAAGACACCGAATTCACGTGGACCAAAAGAAGCAACGATCCATTCGACGAGATCGAGAATAGCTTGTTTGATGCCTGGATCAATGAAATGAAAAATAACGATACTTAGTTACTTTTAGTACAATACATGAAATAATAATGGATGTGTCCGTGATGCGGGACCGCCTCCGCCCTTGAGGCCTATCCTCGCTGCGATTTTTTACGGTAACGGTTATTTTTATTTCACTAATGGTGGAACCAACGCCGAAGAAACAGAAAACCCACGCGAACGCCCCTGAAAGTGCATCCCCGGACAGGAATGCCAGCGAGCCTCTTGAGGAGGCCGTATCGTTGATGGACCAGTTGAAAATGACGACGCCAATTACCGATTTGTACACGCAAGAGTACGAAATCAAAGCTCCCGACAACACGTCCATAAACTCCATCAAGATATCGCCCAACGGCAAATTCCTTGCATACTGTACATCCAGCGGCGTCATTCGAATACACCATTTTGATACGGGCGAGTTTATCAGTGAATTGACCGGCCACACAAAAGGGATCAACGACTTGGATTTTTCACCCATCAACTCCAATGTTATCGCCAGTGCATCAGACGATATGACCGTCCGATTGTGGTCCTTCGCCAAAGGCAAGTGCATAAAGATTCTCAAGAAGCACACGTACCATGTCACCACTGTCAAGTTCACTCAGAGAGGCAACATTCTCATAACGGGGTCTGCAGATGAAACCATCACCATTTGGGACTTGGCTTCAGGGAAGAACCTTAAAACATTGGCGGCCCACTCTGACCCCATTTCGACCATCTGCCTCACCCCGGACAACACCATCATCGCCAGTGGGTCATACGATGGGCTCATGAGGCTATTTGATTGTGAAACGGGGCAATGTTTGAAGACCTTGGTGTTCAACAGCTCCAGTTACGGGACCGCCACCGCCTCCACCAATGACGTGGTAAACCCGCCCATATCGTACGTGGAGTACTCCCCCAATGGCAGGTACATTCTCAGCTCGAGCTTGGACGGGGTCATACGGTTATGGGACTACATGAACAATAAAGTGATCAAGACGTATTTGGGCCCAGACAACCAGCCGATCGGGGAAAAATACATCTGTGGCACCAAATTCGTAACTTGTACGATGGACCCGTTGATCGTCAGCGGTAGTGACTCGGGCCGTTTGTTGGTGTGGAACGTTCAGTCGAAGAACATCATATATAGTGACGTGAAGATAGACGATGCTATACTCGAAATCGACTTGTTTGATGGAGGCAAGAAATTGGCTTTTTGTGGCAGGAACGGCGTTATCTGGGTCATGAACGTCAACCACAAGTACGTAAGCATGTAATATTAAGATTTGGAACAAACAAATTCTTGGACACTGGGACACTGGGACAGTTCAATTGTGATTTTGGCAATATTCTCTGCAAGAACCAGTTTACACTGCAAATGAACCTCTATTTTTTTATTCAACAAAAGGTGCCGAAATCCGGTGGGTCTTGTATGACCCACCAGCTCCTAGACCAACAGCCAGTGCATGACGTCCCCCTTCTTTTCGGTTTTAGACTGTATGTGGCCTTGACTTTTATCTTTTCCAGATCCTCACTTTTGAAAACTCCTTTTCCAACTCACTCAAATGGAACGCAACGGCCTTTTCAGATTCAATATCGCCAACTTGGGATTGCCCAAGCTGCAGAAACTCAGATCAATTGGAGTATACGTGGCCGGGGCATTCTACGCCATCGGCTTCTGGTCAATGATTGACGCCGCTATCTATTCCAAGACCGTCAATGCGTCCGTCATTCATATCACATTTGTCGACTGGATCCCTTACATTTGCAGTACTTTGGGGATGCTTATCGTCAACTCCATCGAGAAGTCCAACTTGCTCAATGATCCGAACCAGTCTTCGTTCTTCAGTCAAGGCGGCAACGCATGGGCCGCCAGGGTTATCTTATTTTTGGGCTTCTCGTTGTTAGCCGGTGGATTAGCAGGGTCGTTTATGGTGTTCATCTTGAAGTTCTTGATGAAGAATGTAGGGTTCCCCACCTTGGGAATGGGGGTCAGTAACATTGTTTGCAATGCTTGCATAATGTTCAGTTGCATCACCTTGTGGTTATCGCAAAACATCGAAGATGAATACAGCTACAGTTTGGCCCTTTAAACCCGTTAAGGGAGGGTATAGAATTACGATAAGTTAATAAAGAATTGAAGAATAAAAAAGGAAATGAAGAAACAGAAGATTCACCTTAAACCCGTGTGACCATTATGGGCAGAGTAAGCAGTTGTCTCTCAAAGGTATCGACACAGGTGTTGTGGCCACCGATAAGACGGCTGGTTTGAATTGCTCGCTCGTTTATTGATCCAACCGGAACAAAGTGCTAGTGGAATACTTAAAGTGATCGACGGTTTGAAACCTGAAGACTCAGGGGTCTTGTTTGATGTCACCGGCGACGAGTTGCCTTCTTAGCTGTTCAACTATAGTTTAGCTTGAAATAGAAAAATTACAGAAAAAGAATAAAACAAATCTTCAGTGCTACTGCAGTCGTACCTATGCGTACAAAGAGATTGTGAAACTTCGCCTAAGGCCGTACAGCAACCACACCAGTACTGTCCTCTTATGGGACCCCTACACAACCATTGTTAACCTGCAAAGTTTGTAAACTGCTTCTTTCTATAACCCACTGTATCCTTGGTATTCCGATTGTATGCAACGGCTGTAAAAACCGCTAATGTGTGAAAGCCAAGAGGCATTTATTCGTTCTATATACAAGATTGTATTCGCAAACACTCTCTATCCACCAAGGGTATAGGCAACGGTCTGCACCACTTCTAGCCCCTTTAAACTTAGGAGTAGTTTCTCCCGTCGTTGGGGTCTTGAGCCACCTTGTGGTCGATGTACCGACCATTATCCACCCCCGAATTGTGCTCTACAATCCCCCAGATTCGGTCCATTTTCATTCCACCGATATCATCTACCACGAAAAACTTGCGGCCTATTTTGGTCTCTGGGTCTTTGTCCACCCACGAAGCATACCCTTTGAGTAACGGGAATCTTGGCTCTGGGGCCATCTTCAATGTGTTGTTATCTGTGACCCGGATGAGCTGGTTGAAAGTCTTTCCGCCTGTAAAATTCAACTTCTCCATTATCAAATTCTCGTCGTTGACCAAGTTTTCCAAAGACTGAGGCTTATTCTTGTCGTACAACCGAAAGATTCTCGTCACATAATCTTTTGTTTTGAGCTGAACCACAACTGCTGGAACCAAACAGGTGATAACTGCAGAAATAGCGTAGATATCGTCGAAATGAGGGGAATCGTGAAATAATTTGGCCCCGTAACATCCTAGCACTCCCACACTTATGGTTAATCTTTTGAGCAACGACACATACTTGGATCCGGGAGCCTCATAGATTGGCTGGTAGGATAACCTATAGTTATCTGCTAGTTCAACCGGCCGTATGTGACCGGGCTTCTTCACTCTGACAGCGTCAGTGTATAAAGTGGGGGACCATGGATTGTTTTCTGATACGATCTCATCGGTGTCGATCGACGAGTCTGGCGACTTGTAACTTCCTTTGTGAGACGATGAGTGTCTCACAAGCCCTAATCTAACAATTGAAGGCTGTGCACGGGCCCTGACCCCACTGAGGATCACATTAGAGCAAAAAGTACTGTTTTTTATACTGTACATTTGATCAAACGTCAATGGTATCCAAAAAAAAACCGCGAAAAACTTATAGATATTAGATAGAAACATTCTTGATATCCAGCAGAGGTGGAAAATGACATATTTGCAGGTTAGCATTTCCCCATTGTAGTACACAAACAGATTTATCGGTTAGTTTTGTGGTAAGCTCATCTATAGAAAGAAGGAGTACACAAACAAGTTTACAGATTAGTTTTGTGGTCAACTAAGGTTAAGGAAAAAGGAGTTCACAAACCACTTTACAGGTTGGCTTAGTGGTCTACTAAGCTCTAGAAAGAAGGAGTACACAAACAACTTTACAGGTAAGTTTTATTGTGAAGTGGTTGACAGGGAATTGCGTTGCCAAGATCAAAGAGAACACAGCTACTCCTCTACTACGACTTGAGCTTGAAAACCATAAGATTCACTACGGCAAAAGTATTAAATTAAAATTATGAAACGATAAGCTAATATACAGAATTGAAGAAATAACAGAAAGGGTGAAACGGCTAGGAGATGACCCATGGCCGTCTTTTCTATATATGTATCAAAAAATTATTCGTCAGATTTTAGCATTTCGTCTTTTAATGGTCCCAAAACTTCGAGTTCGTAATTGCTGAAATTGAATAGATTCAAAATCACCGGGGTATTGGAATCTCTTGGGTAAACCCTGAAATTCTTTCGTTTGAGTTCGTGGAAGAATGGATGCACTAAGACTTCTGCGGGACTGGCTCTCAATTCAGGATCATAAACCAATATCTTGAGAAGCAAATCTATTGCTTCAGCAGGGGAATTGGAAAAAATCTCTTCAAATCTTTCTTTTACCGTACAACTGAACAGTTTGGTTTGGTACATAGGGCCTCTATAATGGCTGTTGCTTCTAAAGAAAAAAGAATTAGACGGAGGTCCCAAAAGTTTGGAAATTTCCTTCAACTGTAATTCTGGTTTTTGACCTTGGAAAATAGGCCTGCCCAAGAACATCTCGGCCACAACACACCCCAAACCCCAAATATCGATCTTTGTCGTGTAAACCTCACAACCAATTATCAACTCTGGCGCCCTATAGTACCTGGAACAAATATAACTCACCGAAGGTTGATTTGGCTCTAATTTCTTAGCACTACCAAAATCACAAATCTTCAACAAGACTCTTGAAGGATCCACCAATATGTTAGAAGGTTTAATATCCCGATGGCTGATACCAAATCCGTGCAAGTATAACATGGCCCTTGCCAATTGGAACGTATAAACCTTCATCTGGGTATAAGGAATGGTGTATTGCGTCTTTCTATAATATTTGATTTCATTTTGCAAATTGGACGGCAAGCATTCCATTACAAGGTTCTGGTACACCGTATTATCCTTGGGGCTTTTTTTATCAAAGAAAAACTTCAACGATATAATATTGGGATGATTGACGACTCTCAAAATTTCCAACTCTCTAGATTTATACTCGGTTAAAGCAGGCACTCGTTTGATGGCATAAGGACCTAGCCATTCAAGGTTGGGGGCTCGGGACTCCTTTGGCACTTGTGGTTGCGAGAGCTGTGAAGACTGGCCTTCTGGCTGCTCTTGGACCTGCGATGTTTGGTTGTAATGATATTTCAACCCTGCTTCCACGACGGTACCGAAAGCACCCTCGCCGATTTTACCATACTCCTTAACTATCATTTTGTTGACAGAAGAAGTGGAATTCTCCACAACATTCACAATGTATTCGTCCGATATAGATGGCGGCATTTTTTGACTTGGATTAAGTGTAAATTATCGCCAGGGGATCTTCAAATTGAACAGCGTTTGTCAGGAGCAATTGATCTTAAAAAAAGGTCACTCGATTTGGGGAACTCAGTACACACTGGTGAACACTGATGTGTGGGGGCTTGACTGGAATACAAAGCAAGCTAATTGAATTGTAATGACAAATAACAACAATCCTGGATAAAGGGTCCCTCAAAAACAATAAACAATACCGACAATTGGAATTGACAGACGGCTGATTGCTAGATTACCAGGGGAATAGACTCAATGGACTCGATGGTATGAAAAAAGTGAAATCAGAATCCTGGAAAAGCTCACAATGCTGATAAAAATGAAACGATAAGCGTTCAAACTGGTAAAAGTGAATTGAATAGACGGGTCAAGTTTTTTTTTCTTCACGCATGTTCTCAACCTCCCACTTTTTACGTTTGTTTGTTTGTGGCTAGTGGTATAATGGTAGGGACACTACAAAGCCAAAGCCAGTGTAGGCGAAGCCGGTGCCAAATATGCAACAGCCGACGTGTATCGTGCGACCTGTAGTGTGCGATACGTAGCGTGCGATACATAACTTGGTTTTCGGAACGTGCCGTTTGGTGTTAGATACGAATGTCAGTGGCCAGTGCTCCCATTGGCAGTTTGTAAAATACTGTAGGGGGCTCAAGCTCAATAACTTGTCCTGAACAAGCTCCTGTACCAGCCTGGACTCTACGTACGCGTTTCTCGCAACCTTGCCCAAAGGATAACTGGATCTAACTACCTGTAACTACAAGGTCGCACAGCTGAAAAAAGTGAGAAAAATCTTCAATCCAATATCACCAATGTCATTACGATCCTTTAGTTCCTTGATTTCAAGAGCCGGTATATCGTCACCTGTTTCGGTTTCACCCAGGTTCTTATCCACCACTTCGCTGAAGTTGGTGGCTCCCACCACGCAAAATTTGGTGTCGACGTCGGCTATCGCTGCTGCACCAAAGACCTCCAGCTTCAACAGTTTCAAAAGAAAGGCCCAAAATAATATAGTATTGTGGAAACTATACGGAAACTTCAATAGACACAACACATTATTGACAATGGTTGCGGTAGAGGAAGATCCGTACTTCATCGAAAAAAACCCAGAGTTGTCGTACACAGAGCAAGTGTTATACTACTTACAATTACCACATCATCCCAAAATCCATGTATCTGCCGGTCAATTAGGATTCAGGAAGGCCCAGAGATCCGAATATGAAGCTGCTTACCAGGTCAGTGCCAGGCTTTTCAAGATGATCGAAGACCAGAAGTTGTTGGCCCCTAACGATAAGATAGAATTGGTGTTGAAGAACTTTGGTAAAGGAAGAGAAGCTTTCTTGGCCGCTTTACAAGGGAGGGAAGGTGCCCGGATCAAAGAGCATATCGTCAGAATATCTGATAACACAAAGTTGAAGTTTGGTGGTACCAGATCCAAGAAATTACGTCGTTTGTGAGTTGGTATTTTGTATCCTATTCACTTTCCATGCAATTGGGTACGCCGTCTACCGCATCTCCTCGAATACTTCCATCTCCGCTACTTAGCATGCATATAAAAAGGGAACCGTATCTGGGAGAAGACCCTTTTAATTTTCTGTCCCAAACCTTGTATATATACACATGAATATCATAGTTAAATCTTACATCGATAACTAGAGTCACAGGGTTACAACCCTCATTTTTCAGAAAACAACCGTCACAAGTGAGTGCGAAAACCATGTTTATTCCCACGTCTGCGGTTCTCACTTTTTTTCGCACACTGTAGGAAATTAAACCTCATTGGAAATTTTTGAAAAAAAAAATAACTAATTTAATATCGATTAAAGATGGCTCCAAGTATGTAAAGATAGTTATCAAAGAAGTTGAATGGAACACCCGAAGTTATTGTGATGTTGTTAGAAATGGATACGAACCTTCTCCCTTGTTTTTTGTGGTCGAGTCCCAGGCGTTTGTCATAAAGAAATGAGCCATGAAACGGGTTCTTGAACCCAGTGAGAACTTTTCACCAGCTGGAATAAATGTGCCCAATAGGTTCCTGTGGCATACATGGACCCTTTGATTATCGCCCTGTTATTGGGTAGGCTTTTCGTCATTCCTGAAGACCAATTTGACCAGGTTGACCAAGTTTGAAGTACAGGGATGTCGAACCCATTCTTTCAACTCATCACCCATCAGCAAACACCCAAATAAGCATCATAAATACTAACAATATCTCTAGACACTGCTACTTCCGCTAAAAAGGCTGTTTTAAAAGGTACCAATGCCAAAAAATCCTTGAAGGTTAGAACTAACACTTCTTTCAGATTACCAAAGACCTTGAAATTGGCTAGATCTCCAAAATATGTCAGAAAGTCTGTTCCACACTACAACAGATTGGACGCTTACAAGATCATTGTAGCTCCAATTGCTTCTGAAACCGCCATGAAAAAAGTTGAAGATGGTAACACTTTAGTTTTCCAAGTCGATATCAAAGCTAACAAAAACCAAATCAAACAAGCTGTCAAACAATTATACGAAATTGATGTTGATCACGTTAACACTTTAATCAGACCAAACGGTACCAAAAAAGCTTACATCAGATTAACTGCTGACCACGATGCTTTAGATATTGCCAACAGAATCGGTTACATCTAAATCAACGTTTAATTCCATATCTGTATAAACATATATATAAAAGGTAACGAGTCATAATAAACATCTTTTTGTACCACGTCAAGTAGACCAGTCCGGCCCATACAGATTACAAGATGGAAAGGCCAGAATCGGCATCGGCTACTAAAAGTCTACCCTGGCGTACTTGGTTGCTGAGGTTGAATTGATCCCGTGGAAATATGTCTGATTATGTAAGCTAAGCCTTGGTGTTGGCCTTGGGTGGGCCAGAAAAAGAAAGTCGATACCCTGGGACACTAAATACTACCCAAGGCTCTGAAATTCGTTATCTAAATAAAGTCCACCGATCATGGGACATCCGGCAGTATGTCATCCAAGAACATCTATATATGGTGAGTTATTTTTTTCTTGAGTCTCCCTAAATGGGCCAAATGCGTTTAGGGCTATCCAGTTGCATAGAGCGCCTCCTTTTTCACACCCATTTATTTCACACCCATTTTCACAGTCAAAACTAATTTCTCTACACGTTGCTGTGCCACCCCACTACATCCATCATCCCTTGGACCTGGACCTTCACCTTAGCGAATAAGGTGTATTGTTCTCAAAAGCAAGTTTAGAAAAAGAAAATATCAACAAAAGGTAAACTTCTCTGGTTAGGTGAAAGTTTTCACCTTCAACAATACATTTTCCACTGATTACCCTTGTTATTACCACATTCAGACATACATGTTGGAAAATATGTTTGGATTTTGAATTTTGGTTGGGAGGTTTGTAAAAGGGTTACGGTTCCAGTCCGTGTACCCTTGGACCCAAATCATCCCCTCGACGCCAGTGACACGTCTGTCTTCTGTTTGACAGGGCCGTTGTTGATCCCCCACGTATGCCCCCCTTCATGTAGCTCTTGGCCGCCAATGCACCGTAGCGGCCCGCCGGAGGTCCCACCACTGAGTTGGCCTGTAGTTTCCCAGGTATATACAATGAAAAGAAAATAATGCGTGGCTCTACCGGTCGTCCCAACGTCATAATGACATAATAGTAACGTCATTCCTGCAGATTACCATCACCAGGTGTGTATGGAGCGCATGTTACTTTCTTTTTGGTCAATATTGAATCCCACATCCTCACACCACGACCGACCCATGACTTTTATATAAAAGGACAGCAAATCCCCTACCTGATGTATAGTTTTTTCTTATCTTAAAGAACTATTCATTCATTACCATATCTTCTTAAATATGACTGTCCAAAAACAACCTGCCACTTTTTACGTCAACGCTGCTTTATTTGATTGCGATGGAACGTTAGTTAATTCTACCGGTGCCATCTCTGAGTTCTGGAGAAACTTTGGTAAAACCAGACCTCATGTCAACCCAGAAGAAATCATCAAGACCAGTCACGGTTGCAGAACCTTCGATGTCATTGCCAAATGGTCTCCAGAGGACGCCATTGTGGAACAAGTGACTGAATGGGAAGGTGACATCCCTGACTCCTTTGGTCAATTTGCCAAACCAATTCCTGGTGCTGTTGAGTTGGTCAAATCCTTCGAAAAACACTCCAGAGAAGCTACTGATGATGGTAAACAAAGATGGGCCATCGTCACTTCTGGTACTTTACCTTTAGCTACCAAGTGGTTGAGATTATTGACCATCGACAAACCAGACTGTTTCATCACTGCCGAAAAGGTCACCAAAGGTAAGCCACACCCTCAAGGTTACCAAAACGCTAGAAATACTTTAGGTTTTGAAGACCGTGCTGCCAAAGTTGTGGTGTTTGAAGACGCTCCTGCCGGTATCACTGCTGGTAAAGGTGCCGGTGCCATGATTGTTGGTATCTGTTCCACCTACGACCCAGAAAAGGTTAGAAAGTCCGGTGCCGACATAGTTGTTGACGACTTGTCTTCATTCAAGATTGAAGGTTACAACCCTGAAACCAACGAGTTCAAAGTGGTTGTTTCTGAATATCACTACGCTAACGATGAATTCTTACAGTAGATTCATCAAAATTTGGGGCATCCTTGGGATCCCTTGGGTTTGGATTTCATGTATAATAGCATATAACCATCATCATAATAGAGGTTAATACACAAAGAAAGTTAACAACTTTATATCTCTAAGTTTCCGGCCTTTTGTCAACACAATCGATTGATGGCCCCTTTTTTGGGTGCAAAAATTGATTTCGCAAAAAATCTACTCTATTTCTTTATCGGTCCACAGTCGAACATGTATCCAAGCTCTGTTGAAGAACCCACAACTCCATTCTATCGTGAGAATGTTGTCCCTGCCAGTTTAAGGAACACCAAGGGCTATTACGAGAACTCTCTGGGTCTCGCAAACGAACATTTGACCGGTGATTATGGTTCCAGTAGATACATCGGCAGAAGAAGAAACTACATGCCTTCCAACCTGGGCTCCCCGTTGACCCATCGCCTGTTCGACTACGGATCTCCTCCCGTCACAAATCACTCTTTGGGTTTTCATACAGAATCGTCCGCTTCCAGTCTGACTGTTCTGCTGAGGCTTGAGGGACGTCAGCGACAACTCATCCTCAAAGTGAGAAATTTGCTTACAGAGTCTACCGCTCTCATGAACATCAACGAAGCATTATTGGCATCCAATTCGTGTATATTGGATATGCTCCGCCAGCAGGCCCAATCTGACCAATTGCTTTATGAGTTGGTCAAGCACTTGGTTGATAATGTGAACAAGGTCGGACGCAATCTCGAGGCGATCAACACTAACCATATGGTGATGGAGGCCATATTAGTGGGCTCGCAAAGAATGGGGCAGCAATAGCCAAATAATCAGGTAAATCAAAGGATTTGCATTGGCTTGGGGTTTCAAGGTCTGTGTACGCCAGTAACGCTTTCACTCAAACAATGAACACCAAAATGCCGCCAATTTATTACCCTGTACAAGTTGAACTGATCGGTAACTGAGTGTTTATAAACACTCGCAGAAGAATACGAACAACCTTTGCCTTGGACTCCTCTAAATAAGGCAAGGGATATTCAAAGGGTCCAGCCCTGCCACACATTGAACCGAATGCCAATTAGAATCCTTATAAAGTCGGTCCGTTTTACGGCTATTCGTGAGCATAGGTGTCACAGCAAACCTGACACAACAAAGAAAAAGATCTACTATAGTTTCCGTGTCTGGACTCACATGTACCGTCAGTTTATTTACTGATACGAAAGTTGCTTAAACTGTAAAGTTTAAAGAAAAGCTTAGTATTTCTGTGAAATTCACATTTATCGATTTAATTAATTACTTTGATTGCAAAGCTAATAAATTGTCACGTCAACAAAACACAAAGGGCCGAGTTCCCAAATGAATGACAAACTGCTGTGGTGTTAACATACAACCATCTGACCGTCCCGTTGGATTTTCCATCAACTCCTATTAACTCCTATCAACTACCATCATGTCAAGCTCATCCAAAAAACGCCACTAGAAAACCGAAAAAAGTCTACAAAAAAAACCTGAAAAAAGCCAAACAATTGTCAACAGCTTCAGAGTACTCCATCAAACACTCTGCTTTCAATCTGGCCATCCTTGTCCAGCACAACAGTTGCCCTACTCGTTTTGCAACCATCAATCAATCATCAAGTCGTGCACATACCACCAAATTCTCATCTCATCCGAAGAGCACCAAAATTTTTCAGAAGGTGTAAATACAGCGCTACAACCAAACACCAACAAATGTCTTTTATAGATCATTACCCTATTGTGACATTACCCAGAGTCAGTGATTTATCGTTGAAGTCACGGGTGGTTATTCCATCAACGACAGGATCTTCAGAATCTAATGTTGGCGTTGCTGAAGACGGGTCTATTCATCTCGGAATATCCAAGAGTAACATCTCGTACTACGTGGTATATCCTTCGCCTAGGTTAATATGGAGTCATCCAATATCACCTTCCAGTGTGATCGAATGTATGGCTGTGGACGGGGACCAATACTTCGTTGGGATGACGGAAAGAAAGCAATACAAACTAGTTGTTATCAACAGATCTGACGATTCCGTGAAAGAAACGAAATTCAAATCTCCCGTTAAATATATCAAATACGACGGATCATCGGTGACGGCGTTACTTTTAAATGGAGATGTTGTCACGCTAGACCACCAGTTGAACGTGGTGAATCAAATCAAGGAAGCAAAAGGATATGAAGTGGTATATGCTGATAACGATCACTCCATCATCATATTGAAAAGTGCCAAGAGCGAGGAACTCAAATACAAGTTTGGAGGGCTTTCATACGTCAAGGAGTACGAAGAGTGCATTTTTGGGAGTTTCAACAACGTGGTATATAAGTACAAGATAGCAGACCAGAGTATTTCCAAAATTGATCATACACTGAACATCCTCAAAACCGTCGATTTGTCATCTGTATTGGGCACCAATGAATCCATTTCCATGGCAGTGGCAAGTGAAGACAGATTAATCATCAGCGACGATAAAAAAATGCATTTGATTAACGTCAAGTATGGCAGTTTACTCGAAGAATTTGCATTGGATGAAAACAGTAATAACGAAATCATTCACATTAATAAAGTTAAGGGGAACACGAATAACAGTGTCGAAACCAAGTTGTTTTACTTGAAGTTGAACTCCAAGAAGAATAAGTTGAGTTTGAATCTTCTCAATGTCAACATAGGTTTGAATAATCTCATGGCTAACATCAATAAGGGAATACCCAAAGAAGAAGACGAGGTCATTGTGGAATTGAACAACTTGATTCAAGATGACTACGGTGTCAAGAAGGACGGTAAAATAGCCAAGTTGGTGAAGTTGTACGATTCCAAAGATCTCGCAAAGTTTGAAACCGAGACGTTGTCATATTTCAAGAATAGAAAGTGCAAGCTGAACTATTATAGTTTCGAAGTTGAAGATAGGCCTGTAGACATAAAGGCTTTCAAGATATTAGTGGGAAAGATCCTTAAGTTTAGCACGGAAGACGGAACTGTACAGTTGCAAAATCCTAAGAAATGTCCAAAGCACTTATTGAATTATTTGATAACTCATAAATTGTTTCCTCAACAATACACCAAGGGATTGCTCAGGTTCATCATCGAATTGGAAAACCCCAAATTGACAAAAAGTTGTATATTATCGACATCCAACATCCCAATAGCAGAATTGATCGATCAACTCATCAGCCAAACGAATTTGAAGTTGATCAACTTAATTCTCAACAGATTGGCGGAGTTCAAATTCGAAGACATTTCAGCCGAGTTCAAAAGCCATGTGGAAAGAGGGGAAGATATGGACCAGCTTTTCGGTCATTTGATTGACTTGAACACACAACAGTCATTTAAAGTGCTCAAGCATTTGATCGATTTGAATGGGACAACTACACTTTCTGCACTGTTGATTGAAAACCTCGTTCAGTTCGTCAATTATAAGATTGAAATGCTTGAATTGAACAGCTTCAACCTCAATTTGATCAACAACAAGTTTGAGCTGGTGGAGAGCAGGTTGCCAAGCTATTCCGTGGAAGTGTTGGATATATAGCATAGCATATTGTAGAATAATGTACAAGATGGTCCCAACATGGTAGGTCCACGACCCACATATAGTAGATGTGAGACAAGAAGCAGACCGAGAAAAAACCAAACGAAAAAAGCGAATCGAAGAAGTAGATATCATGAGCAGACCAGCGTTAGCAGCATACAAGACGGCGTTAAGAGCCACCGGGAAAGCGTTTCACGGAGACCAGCCGGTTTTAAGGGCCTCCAGGTTGAAAATCAAAGAAGGGTTCTTGGAAAACAAGCATTCACAATCACCACAAACCGAAGAGTTAATCAATAATTTAAATGAAGTCAGTAACTTTTTGAGGAGGAACATTGTACAGGGACAAAAGCAGGAAGACGGCAAGTACATGTTGAATTTTCACCAGGACATTGAATTGGGAGACAACGACTCCATCAAGCAGGGAAAGACAGAGATAGGTAGTCTAGCGGGCAAGAAGGGAAGCGCCATCAAAAGGTAGGCAAGCAGAGCAGGGGGCCCCGTCACCATCAGTCCTTTCTCAGAGGCGGCCGGCACCACGGCCTGAACGAGTCCTGGAAGTACCGAGGAGTCAGCACCGAGGGGTTAGGGCCAAAAGACCCAAGCACAAATGAAAGAATCACAAACGGATCGAAACACAACTCCTCCATGACCCCAGACCACCTGACACAAAAAGGACAATCTGCCTGTTCCGACCACCCACAGAGACATATAGCCACATGTAAATAGTCAATGACTCACATATCTCAAGTGCACAATGAGTCAGAAAGTAGCTCTCGTAAATAGCAGCTAGGAAGTCGCATCGAATTCTGACATCTCAATACAGTACTTCAATAACCACATTCCACACCAACCACGCCATGTCCACAGACGCCAATAGAGACACCAGAATCAGCAAAAGCTTGTCGTACTTGCTTCGGCATGGAGCCGTCAAGGAAAAACTTCCGATAGATGAGCTGGGAAATGTGTTGGTGGCCGACATTCTCCAACACAATCGAGTCAAAACTAACAAAGTGACGCTACAAGACATCCAGAGAGTAGTGGCGGATAATAACAAGCAACGGTTCAAATTACATGAACTTAACGGCCAGCTTTACATCTGTGCCAATCAGGGCCATTCACTCGCCATCAATAACGAGAATTTACAGAAGCTTTCTCCCGAACAAGTGCCCACCGATATATTTCATGGCACCTACCAAAATAAACTAGCATTGATCGAAGCTTCAGGGTTGCGTACCATGAGCAGAAACCACATCCACCTTACGAATAACCCGGCGTATATACGGAAGTCGTGCAATGTCAAGATCCACATTAACGTTGAAAAGTGTCTACAGGACGGCATCGAGTTTTTCAAGAGTGAAAATCTGGTGTATTTGACCCCTGGGGTCGATGGAGTGTTGGATACGAAATACTTCAAAACAGTGGAACATCTCCAGAAGAACAAGGCCAAGGCTGGCATACAGGAACAGACCCTGGAACCAGTCGAGGGGAACTAGAACAGAGTCCAAGAGTCCACATAAAACAATCCTATTGAGGTCAGGGCAACCGCCTGCCGAGCCGTCCCGCCCGCGCCGCGGCGCCTGGCGGTAACAAATATTTTCAAGGAAATACGAAGTCACTGTTTCAGGAAGAGACTGGCCCAAAACGTCGAATCCAAAGGTCTAAAACGTAGCGGCCCAGCCAGGGCCCCAAGAAAGACCCCAAGGCAGGGCCCCAAGAAAGACTCCAAGGCAGGGCCCCGAGGGGCTTTAAGAGGACCCCATTAGGCGCAGATAAATGACTCTGTCACTTCCACTGCACCGGGCTTTACAGCTCGGGAGAATTTCTCGGCCAGCAAAACATCGTCTGATAACTAAAGATTGCAGTTCACCAAATCCATACGCATCTCTAGTGTTAGAGCAATTACGATAATATTATTAAATGCACGGACTTATTGCTGCAAAAACTGCAAATGAAAAAAAAAGTTGCGAAAGCCTATGCAAGGGTATGTGACTTGCATCACAAGCCAGGAAAATAGTCAAGTATTATTGCTACGCAAAACCACACCCAAGTAGACGAAGAACGGCAGTCTATCAACGTCTAAAAGTCATGAAACGAACCGGAAACGTCAAAATTTCAAAAAAAGGAACCAGAACGGGAAAAAGAAAAATGGGAAGAGAAAAAAAAATAAAAACGCCTTTGAAAAACCTTATTTCGTTCTAGAACAACTCCATTCTTTGTTCAACCTTTATAAGTGATCGCAAGTCCGGTGACTGTCAAATGACAAATAATACCAGTTTTTTGGTAATGGATGTGTATATCAACCACTTCACCACTCGCAAGAGCTTCAAGACATATAACGACATCTCTAATAAGCAGCAGATCGTGCAATGGTGCTGCTGCGACTGCGCTCAGAGCTATGGGACCATCGTCTACAACGACCAGGTGCTAAAATTGTTGAACCAAGAAGACGATCTTTCCCGGTTGAAGTACTACAGCTCCATCATCTACAACAGCCGTAATGCCGACGGCAACAGCAACTACCCGGTGCTAAAGTCGCTCACGCCGCCGCCCACGACGAAGGACGGCCACGATTATTTTGCCATGAAACAACACAGCACCCACGACTCCCACGACTCCCACGACTCCCACGATACCACCCACGATACCACCCACGACACCCACCCACTGCAGTCGCCGCGGCCCCGAAACGACAGCGTCGACACCGAAGAAAGCAACATCAGTTTGGACCACGCTAGCACCAGCCTCTCCACCCACATCGGCACTGCGGGGCCGGCCGAGGCCTCTGATAGAGATGAAACTGACAAGGCTTTCAGACTTGATGATAATGATATGACACCATATAGTGACGCTGATATGTCACAATATTTAATAATGACCCCCGAACGGTTTGTATGTAGCCGGTGCTCACACATGATGTGCCCATACTGTCCGAAACTTCGATGTAAGGACTTGTCTTAGCAATAAACGAATTATGAACGAGATGCCCGTATCAAGGTGGTGGGGAAGGTGGCGCGGTGCCACGGCGGTGCGGTGACGCCCTACAGCCCGGCCGCGACGTGCCGCGATTAACTTTTTGACGCGTCCTTTTTCTGGGTGCCACTATGGACGACGACCTATTGGACGACAAGCTACGGTTGGCCAAGCTATACTTCAAGTCCAAGAAATACACCGAGGCCTTATCTCTATTCTCCCAGCTTATTGAAGCGGTGGAAAAATGCTCCAACCGAGACCTCATCGACATCCGGATCGCTTATAAGCTACCTGATGCTCAAGTGCCTTATATAGGCAGACTCCACCACCCACGGCTCATGACGCTTTTGGACAGCAGGGCCGCCACGTATGAGAAACTAGGCGATGTTCGGAATGCCATGGCCGACTGCAGGGCCATGTTGGCTGCAAATCCGGCAGAATTGAAAGGGTACTTGAGATTAGGTAAGATATACCTTAAATTAAAGAATCACGATAAAGCATTGAAAAATTACCAGATAGGGGCTTACACGGTCAAGAAACTTCAGGATGTGCACCCGGATGTGAGGTTGAACGAGGCGGTGTACGAATCGTTCAAGGAAAACTATCGGTATTGTCGGCTGTTGAAGGCCTCGACTGCTAGCTTGGACGATAGAATACGACACCAGCTACTGGCGACAAACGGTACCAAAAGAAGACGGAAGACCACGGATCCTATTCAGTGCCTTGAACAGGACGTGTTGTATCTTATTTTTGGGCAGTTACCGGTTCTGCAGATATTAACGTATCACTTGGTGAACAAGACTTGGCACAATCGCTTGAAATCGATGATTTACTTGTATCTCGACAAGCTAGAACTCAAGCCCAGAATTAAGTACCGGGAGTTCCTCGGGGCCACGAAATTGTTCAGCAGGTTGAAGCAGAACTTGATGGGGCTCCGAATCAATAGGACTGCTCCTGCAGAATTTTCAAGGATTTTTGATGCTGTGATAAGGTCCAACTTCAAGTTCAAATTATTAGAAAATTTCAATCCCATTCACTTCAATGAGTTTTTGCTCAAAATAGACCGATTGAACTACAAATGTAGGTTCAAGTACTGCACAGCCCTAAAGCTAAGCCTTAGATCAGTTCCCACCACCGAGTTATTGAATTTGTTCCCTAATGTCACCACTTTGGAGCTAATAGTGATGGAAAATGTGCCTGTTACAAGCTCCACACTGCTATCACAGATAGTCCACAAAACCGAATTCGAAGCCCTCCGGGTTCCAAACTCTTATCGCCATATAGACACGTTAGTGGTGCTCAATAACGCTGCTGGTGCAATCCCATTCCCGTTCCTCAGGTTGTCGTTCAACCTCACAAAATTGATTATCACCAAGTGTCAATTCTCCAACGTACAACACCTATTTGGGGAGTTGTTGAGTGGCTGTCATGGACTAAGCACCTTGATATTGGAGGACAACCCGAACTTAACGTTGACTCACATCCTAACGAATCTAGTCAATTACAAGTCTAACTTCAAATTACTCAAGTTCATCTTCAGACAAGCCGTATCAGATGAAACGTTGGATTTGCAGCAATTCCAGGCGACGGATTTCCACAATTTTTCAGATATAGAGTATTTGGACCTTTACAACACCACCTTGACGAAAAAAGGGTTATTGAAGTTGTTGGCGTCATGCCCACTGGTAACCACCTTGGTATTGGGGTCCTGCAACAATTTGAACTTCAAGACAGGGTCTATCTCCAATGCAACTAAGATCCAGTTCTCTGATATATTTCAGTGCTTGCCTTTGTTGCAACACTTGTCCTTGGTGGATATGAACTTCGACAACATGTCGATGTCTTTCTTTGAAAAAGATTGCAAGAGACTAGGTGTCAAGCTACAGTCATTAGACATAAGCTTCAACCTTGGGATCAATGGGGTGGGACTTTTGAGTGTTTTACCTTGCACCAACTGTTTGATCGTCGATGGGGTATATATCAATCCCGACACTATTAGTCTCATTGGTTCCAAGATCCAAGTGAGAAACGACCAATTGAAGACCAAGTGGAAACAGTACGGAGTGAATACCTTTTGTTTAAACAACTGATCTGTGCACAAGATGGCGTGGAGGAGAGTAAGCCGGTTCCACTGGGGTACTACGAGGCCATTAAGTAAACGACAAATATAATGACTATACGAATTGATTAAGACTATGTTCAGTATTCGTAAACGACGCCACCAATTATTCTCTCTCCTAACATCTCCAGCTCCCTCTTTGCTTCAGGCGTCTTCTAGTGTCATTTGGCAATGCCTAAAATCAAAAGATACCACCCAATTTGAATTGAGCCAAGGTGTCCTTGATAGAGGTTTCGAAAGGCGTCAACTCTCCGAAGAGCTTCAATGTCTTGGTGCAATCGATAGTAATACAGTCAATATCTTTTGCAGCCGGAGCATCAACTTTAGGTACAGAAACGTCTGGGTAGAACTTATTGATCAAATGGAGCAAAGTGCTGTTGTCGGCCTTTCCTCTACTTAAAATCCATCTTTTCCCATCGGCTTCATCAGATTCTGCTACTATGATGTGGAGCTTGGCAATATCTCTCACGTCCACTACAACCATAGGGTTATACTCGATGTCGGAGTCTGGCTGCAACTTCAACAACACAGAAAGAATAGCTAAGGTCGAAGGCACCTCTGTGGCCAACTCATCATAAGCTTGAGGGCCAAAGCACCATGCCGGGGCCACCGTGGCCAAGGAGAAAGAAGGCTTGTGTTCTTCCACGAACCCCCAAGCAGCCCTTTCGGAGAGTTTCTTGGACACCCAGTAGACATTTGCTCCACCTTCTTGAAGCGCTTGTTCACGAGTGAGAACAGACACCGATTCTTCGTTGACCACCCCTTCCTTGTTCCCGTAATGTTGATGGGGACCGTTGTGGGCCGCGTTGGAGCTGGTGATCACCACTTTCTTGACGTTTTTGCCGTATTTGTGGATGGACTCTAAAATACTGGTTGTGCCTTTGACGGCAGGGTCAATGATTTCGTTCTCGGGATCTGACAGGTCGAAGATCACCGGAGACGCAACGTGGTAAACGGTTTCGATTTCAGGGTGAGTTTGGAACACGTCGTTGAAGGCTTGCTCCTGGGCGATGTTCTGTACTACCACAAAGGAGAATTTGGGGCTGTTGATGAATTTGGCGTATTTCTCTCCTTTTGCGGTCGACCTCACCGACCCGATAACGGTGTACCCTTTAGCTAAAAGCTGTTTGACGACATGGAGGGCAATGTACCCTGTGAAACCTGAGACAAACACAGTCATATGAGTGTTTGGTGTTTGGTAATGCCAACTAAATAAGTGCGGATTGAGCCTTTTTATAGTGGTCAAGTGTATGGCCAAGGTGCTGTAGAATGCGAAGCAGTGATATCGGCGATATCCCAAATGGGTTATTCGCGGCTGACACCATCACATTAGTATACCAACCGAAAACCGGGCACTTGCTTCCCCATTTGGCAACACCGATATATGGGGCTTCCCAATGGGCTGTTCAGGTGTTGGATGAATATCTGACCTCTGCTATCAAAATGTCGCGCTTATAACTGCCCAATGGCTTCGTACTTCGTAAGTATCGCAGATACAAGAATGAATTGCGCTTTCCAGAACTCTAATGTCGTAACTAGCCTACTTCAGAAATCGTGATACCCAGCCTGAAGTTTGTTAATGTGGATTCTATATACAGTGGGCCGCGCAGTTGGCAGGCTCTGAGAGCAGAAGGTTAAATACTTTGGCAGATAGCTACAGAACAGGGAAAACATTGAGTATATAAAGGGTTACTTTTCCCTTGTTTGTTCATGATTTGTGGATAATTATGGCGTTATTTATAGGTGTTTTAACAGAACAACAGACCAAGGGAGTCAGAATAGGCATTGGTAAAGTTTGGTGCGTACTTGGGGTCTGCAGTTACTCTAGTGGTAGAGACAATGAGACCAGCAGTCTTTTAGAGAAAGAAAAAAGGGGTGCGGAATAGTTGTAGGCCAGTGTGGGCGTTTGTATCAATTGTGAAGATACTTTGATAGCCGTGAAGGTTGAAATTGAACAGTGACAATATATGAATCTTGAAAAACCGTCGGTCGACCAAGGTATATCGGCCAAACCAACCTGTGCACTGACTCACTTTTCCCACAAGGAAGAGGCAATGTAAATGTAAAAGGGTGAGGACATCAAGAAGTCCCTGGATGGTAATTTTTGCAGCAAATTCAGTGTTCACTGACAAGTTTACCACTACATCAATGATCAAGCGTACGATCTGTATTCATATAAATGTAATTATTCACGGAGTAATGCTTGGAAACACCAACAACGTTTTCAATGGGCTTGTCATTGATTGTCATTGATCAATTCTGGCCACTCTTTCTCAGCACTTGATACGACGGGCCTGCCTTTCTTGCTTGATACGCTCGTCCCTAGCTTTTCTTAACTCTTCGTTATGCTCGTCCCTAGCTTTTCTCCATTCATCGTCATCGTTATCGAAGTTGGAAACCCCAAATACGTGTGTGACCTCCCCGCTACCTATCTTAATACCTTTACTTTCGGTTTCTGTTACAACACCTATGAATAATGCCATGTTAGATTATCGAAATTGTTTCAAGTAGAGCCGTTATACGAAGATGAACTTTGTTCACAATTATCTACCGGTGTTTTAGAAACAAAGGGAAAAGTAGCCGTTTATATACTTTTTCGGTTTCGGCTCTAGTTGTTATCTTTCATAAATATTTAACTTTCTGCTGTCAACTGTGCGGCACAAACTGTGTACAGAAACCACACTTTCGGACTTAAACTTTATGGTTAGGGCCATGATAAGAACAAATTGCGCTTTCTAGACTTCCTCGATATCATAACATCCTTCAATCGTAGACACAAACAATGATGTAAAGGATCTCAGTCAGAAGATAGGAAGGTTTGAAGAGATGGAAATAGGACTACGTTGGGTGCTGTCTGGTTCATGGTGTTGTGCAATTGAGCGCAAGAAACCTAAAGCTCCTTCAGTTTATAACGTGAAATAGCAGATAGTGAGCCACAGGACACTTCTAGAGGCACTATGGTCACCACAAGCAGTTCTTACTTGCCTCAATGGAATACGTGGACCGGTTTTGTTGAAACGCTCTCGTCTAGTAATAGATAGTATTGGAGTATTGCTAGAATGATTCAGCAAGGGGCAACCGTTTACTCTATCTAACTTTTTTCCCAGAATAAAACCTCATCGAGAGAGTTTTGGTACAGGGCTGATCAAAGACAGGATACTTCTTCAAAAAGAGGCCTTGAGCTCCAAAATTAGAGGCTGCAAATTATACCACTGAATATCAGAATCGTATTAAACATCCGGACAAATGCTTCCCTGTCGGTTATAAAAAGTCCTCTCAAATTACAATACGTCATACTTACGATATTCACTTCAAATGGATGCCGGTATCATATGCTGCAAGTGACGATATTCTACAGATACGTATTGTTTCTGTTACCAATACGAATTTTGACTTTCTACGAATCCTAATTTGAAGTACGACATTAATCCAAAAGGTATTGCGACATCCTCATAGTGGAGGCCATTCGTCAAACACTGGAAGCCGTAGCAGTCCCCTTGGTTTCCGAAATGTTACGGATCCCGAAATTGGTTGGTCCGGCAGGCGCATGATTGCACAAGCACAGACAGAGACGAAACAGAGTAAAAGAGCGAAAGAGAAGTAAGGTGAAAATAAAGTGAAAACAAAGTGAAAATGAAATAAGTGAAAGAGTGAAAGAGACAAGAGTGACAGTGACAGTGACAGTGACAGTACTTGACACAAATAAAGGCCACATACCCAGAAAACACGAAGGCTGCAATTCAGTAGGAAAACGTTACCCGGACAAAAGCCATCAGTAAAGCGCGGTGCGAACTACCGTGCGAACGGTATAAACTACAGCCCAGTAGTGAAGTAGATGATGATCAAGGACTGGGAGAAAGTGACCGACGATGACGGGAACGTATACTACTACAACACAGTGACACAGGAGACAAGCTGGACGGTGCCAGAAGAGAACGATGACCCGTGGCAGGAGTTTGAAACTGAGGATGGAACGAAGTACTACTTCAATGCCACTACGGGGGAAACCACATGGGAAAAGCCCGGCGAACAAGAAGATAACAAAACAAAGCAGTTGGAGAAGGAATTGGAACAGAGACCTGTTGTTGACGATATAAGCAGTGCACATGTGCTGGGCCAAGGGGAGGCGCAATTAGAGATACAAGGGGAAACAAAAGAGGTAACAACTAAAGCAGATTCAGAAGTGCCGACAGATGAGCCTCTGGAACCACAACAAGAAATTAGAGAGCTGAACAAGGACGCTGAAAACTCGGAAGACGCCGAAGAACAGTTCAAAGACCTCCTCAAACGCAGCGGCGTCGACTCGACGTGGTCGTTTCAAGATGTCATGGCCAAACTAATTAAGAGTCCCATTTACTGGAAAGTTTCCAGCCCCTTACAGAGGAAACGGATCTATGACTCGTATCTCGTGGCAGAAACCACCAAAGACCTCAGAAATAAGACAGACGTTTTGCTCAAGTTCAAGACCAACTTCTTGCAAGTGCTAGACTTGTATAGGAGCCAAGGACTGTTGAACCATCTCACAAGGTGGTCAAGTGTAAAAAACCGCTTGGTAAAGGAAGACAATCCCACATTCAAACACACGATTCTTTCGGATGGAGAAGTGTACACGGTTTTCAAGGAGTATCAGGACAAGTTGAAGGCTGAGCATTCAGAATATGTCACGACTCAGAAACAGCAGGCGTTAGAGGAGTTGGCATCGTACCTTACGAAAATCAACAAGTCATTGGTGGAAGAGTCTCTGGATTGGGAAACTTTGTACAAAAAACTAGTCAACGATAACCGGTTCAAAGCCAACAAGCATTTCACCCACCTTGACAAGCTGGACATTTTGGGATTATACACCGATAAAATACTCGCCCACCAGATTGAAGAGCTTCAACAAGCCGTCCACAGGGCAGAGAGACAGAATTATCGGTCTGATAGAAAAGCACGAGACAACTATAAGCGATTATTGAGTGAACTTCCGTGGAACGATATTCTAGTGCCGATGACAGCTACAATGACGGGAGAGTTCGATTTCAAGGCGGTGTTGCCATATCTCGAAGACGAGGACGCCTTCATAGAGTTGTGTGGGCGGAACGGGTCCAATGCAGTGGAATTGTTTCTTGACGTTGTAAGCGAAAGACAACAATTGATCAAGGTGAAAGCTGACTTGGTGGAGTCTGTCATAATGAGCATCCATGGCGACGAAGAGCTCGATGTCAAGTCGAAGTTTTTGGGTGATGCAAAGAACTTTGTCAGCAACTTAAAGAGTATACAAGACGACAGGCTAGCTTCAATTCAAGATCTGTCTGACGAGAAAGAATTGGAAAATATCCAGCTTATCTTGGTGAAGAATTTTGAAGCTCGAGAGTCAAAGAAGATACAGCTTCTTGAGCAGCAAGTGGCCACTGCAAGGATGTACTTGGTTCTGTGGCTTGTTGACAACTTCCAGACGTGTTCGTTGTTCAAGATTGTGGAAGCAGAAGACGACAAAAGTGATGATGCCTATACTGTCTATCTAGACAGAAGAAGTGACACCAAGTACAAGTTTTTGACCCGAGATCCCTCAGCGTTTGACCGGAAGTTGTCCAAAGTTCCTCAACTCGCAGAATTCACTAGCCAACTCACAAAATTGAAAGAGGTGCTGAACAGTTCAAGTGTTATACAAGAGCGGTTGGCAGAGGTAGCAGAAGAGGTTCTCCGAAAGATGAATGCTGCTGATAAAAGGGTGAAAAGGCCCGCAGAATCCGAGGAACCTGAACGGAAACGCCCGAAACCAGCAAGGGCTGCTTTGAACTACTAGCCCGTAGAGTTCAAGCCTGTATTATAGTTTTAGAGTGTATATCATAAAAATCGTGCATGTACCAATTCACCGAGTGCGGTGGGATCTTGAACGGTTCGTAAGGAAATTATCAATATATCTGAACTTCAAACAAATGGTACGTAATCGACACAACGAACGCCTAGTTGGGCACCGTGGACGAATCATACTGGTCAACCAGAGAAAATGGAACAGAACCACTGTTTTGGGGCGTCGATTGACCCCGCCTTTTCTGAGTTGCGCCAGCGCCAAATGAGACTCCGTCCACTGGGACCGAAGCAGTTCTTAGCGTTCTAAACATAAAACTAACCGTCTAGTCTCAATCTTTAAAGCCATATTTAACCGCAGTACGGTCATCGTTAACGGCAGCCATCTGCTTGGAAGACTTTTCGTCCCAATTGGTCGAAAGACATAATAGACCAGAGATAGAAGTTGATAATTCTCATAATCCGGAATTGATATTGAATCCAATGGTGATAGCCAGAAACGATAACGAAAAGGTGTTGATTGAGCCATCGATCAACTCTGTCCGGGTATCCATCAAAATCAAACAAGCAGACGAAATCGAACAAATTTTGGTGCACCAGTTCACCAGATTCTTAACTTCCAGAGCTGAGAACTTCTTCATATTGAGAAGGGTCCCTATCAAGGGGTACGACATATCCTTTTTAATCACCAACTTCCACACCGAACAGATGTTAAAGGACAAGCTCGTGGACTTCATTATTGAATTCATGGAGGAGGTCGATAAAGAAATAAGTGAGATGAAATTGTTCCTCAATGCCAGAGCCAGGGTTATAGCTGAAGCTTACTTGACGCCCTTCGATTGAAGCCGGGCTTCGGATGGCTACACCAGTGTGTACTGCAAAATAAATGATTATGCATAGATGTGTATATGACGTAAAGTAACAAAATTATAAGAAGAAAATGTAATATAAAAAGAACACTATGATACATGGTCATTATTCGTCGTTACGGTTGCTCACAGGGGAGCGGGTGACGCTAGGGCTGGTGGGCTTAGAACGAACCGTATTGGGGGAACTGGGGTCGATGGTGGAGTTGTTAAAGGAATTGAGCCTGTTTTGGGAGTATTCCTTGGGGGAAATGCCCTGGGATGATTGGGGAGAATGCCTCGTGTTGTCGAAGGGAGGTTCGTTGGGCTTGATTCTCTTGTTGGGGACGGACGGCGACCTAGTGGGTCCACCACTGGTTGGCCCTTTGGGGTTATTTTGGGAGTTGGTGGGGCTGGCCACGGGAATATGGAAAGGGCTTAGGCCGGGGTTGGACATATTTCTTGCACTTTGAGCAGAATCCGGTCTTTGAATAGGCACATCCTCCACAGTGGGCACCACCATGGGGATGTCTGCGTTCTTGTTCAAGAGCCCGGGGACATGGGACAAGACCAAATCCAACTGCAGCAAAGCATCACCCACTTGATCGAATCCCTTGGAGGAAATCTTCAAAATCCACCGGTAGTTGAAGATCTGATCTCTAAAGAAGGAGCTTTCATCTTTGGTGGCCGATGAGATGAACAAGATACTGGCAAACGTGCCAATTAAGGTAAAGTTCGAGGCGGAAGATGAGTGCCAGAAAGAATGGATGTGTTCAGGTTTTAAGTCTCGTACAAAGTCAATGGCTGCCAATAACCGAGTTTTGGCTGCTGTACGGCAGACAGTAATCAATTCTTTGGGGGGCAGATTGCCATTCAAAGTCTGGGTATAGATGCCAGAGATGATTTTTCTGTGCAACGTCAATTCTGTAGCAAAGTAGGCGAGCTGCAAGTACCCATTGGAGCAAAGCTTTCGGGGTTGTACCGAAGCCATCTGTATCTCATTGGGCAAGGAATGGTACCAGTTACGCAATTCGAGTTGAATGGGCTTGGCTAACTTCAAGATCTCAATGACATTTCCTTGAAGTTGCTTGACGGCTTTCATGGAGTAGAAAGTGTCCAACATATTGGATAAGATCGTGGAAAGTTCAATGAGGCACATGAAGATCTTCTTCCCGTTGTCGATATCGGAAGACCCCTCTTTCAAGTCCCCATCGCCATGTTTCTCTGGAAAGTCCTCCTCAATCAACGACGTCACTACCCAGTTCATATTGTGTATATGCGAAGGTCTTGAATTCTTCAAAGCTAGCCACTTATCCTCGATAAACACCGCCCACGCTAGCCTCTTACGTAAACCTCGTTCCCATTTGGGCAATTTCCAGTCGGTGCAATCTAGCCCCAACCCCAATTCTTCTGCCAAAGATGTCACTTGTGAGCACAACACCCAGTCACTGTATCCCAAATCGTCGATTTCGTGTAAGGTGCTATTGCCAGGGTCTAGGTTCATGCTATTCTTGTTCGCACGTACAATATGCTTGCATTGCAACAACAATAAACCCGCTTGCACAGCACTAAGCTTGGGCCTTTTCAATATCTCCAAGAGGTAGTTGTTGAGGCCGATTCTCAAGATCATTTCGACATTGGGCTTGGGAAACCTATTGAGAGAAGGATCGTAGTCCCACCATTGAATGGCGAGCACGTAAACGGCCGCCAACAACGGAGCACTGAACTCTCGGTGGGTTCTGGAGTATTTCTCCAAAAACACCTTTTTGTGGAGGATGGGGTAGGAGGGATGAATGATTCGGAAGTACAAGTCAATCAAAATCTGTCCGTGCGGAGCCACAAACTTTTCGATGGCATCGACATCGTTGGACATGGTCTGGTACGACAGTGGAGATTGGTCGTCTTTCAACACGAATTGGGTCTCTTCACTGACTTTCCGGAGGGAGATGGAGTCATTTAAGTTTATCTGTTCAATCTTGCCGGTATTGGGCTTTTCACTAGCCCTCTGTCTATTCTGGGAGTCAATTATCATGTTGAGCAAGTTAATGTCGTAGATATATGAGCTGGGGCCCACATAGAAGCTGGATCTCGGGAACTGTAAGGAAAGGGTCTTTTTCAATAGCGAGTTGTTCATGGACGAGTAATCTTGTATGGGAGAAACTTCTCTGATGGGAACGTTGGGAGCTTTGAGGTGGTTGGAGTTAAAGAACTCCATGTTCCTTTGCGATGTAATGCCACCGGGGACAGATGCCCCTGGGACGGGGTTGGAGCTGGAGGCAGAGTCATCGAGGCCAGTGACTTTCCTCTTGACGGCTTGTCCTACGAACGTGCAGGTTAGCGACTTGGCCTCACATTGCACACAGTTGTTGGTCCCGGGAGACAACACACACTTTGTTTTCCTTCTTCTGCAGTGATCACAGGGCCTTCGAGTTTTCGAGGACTTCTTGTCTTTGTCAGCAGAATCGGCGCCTGCTTGTGTTTGCAGCTGGCCTTGTAACTGAGATGCTTGGGCTTCGGCTTCAGCCCTTGTGGGGGACTCCTTTCCCCTCTTAGCCTCCATGGGGGAATGGGAAGGAGAATCCAAACTCCCGGGAGAATAGCGCATCGAAGAACTGGGCGGGAGTTGTGGCCCCGGACCTCTACTTCCCTGCTTCACGGGAAAGGGTCGGTGCTGGGAAGAAGAACCTGATGGGCCGCCCCGGTTGAGCGGGTGACTGGGCGGTATATGGTGCAACATGTCGTCGTCTCCGCTTAGGCCGTTGACGTCTGGAGAAACATGGTTTTGGAATTGGATGCTGTGGACTATGTTATTTGTGGGAGTGGCGCCTTCGATATGCGTTGGGAAGTCTATGTCGTAAAGGAGTTGTTGGTTCTGGTCCATTAGCATTGCATTGTTCCATCCGTTGTCCATGAGGTTACTGACATAATCGTCAGGTTTCTGGTTAGAATTACCGCTTTGTGTGGGATGATTCATGGCACAAGTTCACAGCAAAAACAACAAGGGAACACCGGGAATTTCGACTCAAAAGGAAAGTAAAGGAGCTGAATAGACGGTTGGGCGTAGGAAAAGCAGGTTCGGGTTCCAAATTGAGCGTTTACGAGAACAGAAGCACTATGGTCACTAGTGGTGATATCTTGGTTGAAATTTGTAAGGGTTGAAAGCTCTTTTTTTTCCCTGCTCTTCAGAACGGCAGCACTGTATATAGAGACGAGTATTCCAGTTGGTAGAGACACGCACTCGTTTATGGTGTCTGCCGGCCGTAGGGCATGGCGAACACCCACTCCAATGTTTGTATGGCTTCGGTAGATGGCCCAGTAAGGTCTGAAAGCAGTCTGTGTCCGTCAGTAGCGTACAAGATCCCTAAAGCGGTATCGCCCGATTAGTCTCGTAAATCGACGCGGAGTTTACGACAATCAGTTAAGCGACAAAGGAGGAAAGAAGTTTAAAGAGTTGATTTTTTGGGCCGTATGTTTGATATGCCAATGAGGCGGGGGTTCGACGTGCCTTATGAGGCATAGATGCAGCTATGGAGCGACGCAGCTGTGGTGAATTTAAAATCGGCACCACTAGGGGTGAGGTACCATGGAAGTAGATACTGAACACTGCCAGAAGACGGCTGGACACTACTAGCAGTCCTTGGCCTTGGCAGTTTTAGCACTGGCATGTGAGTACTCCAGAGATATCACCCAAAACTGGGATTGTCGTGAGTTCTTTTGCTAGTTGTTTCGAATCTATTGTTGTAGATCTAGCCAGATCTTAGTCTTCACTTAACTCTGGCATTTGGAGTTGAGTTTTATTCAAACGGGATGCAAGCGGGGATGTTGCTGTAACTGTGACTCTCCTAGTTGATGTGCTTGTTCTTGTCCTTGTGCTTGTTCCTGCTCTCGTTTTTGTGCCTGTTCTCGTCCTTGCCCTTGTGCCTGTTCTTGTCTCTGCTCGGTGTTTGCAGCCAACCAAACCAACGCTTACGTAACAACTCTGCTTCAGACACCACTGCATACCACAGCACATGACAGGCGCCAACAACCCACCAAAGCACACCTCCGTGCAACAAAGAACCAAAAACACCAAAACCACCCACAAGCTCATCCCACGCATGTCAAATGCGGAGGTGAAAAAGTTTTACAGTAGTCACCAAACTGTTTGTGCACATGACATCGTCCATCAATATTCTTCGTACAGTGGCCCAGGTACGGCAATGGAGACTCGACGCCCTCTACAAGCGGCAGACGGTGGGGTTTGTGCCCACCATGGGCGCTTTGCACGACGGCCACTGCTCACTAATCTCACAATCCACCACAGAGAACGATAAATCAATCGTGTCTATATTCGTCAATCCTTCCCAGTTTGCACCACACGAAGACCTCGACGCATACCCCCGTACTCTCGACACAGACATAAAGGTGTTGGAGTCTCTTGGAGGCAAGAAAGTAGACGCTGTGTTTATCCCAAAGGTGCTGGAAATGTACCCTTCAGGGATCACCACTCATTTGAACAAACAACGGGGAGCATTTGTGGAGGTGCTAGGAAGTTCCGAGCAACTCGAGGGGCTGATACGGCCCCAGTTTTTCAGGGGCGTGGCCACAGTGGTGACGAAGTTGTTGAATTTGGTAAGGCCCACTAATGTGTACTTTGGCCAGAAAGACGCCCAGCAGTGTGTGGTGATCAAGAATCTCGTGAAGGATTTGTTGATGGACACAAACGTCAAGGTGGTGCCCACCACCAGGGAGCGGAACGGGTTGGCGATGTCCAGTAGAAACGCCTACCTTTCGGACGAAATAAGACACAGAAGTGCAGTGATATACCGGTCTTTGTGCAACGGAATGGAATTCTACCACCAACAGAGCCAACATGGACCTGTGCCTGCCACCGAGGTCTTGGACAAAATCAAAGAGTCATTGAACGATAGAGACACCGGGTTCGAACTCGAGTACTTGGAGGTGAATGACCCGGACACTTTGGGCCACTTGGACTCCATAGTTCCTGGGGTGGGTGCCGTGATATCCACCGCCGTGAGAGTGCCCAAGGAAGGCCTGTCAGAGAAGGTTCGGTTGATAGACAACGTGGTGTTGAAGTGACACCAGACCTGACACGAACCACAGATGTGCTTGGGCAACTGGGTGCAAAAAATAAGCACGGGAGTCATAGACTGCTAGGCCTTGAACTCATTAAATAAAATATTACATGTATATACCTATATTCCCCTCCTTTTCTTGGGTTTGACCATCTTGTACTCTTTTTGCTCATGGCCTATCCTCTTGACCTGTTTCTGTTCGTTTTCCTTGTACTTTTTTGCGTCTTCGTCCAACACCTTTTGGAAAAATGGCTTGTCGATGATATCGAAGTATAACCGCAGCTGAATCTTTGCCAAGTCCTGTTTGGAAACCCCGAAAAAGATATATCCGAACTCCAATAGCCACAACGGGTCCACAGCGGTAACACAGTTCATATACTCTTTGGAAGTCAATATCAATTCATGGTAAATCACATATTGTGGAGGCAATGTGGTGGAGTTGTTCAAGCACGATATTGGGTGCAAATAAAGCTTGATGAAGTTGTGTCTTAGGTTCAAGTATTCGATCTGGTTGGAATTTGTCAAGTTGAGCCTTGAAATCTTGGCCAGCTGGTGGAAGAAACATGCACACAAACACCTCTTGATGTTGTCGTCGTCGGTGCTCTTCAAAATAGGCAATTTGTTCTTTTTCATAATCAACAACAATTGGTTCTTGATGTCTTTGGCCCGGAGCAACGACTTGTTGTTCAAAAAGTTCCGGTTGCTCCAGCCAATCAACTTGCTTAACGACATGTTTGGCTTACGCAACTGCTGCTCCCATTGTTGGTAAACATTAAAGAGCGTCAAATGGTCAGAATCTTCCACATTAAACTTCTCCCGTGCCATATCCGCTTCCTTGATCCGCTCCTTGGGCCGCACAAACACGTTGGGGACCGTCAACATCGACACTATTACCAACACCTCGTACGAGCACTTGAACTGAGGCTGGCTAGCCAATAAGATCAATTTGGCCAACGATGGTTCTATGGGAAAATCGATCATTTGAGTTCCCAACTGGGTTAGGTTCCCGAGATTATCCAAAGCTCCTATGCTCCACAACTCATAAAGGGAACAGGCTAAGATGTCATTCGGAGGCCCGTCAATGAACGGAAAGTCGGAGATCTTATTCACCTGAAGTGACTTCAACAATAACATGATGTTGTTCAAATTGGTCCTTTGGATCTCTGGTATTGGCATCATATTGAGGTCCTCTGTCATCTCCTTCTCTGAATAAAGCCTGTATGCTTTTCCAGGAGCGGTTCTACCGGCTCTACCGCTCCTCTGCAATGCATTTGCCTGGGAGATGGGAATCACCCGCAAAGTGTCCATCCCCAACTTCGGATTATACACTTTCAATTTCACTAATCCACAGTCAATGACATACCGGACACCGTCCACCGTCAAAGACGTCTCAGCGATGTTTGTGGCCACAACCACCTTTCTCCTGGTCTTATTGGACTTTCTGAAGATTTTCTTTTGAAGATCTGAAGGTAACGTCGAATAAATAGGATAGATGTCCAATGGTGCAACGTTCCCCAACAGCTGAAGCTTCTCTTTGACTAGTTCACAGCATACCTCTATATCTTCTTGACCTGTCAAGAAAACAAGGATATCGCCGTCACTTTCGTTTTCTTCGTTAAGATTTTCCAAGTGGATGGTGATAACTTGTTTGACCGTGGCGTCGACGTAATCGCTCACCAGTCTGTTGTAGAAAACATCCACAGGAAAAGTTCTACCTGGAATCTGGAACTGTGGGGCGTTGCCAAAGAATTCGCTGAACTTGTCAGCGTTCATGGTAGCAGAAGTGACAATCAATTTCAAGTCTTTGCGTCTCATCACCAAGAGCCGTAACAACCCCAACAAAATATCTGTGCTAAGGGTCCTTTCGTGTGCTTCATCCATGATAATGCACGAGTACAGTTCGAGGTTCGGGTCCACGAGAAGCTCTCGGAGCAAGATCCCGTCTGTCATGTACTTGATGAGAGTTTTCCGATGGTCTGTTTCATCCTCAAACCGAATCACATAACCTACTTCTTTCCCCAATTTGCATCCCATTTCTTCACTTACCCGCTTGGCCACAGACATGGCCGCCACCCTCCTCGGCTGAGTACACCCGATTTGTTTTCTGACGCCGTCACTGGCAACGCTTTTGGCATACCCTTCTTCGTACAAGTATTGTGTGAGCTGGGTGGTCTTACCGGACCCCGTCTCCCCTATGATGATGATCACCTGGTTTTCACCGATAACGCGTAGTAAATCCTGTCGTACCAGATATACCGGAAGACTTCTTCTTTGTGCGGTGATGGAGTTCATATCCACTGCCTCCACGGCGGTGTCCTCTATTTCTGAGACTTTCGGCTGTTCTGGGTCCTCCTCGATTCCCAAGACGGCTCCGATGTTTGACCCAGCGACTCCCGACCGCTCTTGTGCCTGCTTCTTCTTTTCTTTGCTGCTTCGAAGCTCATTTACGACAATGCTTCCCTGCTTGGCCAAAATGGCAAGGTGACAGTTTGGGTTCTTTACCGGCAGAAAATCGTTGGATATACCTTTGACGAAGTTGGACTGTCCCTGGTTGATCTGCACCACAATGTCTTCTTCTGCGTCGGCCAAGAACGGCGGCACAAAGAAATGGGCGGTGATGTTGATCATGGTTTCGCTCTGTGTTAACTCGTGGTCATGATCGACGTACTCTCCGGATTCGTTGAACAGCCCGCCCGTTTTGCCTTTCTTCTTTTGTCTCCATTGGACTCTAGGCCGATTTTCCGGCTCAGGTACAGACTGGTAGTCGTATTCGTCTCCCATATACCATTCTCTGTCGTTCTGCACGTCCACGTCTTCACTGACATCCATATTGAGGTCTGTGCCTATAGGTGCCATGAGAGACTCTTGAGACGCAAGCTCCTGAAGCGATAGCACGGGCTGGGTTTGGGGTTGGGTGTTTGTCGTCGGTATTAATTGAGCCGGTATTTTTGTCGTTTGTGTCTGGGACCGTACTTGTGGCAACTTTAACACCGCCGCCGTTCCGTTGGCAGCCTCTGCCGCCTTCTCTGATGTTTCTGCGGGCTCCTTGAATTTCAAGGCTTCGTCTTTCTTGATTCTCTTGAACTTTGTCGTTTTCACTTTGGGTTTCACCAGAACTGCAAATAGATCGTCGTCATCGTCAAAAGAAACCAACGGCTTCGCTTTGGCTTTGAGCGCCGGTAAAACTTTCTTAGTGTCTGTGCGTTCTTCAACCTTTCTAATCTCCGTAGCCCCCTTGGCCGTTTTAACCTCTGTGGTCTCGTTGTCTGTGGCCTCTCTCATCTCTTCTAACGCATGGTAAACTTCTGTTGCAAAAACGTCGCCAGGAAACCCCAACACCCGGGAGTAGCTACAGAATTTCGCCACGTCATGGTGTCTATCGACGTACAGCTTCAAGGAGGCCACGAAATTGTCGTTCACGGGCTTGTTCAATGCCACACTGAGCTTCTCTTTGAGTGCCTCCATGAACTAAGTGTATAGAATGAATTCGCGATGGCATATTTATTTATATATCTCACTAATTTATTCATTGTGACAGAATGCAGAGCCACCGTTGGATCAAGAGCAGGATACGACTCACTCCTGCCCCCACGACCTCGCGTGAAGTGTGGTACATCTACGAGTGCTTCAAAAAACTTGGGGCCATCGGCTCGTTCCATATAGAGGAAGGTGTGCCAGGCTTGAACAAATACGGGAACAATTTGACAGTGTTGATCAGTCTCGAGCAAAACGACCTCGATCCATTCAAAGAGCCCAGCAGCGAAATGGTGGGCAGCACAAAGGTTTTGGCAGGCACAAAACGGGCAGCAAAAATATATTTGGACCGAATACTTGCGTTGCCCCGGCTTCAATACGTGGAAAAGTACCCAAAGTTCTGGGTGGGTGATAGATCCATCAGTTTCCGGTATAGTTTAAGAGGGAAGGCATCAAAGCACCACAGAGAGATAGGGGTGAGTGAGAGCAAGGTGACCAACCCGTTTTGCGTATTGGAAACGCAGGACTTGGCGGTGATCGATGAGATAAAGCAGGGACTACGGTTCAATTTCCAAAAATTCACCAAGATCGAAATAATCAAGGGCCACCAGCTAGAGACGGGTGGAACAAGAAGGATCCAGCTGACGCAGAGAATGGGCCAGAAGGCGGATGAATGAACGGGGTCCTGTATAAGGCTGCGTTTGTATTTAATACACGATTTTATGACCTTTAGACTATGACTTTATCAACTTATCGGCCAATTCCGTGTCCTTTGAAATAACTTCATTTATATAATTCAATCCCTTTTGTTGCTTCAACAATAACTTCGAAACCTTCACAATCAACTCGTCACTGTTGTCGTTTTCAGATTTGACATCGTCTATGTCATCCAAGTTGTCATTCATAACTCTAATAGATTGGTCCAACGAGGTGTTCATGTTTTCTGACTTCTCCTTCAAAATGATTAGCCTTGCAAAAAGATCGTTCAACTTGCTTAAAGCGTTGTTTGGGTCGTTCAATTGAGCGATCAAGATCTCAAACTGCTTGCTGATCTCTTCTTCCTCTGGTAACAACGGGTACCCTCTCAACTTCAAGATCGCCAAAATCGTGGCTAATCTCAACAACCTTCTGGATAATTTTGTATGCTTTATCTTACAGTTCTTTATTCTGGTGGTGTTGTCCAAGTCGTGTTGGGCCGATAATTGGGATTGCTTGTCGTTGATAACGTTCAAAAGATATCGACTTTTCTTGACATGATCCAATTGTGCTTCAATTCGGTTACTGACGTCAGTGAAGGATGTGATTTTGATGGGGTAGTATTGGTTCGATGGTCTTTCTGACATCGCCAGATTCCAGTCATCTGGCGATTCGTTGGCAGGTCGTGGTTGGTTCAATAACTGGTTGATCTCCTGTTCGTTGAGCTTGTTGTAGAAATGCGTTTTGAGCTGGCAACTTTGGGAGTTGGGGTCCCACTGTTCTTTGATCTTGATGAGCTGATCGTTTATACTAGGGACGTAAACTGCTTTGTTGGCACCATCAAAATTGTTGAAATTGCCGTACCCTTGCGATGTGCTTTGCACCTGCTGGTTTTGGTTTTGGTTTTGATTAGGCTGTTGACCCTGCTGGGCCTGTTGGTTGTTCTGCCCAAATAAGCCTCCGCTGTTGGCATTGTTGTTGGGATTCCCAAGCAAACCTCCGGACGTGTTTGAGTTATTGTTACCGAATGAAAAGCCCGAGTTGGTGGGGTTGGTGTTGTTGCCGCCAAAAAGGCCGCCTGTGTTGGAGCCGGTGTTTGAATTCGTATTGGCGTTGTTACCGCCAAAAAGGCCACCCGTGGTTGTGTTTGCGTTCGAGTTTGCGTTGTTGCCAAACAATCCACCGGTGTTGGTATTGGAGTTTGTGTTGTTGGTTCCAAACAATCCACCCGTGTTGCCAGAATTTGTGTTGGTATTTGTGTTGCCGGCGTTGTTCGTCCCAAACAACCCACCTCCAGTGGTATTGGAGTTATTGGACCCAAAAAGCCCACCTCCAGCGGTATTACCAGCAGAGTTCCCGCCATTGTTCCCAAACAAGCCCCCGCTAGTGCCACCAGCACTTTTGCCGCTGTTGTTGCCACTATTGCCAAAGAGGCCGCCAGTGCTACCTGTGCTACCTGTATTCGTATTATTGTTGTTGCCAAACAATCCACCACTGGTGGTATTTGGAGACGCAGAATTCCCACCAAAAAGACCGCCGGCTCCTGTGTTTCCAGCTGCTGCATTGTTCTGTGAGCCAAACAACCCTGCAGGCTTTGGCGCCGTCGAATTGTTGCCGAATAAGCCCGACGAATTACTATTGCCAAACATTGGTGAACGAGCTGTGTTGATTTTGTAGTTCCAAAAATCTTTTTCGATGAGAGTGCGGTAAGTTGTCGGTCTAAGAATGTAGTACTGTAAAAATGTGTTCATTTCTAATATATATAAGTATGCCAATTTGAAGAACCAGCTGGTTTGTGGCGGACCTGCCAGGGGTTACACAGCCAGTTATGATTATTGAGGACATGTTGCTGTTTTTATGATTTTAGTTGGGGCCGGTGGTGTAAAGGTGAAATGGTCCTTCATTCGTGTGATGGGGTGGTAAGGTCGATGATCCGCTTCTGCGGTTGGGCCAGCGTTGCATGGGAGATGGCGCTTGGGTTGGGAGGGGAGGTCGTGGAGTGCAAGTGAAGTGGATTTAGTTCTGTTCCTGTTTGCTCAAAAACTCCTTGACAGACTTCTTATCGTTAGAATCAGTCTTGAATACCGGGTTCTGTTTCAAATGGATTTGTTCCTTGACACCGGGAATCTCTTTTTCCAATTTTAAATGAGTGAAAACACACTTGTTGAACACTTGTTCACTGGCTCTGCAGTCAGATAAGTTGTGGTTATTTTGTTCCAAACATTGGTAATGCAATTTGAATTGGTCAAAACAATGCTTGTTCAAGTCGTTCAATACACTTATAGCACATTTGGTGACTCTTTTACCTTCTTTTAAACATTCAATGGTTCCCCCGTTGTTTTCATCTTTACACAACAAAAAATCGTCGTTGTAAGGTTTACATCTAGCACCGATGAAATACGATGCCGACAATAAAGGAGCTGAGGTAGCTCCAACTTCCTCCACGTCTAATTCTTTTGGTAAAGGGTTTTTGTCGACATTTTTCCACTCATGTCTCCCGATAAAGTATTCTCCTAACATTGTTGTAGCTTTGGTTTTTAGTTTGGGAGAAGAATTGGAAAAATTTGAAATTCTCGATTTGTTATTGGGTGCGACATCTGTATGGTAGGTGCACGACTTTCGTTTGGTTAGGTGGACCAGTACACTTGCAGTTCGTATGTTTAGCCCACGGTGAAGGATATAAGGTGTAGAAATTAGGTGTGGAGGTTCAATACCGGCCGATTAGCTGGACTCGCTCGTCCGTGACAGGAAAAAGTTGTGGTTGTGGATCGAAGCTATTCTTCATTGTCTCCAAACCTCACACCTCCACGGTCTCTAAGACCTTCTTCAACTTGAACACCTCGAACTTGCTTTCGGCAGTGCCCTCAAATTTGTTCAACGTACCCTTCGCTTCAAATAACAAGCTATTGAACCGCTTCAAATTAATCAAACTGTGATTGAATATGAGTTTGTTGATATTCAAAATTAAACCGACAACCACCTTCAAATCATGCAAAGTAGGGTCCCATTGGCCTAGCCTGACCATGTAAGCATTCAAATTGTTGATCAATCCGTTAACAAACTTGATGGTGTGGACTTTATACTTCATGGATAACAAGTCATTTTGGAATTCTAACACGGCGGAAAACTTCTTATCGGTGGTGGCAAAAAGATGCACCAATTTGGCCAATTTGACGTTAAAAGTTGATAGGTGTGATTGTATGGAGTCAATGAGTTGGTCTGAGCCATTCAAACTGAGGCTCAAGTCCACAAACTGGTTGAAATTACCATTTATAAGTTCAATCAATTCCTCATTGAGCTGTTGATTTAGCGCGTTGAGTTCTTTTATGAGCAAATCAATGGATTCAAATCGGTAATGGGTGTTCAAAAACGAGTCTAGGTCTTGAGGCGCAGTTTCTGGCTCGTTAAGCAACTCTCGGAGGTTCTTCTGGGAGATTTCAAGTATATTTATATCCAAAGACATGGTGGTTCAAAGATCAAGTTTTCGATGGTCGCGCTGTACAAGACATGGTGGACCATTATTACATCCTTACACCAAACCCTTACACCACGACCTCATATCCCTACTAAGTACCCCAGATCCCAGCAGCAAGGGCTACAGTTAAGATGAACCAACCCCTATTCTAGGCCAGCCACAAAACAATAGCAAAAGAAAGTCAAAAAGCCTAGACTGCAGCAACCCAATAAGAAACGCAAAAATCACTTTTGGGAAACTCATATCGTCAACGCTACCGAAAGGAAATAATAAAAGATTAGATAACGCCCAAAGCAGGCGAAAAACTCCACATAAAACAAAGTTTAAGCTCAGAGCATCAAACACCCGTATGGCTGGTGGCACCAAGGTTAAACTAGCAGGACTAGTAGCGGGGTGTAAATCTAAAGCAGAACCCAACTAAAATGAGTTGAGGCTCAAATAACAGAAAAAGACCCAATTGCCTCAATGGAACCGACCGTTAGCATAAGAAGAGGCCAACAACAGCCCTTACATAATCAGAGACCACGGACAGCCGCTGGGCAGGTGAAAATGACCGAAACAATAACACACCGAATAAAACCGTATGGAAGAAGGCGTTAAAGGCTCGAAAAACAGCTGGATCAAAGGTTCCAGGGCAATTGTAAGGCGATTGTAAGGCGATTGTAAGGCAATTGTGATGGCAAACTACAAGGGCCGAAAAAGCAAACAAAGGCCCAAGCACGACAGGACAATTGGCTGTGTCAATACGGAAGAACACCACACAGCAAGCACAAATAGGTAAGTACGATAATTACAAACAAGCAAGTGCCAAACAATCACTGGAGGTACCAGTTACGTAAACTTAGACCTTAACAAATAAGGGACCGATACACACGGCAAACAATGTAGTGACAAACAAAATAACCCGATATTTTTTTTTGCAGGGTATTGTTTAGTTAGTAACGATCGTACACAGGAGATATGGAGAATTTGGAACAAAGACAAAGTTGTCATCACTCGACTTGCACCCATAACCTTAAACTTTAAATGCATGGGATGCATGAATGGCGGTATATTGTTCTGGCCGCGGTAGACCGCGGGCGAATGCAGGGAGATCGGGTGGTAGAATAGGCGAGGCATGCAGGGACGGAGGCAGACACACTACAAACATTAAACACTTGAAGACTGCAAACACTGTAAACACATGGACACCAAAGCCTGAAGACTTTGAAGTGGACTCTGAACGCCTGTTATCACCAGCCCTAGATGCACATACCGCATCGGGCCCAGCTCTAAGCCATGTGCGGATTAATCAACATCGACATCGGGCACAACCACAATGCATCATGGCAACTGAATTATCCAATTGTTATTTAAGAATTTTAGACGAGATTACGAAAAAGGACGAAACGATAGCAAAAACAACCTGACACTCACCTCCCACAGCAAAGGGTTCAGTGGCTGGGAATGTTTTTTTTTTAACGACAGATGGAATTTGGTTATGTGTGCGTGAACAACGCTCAGTTCCTATGGGTTGCACGTCGACAATAGTGGTTTTAGCTTATTTGAAATTGTGTTTTTAGATATTGTACACCGCCATTGTCCCTTTTTATTTTTTCCCGTTTAAGGAAGAGCCACCATTTGGGCAGAAAAAGAAAACGATCAAGAATGGTACCGAAACGGAATAAAAGGCTACTTTCTGGACAAATCAAGGTTTATTGTCGTGGTAGCACGCCAACGCTGGTTGACGTAGATTGTTTTCATTGACCCGTTTTAGGGTATGATGTTCTGATTATCAATAGTGTTCAATTGTGTTCAATTGTCAGACCGCTACACGATTCGCATCGAAATTCCACCGATTGTCGGCTGATGTCTGGGGAACCCCAAATGAATGTTGCGGTGGAGGCCGATTATATGGGCTGTTTGACGTTTGGAATTTCGCTTGCAGCCATGGCACACAGCCGGACCCGCGGCCTGCCAGCACCAAGAAGCGACCTGCTGGCAGGTTGTTGCTGCGAACCACCACCCGATGCTGCTCAGATTCCGTAACTCACCAGGGCCTGCAACCATACAGCATGGAAATTTCACCAGTGTCACCTTAGGCCGTCTGCAGTCAAGTTTAGGCGGCAACGTCGTGCCCGATTGGGGTTTTACTATTTTAGTCCAGGAATCTCAGATTTGCAGTTCTTTTTAGGGGAAACAAAAACCTTAATAATTAATTAGACGCCAACTGGGAATTTAGATTGTGGTGATGAGCATACTCGAATTAATAATTATTGTACAATTTGTGATGAATATTTTTTATGTATGTGACGGATACTTAAATCCGCATGTGCTTTTGAGAGGTTGGGGGTTTGAGTTTTGGTGTTTTAGTGGTTGATGTTCGGTGTTTTGGTTTTTGGGTTTTGGGTTTTGGCCGCCAAAGACCACATGCCTGCCACACCACCACACTGGCATTTATTGGTCAATCCTTATCAGGGGAGGCTGGGGCTGTACATAGGGTTATTTGTCAAGCTACGAAAATAAGAAATATTAAAAAAAAAACCATTTCGACAATCAAAACTGTAATTCCATTCTACCCTATATTGCTGCCAGGAACGTTTTGATTTTTTTTTTATTTGACCTTTTTTGGTTTTTTTTGATTTTTTTCGATTTGGTTCATCCCTTTTGGTCGTCTCTATCACCATGCAATTGAGCCAATAATTCAGCGACCAGGAGTTTCTCCATCAAGTGCCCGAGTCTTATAGCCACTGTACTTTTGCGCTTGTGGACTGGGCTAGAAATCCACATCTTTTTATTTAGACATGTAAGATCGTTCAAAGCCAAATCGAGGGACATTCTTTTATTTTTAGGGAATGTCGATGAGAGCACATTCTAATAGGTTAGATCTAGAGATCCAATTATAACTGTGCGGCCCAATCAAAAAATATTTAAGGGAACTTCCCAATTCGCAGTATCTGCCGGACACTATATCCGTACCTTACATTGGTAGGCCCACGCCAACAGGGCCATATGCCGATGGTGGTTTGGGGGCGACCCATTTGACAACCAGGTGGCGTCCGTATTTGGAAGTGATTGTGAATCCAGGATCCGTTATTACTTACTGATTTTGCTGGGAAACTGGTAACAAAAGACGCTAGCGAGTTTCAATGGCCACTTGATTTGGAGCCGTTACAGATGGAATTGGTGACTCCTTAAACTCCACCAGGTTAAGGGCCGGCAGGACTTGTCGGAGATAATCCTGGGGCACCGGAGAATAAACCCCTGTGCTAGCGGGATTTGGCGGTGGGGGCCTGGCGATGGCGCCAGCTTCTACTGAGGGGCCTGGTGTACGACGCGGCAGGGGCGAAAAAATAGGCAGGGGTACGGCCGTAGCCGCGGGCGCTAGTAACCGCATTACCACCGGGGTTTAATCTGGTGTAGAGTGGCGCTGGCAGCCGCTGGTGGGCTCAATCACACCGCACATGTAAGGGTGTATTGTTGGATACTGGGTCTCGTAGATTGCCATTGTGCTTAACCCCCAACCGGGGATTTAACAGAGATGTTAGTCGCCAGGGCCAAGTCCGGAAATGAAAGGTGGGGCGCTAGAACCTCCACCCTCGCAGACCTTGGATGGAATGGGACGAAGCTAAATTTCTTTTATGGCCCGATTGGGGTTTTTTGTGGTGTCTTTTTCATTACCTATTTCCTTTTTATTTTGGGCATATGCTCGTGTCCCTAGATGCGCAATTCAATTTGGGTTTTTATTTTATTTTAATTTTTTTTAAATTGATTTTAACAGGAAAAGTAAATTAAAAAAAACTCTGTGTGGATTAAAAAAAAAGACTGTAAATAAAAAAAAAACACCCACTTCTACTCAAGGTATCGATAAGTATTTAAAGAGACACAAAATCTCCAATACCTGAAAAAATACTAGACAGAAATTTTTGTTGATCAAGCAGTTTTTGTTATTCTTTAAGCCAACGCCAATTCACTTCTTGTGTTGTACCTATCTAAATTCAATTCCCTTTTTCATTTAAACCTTTATCCCCGACTTTTTTTCATTTCCTTTTAAATTGGTACTATTGGTAAATGTCCACTGCTATCTATTACAATCCTGAAGAAAGACATAGTTTACCCTCCTTATCCTCGATCATGAACAACAATCAAAATGCCACTACCGCATCGGTGCCTGCTGCTGCCTCAATGAGCGCCTCTGGGTCCTTGAACGGTTCCATTAGCCACACCCAGGACAACACTGACTTGTTCAGCAACCACGGAAGCCAGCCTTCCAGCGCCAGCACCACCCCAGCACTGTCGTTCCTGGGGTCTTCCTCCGGCTACTTTGGCGGCGACACTAAGTGTACCTGCAAGAGTAACGCCAACAGAATCCCCAGACCCAGAAACGCTTTTATTCTTTTCAGACAGAGATACCACCAGAGTGTGTTGGACGAAGGGTCGGTGGTCAGAACCAACCCGGAGGTGTCCAGAGAGCTCGGCAGAAGGTGGAGAGCCCTTTCCAACGAAGACAGAGAACACTGGAACAAGTTGGCGGAGGAAGAGAAGACCAACCACGCCAAGAAGTACCCTGGCTACAGATACACCCCAAGACGGAACGGCAAAGGCAAGTTCTGTGACTTCTGCAAGCAGAAGAACTTGACGCAGCAACAGATCCAATTGCATAACCACCAGTTGTTGCAAATGCAGCAGGACCAGTACTATCTTTTCCAACAACAACAACAGCAGCAACAACAACAGCAACAGCAGCAGCAGTTGCAGGCACAGCAACAGGTGCAACCACCGCAGCCACAAGCGCAGGCACAGGCCCAGCAGCTGCAAACACAGCAGTTCATGCCTCAGCAGTTTGGGAACCAGAACTACCAAACCACTCCACAGGCTTCGAATGTGAATTTGCAGCAGCCATACAACTCGATGATGTACGTGCCTCCCAACCCCATCCAGACCAACTTCCAGTTCCAGTACAACAACGACTACGTGCTACCACAGGAGAAGTTGAGTCCGTTATCGCAGGTGCCTTTGCCATACGACCAACACTACCACCACCAGTCGACCCAGACACAACCACCGGCCACACAGCAGCAGAACCCGCAGTTTGCCATTGGGTTTGAGCAGCCAAGGTTCAACCCATTGCCCACGCCAGTGAATAGCAATTTGGCTGGCAACTATGGGTTTGATTACCAGACGTAGGTTGTAGCAGTGCTAGCCACGATTACTTAAGCGATTTATAAAGCTTAGCTAATGTTTACGATGTATAGTAGGAATGTAAGGACACCATGACGTTTCTTTGGCGTACAGTATGGACTCTATGGACTCTATAGAGCTTCAATTTCTTACGTCAGCCGTTCCTCGGCAGACGAACTTCCAGATGTTCTCTCATTTCACCTATCAGCTCTGGATGCAGGAGATTATCCTTGCAGCCAAATGAGGTAATGAATGACTGATCGATTCCCCTTCATCTTGCATAGACAGAATTCGGTACTGACAGGAAACCTTAATCTATGTGAAATTCCAGAGGTTGATATCCAGCGGTAGGCGCACGCCCCGTCCCCTGCAGACACTGACACCCTGATTGGCTTGGAACTACCGACGGCGGAACGGGGTAGTGTATGTTATCAAGGGAGTAGCGGTGCAGAGCCAAGGTGTGGTGTCAAAGTTTAAATGGGTCGGGGGAACGACTGAGGTTGTGCGCCTGCAATTTGCCCGTGCGAGGGGCTTTAGGCGCTGGGCAGGGGAGGTTCTCCCTGACGGTAACAAATGCACACGGGAATTCACAACACAATTTACAAAACCAAATTTGCAAAACCAAATCCACAAACACAATTTACAAAACCAAATGCAAACAAAAAGCACCAACACAAGCTCGTTCTAAGTTCGGCACCAAGGTGCCTAGCCACAAGCTCGGTACCTAAATAAAGCTGCCCGGAACGGGGTCCGGAACACCCAGCTGAACCTGGAAGGGCCGACGCTTTAGACTTGCGCTTGTTTACGACTCGCTACACCAAATAAGCTATTTTAGGGTGTTCTTAAAGAATTTGACTTTTGGTGATCTTACATGGCGCCATTGAATTTATGTACCATGTCTATGTTGTGCGTTGAATGCGTTGCCATATCCAGAAGCCTCAACCTTAGTAGAAAGCGGCGTTTAGTGGGCGTAAACTCTGCTGCAATTTGCTACAACTGCCACTATTCTCTCGTTAACACCTTTGGACTAGTTTGACATTGCGTTGCAAGGTAAGCTTGGTTGGCTTCGGTCTTACGGTATCACCGAGCACCGTCAGGGCTCTAGTGGTTCCTGCTTCAGGTCGATGGCCGGAACTCCGACTGGCCAAAGCTTATCCTTATCCTGAAACTATCACTGATACCACGCAAAAGAAATGTTTCTAACCGTCTGACTTTCAAAGGTTATCTTTGGAGATAATTAACGCACAACGGTGGCAGTGTGACCGGCACCATGTGGGTAGTCACAACTCTGAAATTGAAGTACTGAAATTGGGGCCCGATGCCCCGAGAATTCTTGATCGCTTCTGGCCCTGTGGCAGGGGTCTGATTGTAGAACCGACGGCACTTGGCTAGTGCATACAGAAGCGTGATTCACAGGCAAACGGGTTCGCCGATGCCGAGTACCTAAACGGAACACTTACACGTATGGGAGTGGCATCGGAGCTGGTCTTGCAGCGTGAGCCTCCGGGTTCCACCTGTGAGAAGTTCAGCATTTAGATAAGCATGTTTATCTTGTAAGTACTTGTTTTGGATGTTGCTTCTGCTTTATTCACATTTGGCGTTAGCATGCCAGTGGTGCTGAGCCATGGGTGTTCTTGTCCAATGGCACCCAAGTTGGTCCTTGAAGTCGAATTTAGGGTGGCTCTTGTATATTTTCAACCAGGACGTTGAACACCCATTGGAGCCGGCTTTGAACGCAAACCGCTGGCTGTAGATCTGGCGCCTGTATCCACCTGTATCTGGCACCTGTATGTGGCACCTGTATGTGGCACCTGTATCTGGCGCCAGAACTTCTAAGATGCTAACAGCCGTCAGTTCCAGCAGTCCCTGTGGACTTAATTTCTTCAATTTATTGGTGAATAGTGAAGTCTCCAAGACACCCACACGGCCCTCCTTGCATTCACCGCACATGTCAACGATGTTCACAGCTACTGCGTTCCCGCTGGGTGCAAAATAGCCTTTTGTGTAATCGAGCAATGGTGATGTCACCAGCGAGGTTTTTGACAGAAAACGGTTTTGGTATTGTCTTTACTGAAGAGCTCTTTGTCTTCCCAAGAGACATTGATGCGAGGGTTCTTTTCTCATGTGCTAGAATTGGACAACTTACTTAACTCAGCCTATGAAGTCATATGCCAATCCATAAACCCATATGCCAAAATGAGGCTTGTTTGATCGTATGGTCTAAGTTGAAATGGCTGCAAAATGGGAGAGATTGCCTGCGTGGTATTCAGAGCGTCTTCGGGGAACGGCCCGGCTGGACTACCAAACAAGACTTATAGTTAAGAGAGAAGAATGAGTAAATAAATATAATAATTTAGTGAGCCTACTAATCCTGGTAAGACAAAAGAGCCATCCCCACAAAACCCAGGGCTCATATTGTCTGAATGAATAACTGCTTCGATAGCATGGTGCACCCTGTCCACCAAACTGGAGCTGACGGTATATACTGGTGATATTTGGCGTCCATTTGAATACATGGACGGATTTGTGGCTTGTTTTCTTATCGATGTTGAAGAAATATCACCGTTTTTCAACACCGTGGCCACGAGAACTGAAGCACCAAGACCATGGTCTTCTTCTGTTCCATTAACTTGGTCATTACCTGAAATATCTTCAGACTGTTGGATATCGAACCAAAGCACTCTCTGGGGTTATGATACTTTGCTCAACATACGCCACTAACCCCCCGGGGTAGCTTTAGACGTGTGGCAGACACCTAGCCTGCAGATTTCCGAGCAGCTCTAGCCTTTTCTGTTTAGATATCCTCTCCGAAATTGTCAATAGTGATCGCTTCGCCGGGCTTGAACGGTGGTAATCCTAAAAATGGACATCCGTCACACCTGAACGCATCCCCCAAAGAACAGGAATTGCAACCCCCCGTCTTCCCCTTGATGGTGAAGTCTATTTCGGATAAGTCCGCTTCTTTGAATTTAAACTTCTGGTTCGATTTCAATTTTTCTTCTATGCGTATGGCTTCATCGTTAGCTGATTTCACCAAATTGGATAAAATCGAGTTCTGGAGCACCTGCTGATTGGCCATTTCCATCTCTTCTTGTTCCTTGAGCCCACATGTGCAATCCTTACAGGCCTTCCTTCTTTTGGTGCCGGTAGTTTCACATTTCCGGGGGGTTATAAGACTATACTCCTTTTCGTCAATAAGGTCGTTTTCATCAAGGATATCGTCTTCGCTGTCGGTGTCACTGAAGTATGTGAGCTTAGATGCGCCAATGGTACGCTTCCCGTCGTCGTTCGTGTCGTCCCAGGCACTGGGCGAGCTGGCGTTGGGCGAGCTGGCGTTGGGCGATCCTGGTGTGCTAACAGTGTCGGTATTCGTGTTCGTCTTTGTACTGGTGTTTATGTCGGTGGCCTTCTTGAAAGTCAACCCCAACTTCTTCTTCTCGGTACCACTCTTCTTATCGGCACCCTTCCGGAGACTCATCACCTTCGCCGCCGCCTTGGGCTTCACCCACTTTTGGCCTTCAATCAATAGCCCATTCATCAACACGTCTACCGTCTGATCTTGCGGCAAGTCTCCGGAAATTTCACCTCCGTCCACCAACACCCCGCTGATCTTGCTTATAACCACTTCAGGGATGTGTCTTTCATTCTCTCCCGTGTTTGGATTCAAGTAATACACCTTATCAAACTTGGTATCCACCAAATCTTGTTTGGCAAATCTGTCGATTATATGTTGCGTTATATGGGCCTGGGGGAACTGGCTTTTTGTGTCAACCACAAGCTTTTCGTCTGTGACAACTGTGGGGTGCAATAACAATAATATCGTCTCCATTTTGCTTTTGTGGATGTGGTTCAAACTGGTTTGTTTGATGGGTATATATATATTTTTGGAGATGAAGAGAATTTGTCATCTTCGCAGCTTTTAACCAGAAGAGGTGAACCACACAGCAAACTCGTGCGCCTACCAGAAAATCTCCGATTTCGGGGACTCACAGGACCGGTATTTTTTGCAATTTTCAGGTAATACAAAATTGGCAATGGCCCTATTGGCTTAGTGTTGAAGGGTTCACATCCAAGGGTGCAAGTCATGCGTTTTTGTGGTTATTTTCTGGGTTTGGGTTTGATGGTTTTTGTGGTTGAGGGAATCAGGGCCCCTATTTGTGGCTTACTTGGCGGTGTTGTGTATGGCTGGTGGGCATCTGCCGATACTGGTGCTACTGTTACTGTCCCGTCCTCTATTAAATACTGTACACTATAATTTACATCAGGCACTGGCCTCGTCGTCGTCGGTGACGTCTTCTATATCTGTCGCGTCGTCGTCATTCTTACCTAATATTCCAGATATCGGTGGAAGCTGTGACACGGGGGACGCAGGAGATATTTGCGGCAACCTTGTTGGAGAATTTGGAGTCATCTGTGGCAATTCGTCTCTGGCGTCTCTAGACTGGGAATAATTTCGTTGGTGCATGGGACTTGGCAATGGCAACACCACTGAAGAAGTCCGGGAAACCGGCGAGTTTCCTCCAGTGCTGTTGTTGTTCAAACTTTGAGTCCTGGAGTGGCTGAACTTGTTCAGCTGCGGCGACGATAACGACATCAAAGAATACACCGCGTCCTGTTCTGTGTCTTTCTTGCCTCCGTTGGCGGATCCACCGAACTTGAAGTTTTTGGCGTTCTCTGTCAATGCAATGTTAAGCGGTGGGAGTTTGTAGCTATCCAACGAAAGGGGCCTGATACTCTTGGGCTTTTTGTCTTTCTGCTTTGATTGGTGCCGCGATAACGTGGCCATGAGGGCGTTGTGGGCGCTGTTCTCTTCGTCTGCTATTGGAAAGTCGATCACACGCTCTTTTTTGTCTAGAAACGGTGAGCTTTGAAGATCTTGTGCTTGTGGATGTGCTTGTTGCATTTGCATTTGCATTTGCGTGGGCGCCTGCGATTGTGTCAAGTTCTGTAGATTGTAATTGGCCTTACTCAAGACGGTTTGTGGCTTGCTCAAATCTTTCTGTATCGAGGACTTGAGCTTCTTGGTGGGAGATGTCTCAGTACTGAGGTTGAGCTCGGTGAAATTGAATTTGTAGGTGTCTTTCCTGTGCTGTTTCTGTTTCTGTAACTTCCCCAAGGCACTACTTAGTTTGCCCTTTAGCTGTGAAGTGATCTCTGTCAACTCCTCGCGGTCCTTGGGATCGTTATCAAACAATTTCCTCCCGGGCGACAAGTATGTGGGAGTTTTCTGGACTTTGAACTTACTGCTGTGGTTTTCTTCGTCGCTTTCGTAGCCGCTGGGTCTGGGGGTCTTCAACACCGAGTGGTACGGGCTGTGCACATTGTGGCTGCTCAACTTCGACAACTCGCTGCTCCTTTTGAGTGAAGGCGAGTAAGGTAGATTGTCCAAAGACTGGTCAGGGGTGGTCAAGAACGCCGACAACCGGTTGGCTTTGCGTTCACTTGGAGGCGTCGACGGTTCGAGCCGGGGCACTGGGATCTTGGGTGACAGAATGGGGGTGGTGGGTCTTTCGGTCATTTTCAAGGGACGGCTTGCAAGAATTGAGCTGTTTAAGGGAGAAAACCGGTTTCAAAAACAGTGGGCCCAAAATGTGAAGACACGGGAAAGGGAGGGACTTGTGGAATGTGGTGTGGGCTGGTGCAGGTGCGGACACGCTTTTCCGGCAATACAAGTGATCTTTGGTGGATGGATGTACCCTGTGGAACAGAAATGAAAATGATAAAGGATTCAGGAAAACAAAGGCAATAAGTTTTTTTGTATTTGAGCGAGTGAGGGAGTCGCGAATGTCAAAATAAAACCACCTCAAAATCCACAAATAGACTGAAAGTTTACAAAAACAGAAATTTCAAGATAATTTTAGAGTGGCATTTGCGGCTGGTGAAACGGGAGGCAGGAGTGATATATTGCGATACAGGTAAGACAGGTGAGACAGGATTGTGAGACAAGGCTGGGAGCTCCGCTGGCATGATCCAGCTGCCGTTTTTTTCGTCTGTGCACAAACTCCATTTCCTTCTGTAAACTTCCTTTTGTAAACTTGGCCACACGCCTGACAACTCCGTCCAACAACCCCGTTGGAACCCTTTGCTTCACCTCAACACGTAAGCCGAACGACGTGGTTTCCGCACGCACCCAAACCATCAACCGGTCGTGCACCTCTGCAATGTTTCGCACCAAAAAAAAAGCGTAGAAAGGATCAATTTGTAAACAAAAAAACCCATTTAACAATTCAACCATACAAACCACAAATGAACAGCGCCAATGGGATACTCCCCATTCCGTCGTCGTTGTTGCGCAAGAGCAATGGCAAGCGGTTGAGTATGGCCAGCGCCACGCGGCTGTCGTTGATGGGGACGCATCACGGCCGAGCCACAAACAATTTTCTTGACAATATCAGTGTCAGCTCCATTCCTTCATCGATCAAGCGGCGGTCGTCGCTTTCCACGCCCGGGTCAAATTCCCGCCGAAAGACGTCGATGTACTCGTCACAAGGGCTGCAAGGGTCGCAGATCCCGGCCGAGGATGTGTACTCCCAGCAATCGGTGTTCAATAACCAGCCGACCCCTCTGCAATTGAGTGATACCAGACCTATAAAAGACAGACAGTATCAGAATTTGATACAGGGAGAGATCTACGAGTTTTTGCGGTTGAACAGGTTTGAAATCGAGACCAACCACCCGTTGAGCACAAAGACCTTGAAGCAACCCACACAGAAAGATTTCATCTTGATCTTCCAGTTCTTGTACAATAAAGTGGACCCGTATTACAGGTTCACTAAGTCCATTGAAACGGAGGTGTTTACCATTCTCAAACTATTGAACTATCCGTACTTGGACGGCATCAACAGGAGCCAAATCAGTGCGGTGGGTGGAACCTATTGGCCCACGTTCTTGGCCATGTTATACTGGTTGGTGAAGCTCAATTTGCAGGTGACGGATTTGGACGTGATTGAGCTTGAAAATAAGAGCTTTGACGACCGTTTGAACGAGATTCATGAGAGCTACATCAGGAGTTCTTTCTTGAACACGTCGGTAGCAGACGACGAACGGCTTCTTGAGCAGTTCAAGAAGTCGTGTGAGAAAATCAGGCACAGCATCAAGGAGGAGATCGATAATGAAAACGCAGAGAACAAAACCCTCCTACAGCGGTTTGATGTGTTGGATAAGGAAGCCAAGGTTTACGAGAATCAGGTGAAGAAGTCCAAAGCGTTGGAGAATGATCTTATAAAGTTCAAAGCGTACATCGAGACCATGGAAGTGAAGAAGAGCGATTGGTACAAGATGCTAGACGAGATACAGGGGGAAATTGATAATTACAGGAACACCAGTGAGGTGTTGAAGCAGGAGATCGTGGGGTACGAGAACAACCTCAAGGCCAAAGGGTTGGACATCGAAACCATCAACAAATTGAATAACGAACGGAACGATTTGACCAAGAAAATCGACTTGAATAACGACAAGTTGATCGAATTAAGCCACCAACTACATGTCAAGCAACTCGATTTGAAGAGCCGGTATGAAAGTCTAGACAACTTCATTCGTCAGTACAACAATTTGATCTATAAGATGCAATTCAAAAACAACGACGGGTTGAGCACTCATGATTTTGAAATCAAGTTGAATGATCGAGTGTGGGATTTGTCCAAGAGTTTCACCCAATCGGAGATCTTGCAAAACTCAAGAAGCTTGAAACAAGAGAAACTAGAGCTCATCAAGCTCAAAAATAATATCAACGGGAAAATACATGAGATTGAAGACTCCAAAATCAAATTACAGGAACAGATTGATTTGATAAATGAGACGGTGATAGAGCAACGGGACGAGCTTGAGAGCTTGGCGTCCAACTTGTCCATCAACAAGATCAATTATGATCAGCTCTATGGCACGGTCTCCGATAAATCAACAACATACACCACAAAGATCGAAAAGCTAACACGAGAGATAAATTCAATGAAGGTGGACTCAAATTCGGAATACGTGGCGGTGTTACATCAGTACAATGATGTGGTTATGGAAGCAGAAAACTTGAAGAATCAGTTACACAAGGAGAGAAACACCTTGCATAACCGAGTTTTGATTATACTCGAAAGCACCTTGAACTTCAAGGAGAATATCCATCTGAACCTCGAAGATTTAGAAGAGTTGGTGACAAGAGAGATGGGGAACGAGAATTGACGCAAATGATGTACCAATGAACCCTAGAAGCGAGGGCGGAGATGAAGAACAAATGGATACGTAACGAAAGTTAATTTGTAACATATGTAATATATGAAAAGGTAGGAGACGTTTATTTACATGATGAGTATGAGTTGATTAGCTAAGGTTAGCCAACATTAGTAACCCTTTGGGCTTGTACATGGACGTCCACTTGTGCTAGGCCCCGATGGCAGTGTATTGCCCTTTAAGTTGATGCGTTTAGTTTTGCTTTGGGAGCAGAGGTCGTTTAGAATTCGTTCCTCAACCACATGGCCACTCTCTTGTTCTGCTCTGTCTGGTTTTTGTTGTACACATATGGTTTGAACTTGGGTTTCACGTCCTTGGTGATATTTATAACGAAATAGGGACTGACGTTGTACTTGGTGCACAATTTGGAGATAGTCCATTGTTTAGGATCGGAAGACCGTAATTCTTTAATTTCCAACGCCGTTTTGTCGTCTACCGAGTACGTCTTTGTGGTGCCATATATCACCGGCATATCTGCTATCTCTTCGTCCGTGAACGTTTTGTGCGTACCTAAATTCTTACGAGGATCGTTTTTAGGTAAAAATGCATTGGGGGTTTGTTTTACCGATGGCATCGAAGCCGGAGGATTGTAAATAAGCCCCGTCGAAGGCGTTCTGGGTTTGAAGTTGTACGCAGACTTGACGGCGTTGTACTTGTTGGCAGGCTTGGCCACAAACGGAATCGATTTGATGGAATAGTTACGTATGAGACTCATGGTTGTGGATAAAAATTTTTCAATACTGATTTTAGTGCGCAGAAATATCTTTGGAGACTTCAAACTCGATATCCTGCATATAAATCCCAGGTGCAAAACCTATTTGCCGTAGATCTGCTTGGAGGTCAAAGCTTATGCTCCACTCAGGGAGATTGGTACAAGTGTGGAAACAAGAAGCTACGCCAGAGGGTAAGCGTGTTTGGAAATACGGGCGAAAACAGGAGATTTGAACATCACATCTTATATTATGATTATATAGATTTATTATAAAAGCCTTAGGTAGAGTACCGATACCTTTGATTAGGTTACACTTGGGTAAATCCTAGATAAACCCGTAGATTAACCCCTAGGTAGACCCGTAGGTTATGTGGTAATGTACCCTTGTGTAATGTGTTAATACAACTGATTATATAACCCTTACGTAACCCTATGGTAATGAGTTGATACAGTTGATTATGTAATCCTTAGGTACCGAGTGAATACAATTGATTATATAACCCTTAGGCAATCCTTAGACAATCCTTAGGTAATCCTTAGACAAGCCTTAAGTAATCCTTGAGTAATTCTTAGGTAATCCTTAGGTAATCCTTAAATAATCCTGAAGTAATGTCTTCAAAACTGGGGCTCTTATAAAAGTGATTGTACGTTTGGCCGTAGAGCCCCAAACTAGAGAATTGATGTTGGTTTCAAGCCTATCTCTCCAAATTCTTCCGGTTGTTCCCAGCTAGGGCAAATAGGGGGTTCTTTTGTCAACCTTTAACCGGTAAAATGGAGAATGTGAATTCATGGGAAGTGTGAAGGACAAGAATTCAGAAGCACGGGGGAATGAAGAATGGGTCTGTGCACACCTGGTATCAGCGGTCTTGCATTCTGCTTGTCTTGTGGCAGTATTTGAACCAGTTTCTGCCTTTCGGTGACAGCACCAAGTAGTAGTTGTGGATAGAGGCAGTTTAGTCACTTATCTGTAGAGGTTTTTTGTCTTGAGTTCAACGTTCCGTCAATGTTCACAACGTTCTTATCAAATAAGCCACATATTACTCAAGGCTACATTCTCCTATAAAGTAATTCGATTAGGTACAAAGTGCCAAACCAGACCCCTGCCGTGTAACGAGAGGTACAAAATTAACCGGAAAGAGTTAAATTCTGATGTCAAAAACTTTCAACTTACAACCGTTGGAGACGAGAATCTAGCGAAACTCTGTTTGTGGCATAAATCGCAGAAACGATTTCGGACAATAACCAAACGACGCACAAGAACAAAAGTTGACGAGAGCACACGAGCTTTTTACACAGTACGAACGGCATCAGGGGGTTTGCACCGTAGGGCATTTCAGTTCCGACTAACGATTTTTTTTCTGTCAATTAAGATCGAAAAAGAAACGAAGATCTACGGCTGGAAAAAGCGTAGAAAATAAAAAAAAAGAAACACTGTGCAACTCAAAAGGCTAACACAAAAGTCAAACCACAAAAAATGCCCGAACACCTCAACCACAAATATTTTCACCACAAACAGCTTCGAAAAACATTCGTGGAGTTGCCATTGTATGCTCAGCGCATCAAAGGGCCAATAATCACCCACAACCACATCAAAACAAATCAAATGGAGAAATCAATGAAAAATCGTGAATTTAATACATTGTGTAACAAAGGGCTTCAGCGCTCCCTAGAGTCCAATCGGCCACCAAACGGCGTGTGACATTAAGACATAGCACAATGCACGTTGGCGCTATCTGCAGGCAAATAGCCACACCCATCCCGAAACACTGCTGAATGCGGATGGCGCATTCCTCAAGTGAGCGGGTCGTGCGGTGGCACATGTTTATTTTGTATCCCAAAACAGAAGATCGGTTATTTCTTCTGTAAACAAACGAAGACAGCCCCGACTAAATAGGATCGAAAAATCACCGGCATTACGAATTCGGATACATTGTTCGACAAATTAGGTTGTTCATCTGCACGGTTGTTTTATTTTTTTTGCTCCAAACTGTCATGGTTGTTTATTCTGCCACCTCTAATAAAACTACACCTTTTCCCACCAAAGTTTTTTTTCTTTATTTTAACTTCAATCTTTTGTGTTTATAATCCTTACTATCGTTTTTACAAACTTCTTGGTTTTATCAATTCCTTGATATCTCGGTTCCTTACCCTTAGTCTTTCCTTTATCTGTGCCGTTAAAAAGCATCCCATTCGTTAAGAAATCGTCCCAAAACCACAAAAACAACAAAGTTTACATAATGTTAGTCAAATCCTTATTACCCTTAGCCCTTTTGGCTTTAGCCAACGCCGCCGACACCACCGACACCACCGTCGTGTCCACTGTCACCATCACAAAGACCTTGTTGACCCCAGAACAGTCGGAGTCTGTTGCCGAGGCTGCTTCTGAAGCCAGTGCTGCTTCTGCTTCTTCTGTTGAGGCTGCCGCCGAGGCCAGTGCTGCTTCAGCTTCGTCCGCCAGCGCTGCTTCCGCCGCTTCTGCCGCTGCTTCCGCCGCTTCTGCCGCTTCTGCCTCGTCTGCTTCTGCCGCCGCTGCTTCTGCGGAAGCCGCTGAGGCCAAGGCTGCTTCGTTATCGTCTGCCTCCGTTGCCTCTGAAGACCACGCCGAGTACTTGGCTTCCTTGTCTGCTGCTTCTGTGGCCGCCCAGAACGCCTACTTGTCTTCGGTTTCTGCTGCTTCGGTTGCGTCGGTTGAGGCCCACGTCACTTCGTCCGCTGAACCAAGCTTAGATGGCTTCAAAGGTGTCATCGCCGTGGCTTCTGTGTTCAATTCTTCCTCGAGTATCGAAGCCTCCTCCACCGGCTTCTACAACTCGTCTTCTGTGATTTCCACCTCCAGTTTCCACAACTCCAGTTCCAGCTCCCATGCCTTGACTTCTTCCAAGGCATACGTGCAGGTTTCCACATCGGCTGCTGTTTCCACCGCTGACGATGATGATGATGAAACCTCTTCTGATGATAGTGCTGCCGCCGCCAGGGGATTGTCCTTGGGTGTTATCGGATTAGCTGCTCTTGCATTGTTATAATTGCAGACCAGCGTAATCGCCAGCCACCATCACTTGATGTTCTTGATAAGTCTTTCTTTAACCCGAAAGTTAAAGATGTTTTGGTTCTATTAATTGTTGTTATTACTGAGTTTTATACCTTGTTTTTTTATATCCCCCAAGTCTCACGAGTGTGATTGTACTACTTAGAGCCCTTCCTGTATAATTTATGTGTACTAGTATAAAATGAATATTTACGTAGAGATTTTGCAACTGTAAACACGGAAAAAAACAAATGGCGACTGTTTTTGTCAATACACACTTTTGATGAAGTGCCAACGCTGTGTGTTTAGTCGATCGCTTGTAATAGTTGCTCATAGCTGTCATTGTTAAATGTCTGTGCATGGGTATGGGTAAGCCTGGTGCAAGCCCTTGGTGTAGCTTGGATTACATAATGGGAGCCGGTTTACGTAATCTTGATCCTCCCAACGAAGCCCAAAGCAGAGTTGCAGTCAGAGTTCATCCATTAATGTCCTAAGTATATATCGTGCCTCATTTCTTCTGTTCCAGAGCCTGTTCCAGAGTTCTCCCACCTACGACCGCTGGCCGTTGATATCTCTCATGTACTTCTCCTTCTCCAACACATAATACTCCTGTTCGGACATCCCCCGAGGGATCTTGGGAGGAATGTGTGGCTTGTTCTCGAACCCAACGTTCTCGTCGTTGTTCGCCGTTATCCGATCGAATATCGAAGGAGAAAACTTACTTTGCCATTGGCCATTTCCCAAATATCCTGTGTCGTTATTTCGTATATCCAAAGGTCTTCTTTCTCTCTTGGACGACGAAAAGTGCTCGTTTGGGGTAGGGGCATAGTACCGGGGGTCGATCTCGTCCATATTCACTGGTTCGGGAGGATTGGGGCTGCTGGAGTGGGAAAGTGACTTCACTTGCTGGTCCATGAAATACACTTTTGTGGGGAGGCCCGAGGCAGCAGTCATGTCGTCGTCATCAAGGCCAATGGCGTCAGCGGAGTAGGGGATGGATGTGGTGGGGGATTTGGGAGAGGCAAACCCTGGCGGGGGCTTCCTTAATGCTTTCCCATTTGTGTTCGAGTCTCTCTGGCGAGATGCGGCTTTGTAGTCCATCGACTGTGGAAACATGTTTATGGACACTTCGGAGTGTGCAGGGGGACTTGGCGGCGCATCGAAGGAAATATCGTCGAACCCGGGGCTCTGGGGCGGCGCAGGGACTTGGCTCGGCGAGCTGAACTGGATGTCTCTTTGTAAGTCGTCCAAGTCGTTGTCGAATTCCTTCATGTCTAAGGGGCTGATTCTGGCGGCCCTTTCCTCTGCCAGCGGTTCTTTGTTCCACAAGTGGGTGATGGGCTCTTTATTTTGGAATTTGCTCTTGAGCTTGTGGAACTTGTTCAAGTACTTGTTTTTGCGGTCTGGCGAAGACCCGTCCACAAACACTTCCCCAGACTCAGTGTTGTCCAAAGCAGAAAAAGACCGAGACATACTGAACGTCTTCTTTTCGGGGCTGGTCACAAACACATCGTCGACAACGGACGGCGCTTTTGCCGGAGGAGGGGTGGGCGGAGGCGGCAATTCTTTGGCACTGTGGTTAGAGCCGTACCCTGAGGTACGGGCTGACCGTGTAGACAGGCTCAAGCCATCGTTCTCATACATTTTAGGTGGTAAAACCGGCGCCGAAGGGTAGAAAGTCATCTCCAAGTAGATCAACCCTGCCCGGCGGCCATTCAAAGTCAATTCAAACCATTTGTCGTGGATGTACTTGCCGTCTTTGTGGTTTTCGTCCTGGAAAATCACACTGCAGTCGATCTCACAGGTGCCAATAGGCGTCGGGTCGTTCTTAGTCTCATCTAAAACGTCAAGCTTAAGCAACGGCTTGCGTTCTCTCGTGAGTTCGAACCGCACCTCGTGTGTCCAGTCGGGTGTCTGTCCTGCCCTGAAGTGGCTTGGGGTTTTTTTGGCAATTGTCCCGAGTCTAAGAGTCACATACGGGGACTGTTTGTCTAGCTTACGCCGATTCGGAAGATGTTTGGCACGGCACACGATTATGACTAGCGTCCCGTCTGCTGTTTGTGGCACCTCTTGGGCAGACTTGTACGAGGAGGTGGACGACGATAAGGAATTGTTCATGGAGTCCATGTTTGTGTACATAGTGTAGTTGTAGATGAAATATTTGTGTGTAAGTGTAGAGGTGTAAATATATTTAGAAGTGCGTATTTATGTTTTGTCTTTTTAGGGTAAATTAATGGCTGTGCGATGGCCATCAGCGCTTGAGAGTGCTTAGCCTTGGCTTACATAAGGATGGTTGGCCTTGGACGGGCAACGATTGAAGCACCGGGACGTGGCTTACAGTGAAAGAACACACATCCTTTCAGGACGAACAAAAATGGCAGCTGTATCAATTGATTACATAAGCAGCGGTGTCTGGGGCTGGCATTGGCGGTGATGGTGCATCTAAAAGGTGATGGCGTTACCTGGGGTTACTTGGGGGACTTGAGGCCCCCCCTAGTCGATGCCCTTGAGAAGCTACGAGAACTGCCATTCTTCAAAACTGACTTGAAGAACATCGGAGCGGGAATGCCGCCATTCACGTGGCAGTGGCTACCTTCGTGCACCCATCTGCCACAAACGCCAAAAGAGTGGGCACTGTGATAGCAGTGTTCACTATGTGGTTTTGTGCAACGCCCTCTTCCAATACGTAATATCCAGAAAGCAGCATTTTGACTGAAAACCCTTACACCAGGTCCTTTTACATGTTAGCCACAGTATATGCAGGCACAAGTATCCCACACTAACCCCTGGGTTCCCGTACCACACCTACCACGGACAGCGCACACTCTCGGCAGGTGTTCGTCTCCCTTCCCAAGGCTTGTTCCTCCCGACGTCGATGTTTTTCTTTCCATCGACGCTTCCTTTCTCTATTTTACCTTACACCAAAACTTGTCCTATTCTCATCCCTAGGTGAGATGAGAAAACCAAAATCAAAAAATCAAAACCAAACCAACGTTACTCAATGTCTTTCCGTAAGCCCATGCAAAGAACGGTGCTACCGTTTGGACTTGACTACAGCGACATTCTCACGTCGGGCTCCAGCACAGAGCACCCCACCATCATTCTCCCAATAAACGCTCCGCTTTCTGATAAAGAGCGAGATGAGGCGATTCAAACAATCAACTTCACGAACCTCGTTTTAGACGGGCCTTTCTACACGGGGAATACGCTCGACGAGAAGCAAAAGACCACCTCCATGACGCTACCAGATGGGATAGAGAGGCACTCCGATAAGTACAAAAAAGTGAAGAAGATCGGGACTACGGTGGAGGATCACCCGTACAATCTTGAATTTTTCCCATCGGAGTTGTACTCAGTGATGGGGGTCAGTAAAAAGAAGAAGTTGGGGCTTTCTTCGTACAAGTCGACCAAGGATATGGGTCTGGCCATTACGGGGGACAAGTTCATGGACGACAGCGAGGAGCAGGCCAAGCAGTTGGTGGAGAAATTGAAGAATATGGCGGAAGATTTGGATACTACTAAGGACAACGAAGAGCATGAAGAAGACGAAGACGACGACATCGAGGACGAGTATGAAGACGACGAAGACGACGATTATAACGCAGAACGGTACTTTGACGACGGGGACGAGGACGTGGCTGAGGGAGACGACGAGGCGGCTTTCTAGGCACCTGATGCAGCTATTGTGGACGACAACTGGGAGTTGTCGATTTGGCCTCCGATGGGCTTGTTGCCAATACTTCACGTCCAGTTCTTTGCCGAATCTCCCATTTGTTCATAAATCTTTCTGCCAACCATTTCGGGTCCACCAACACTCACCCAGAGGACCTACGCTCACCGTATTCTTAGTGTATATCTAGACACCTCTATTTACTTTTTACTTGGAATGCAAATGATACTAACGAGTTCCTTCCCTCTATGTTGTTCAACCATCTTCCGAACCGGTGCTCTTTACTCACCGCCGCCAACACCACAAGTTTTCCGTCCTCTTCCACAGTGTCAATCTTATTTATGCACCCCTTCACTACGACAGTTCCCAAAAGGTCAAACTGCCTTAAATTATTATCGATTCTCCATACCTTCACCTCTCCCGAGTACGACCCTGTGACAAACACATCTGAAAACGGCACTGCATGAACCGCTGTGATCCAGTATGGTGTCCTCTGTGGCACTTGTCCACCCCCAACTTCTCCTGTAGCTTTTGTGGGTTCAATCGCTGGCTGCAACCCATGAGCAAGTCTCTTGATGAAAAGCGGCTTTTTCTTAGCCAAAGACCACAACGCCACGTTCCCGTTGTCGGCCCCTGTAACAAAATGGGTTTCGTCCACCATAGTAACTACCTCAAGGGACCCTTCAGCATGGAAAGCGTCACCGCTTCTCTTAGCAGACCTCTCGCTGTCTCCTCCACGGAACGTTAACCGGGACTCGTCTGCTATCTTCCAGAACAACGCCGTCCGGTCTCTAGACCCCACCGACACACACGTCTCTCTCAGTAACCCAGCGATATCGGATATGTTATCTTGGTGGCCATAGAGAACCTCCAACTGGGAGAATTGGTTGATTGAGTAGGTTCTCACTTTCAAGTCGGCACAAGCAGCGTATAACTGGTCTGAATTTCTTCTGAAACTGAGGGAGTTCACAGCACTGCGGGTTTCCAACACCTTCAAGCTGGCCAAGTTCTCGGTGGACCATATAATCAACCTGCCATCTTTTCCACCCGTTACAAGGTATTTTCCATCAGGAGAGGCCGCCACACACAAAATAGCGTCGTAGTGGTGGTTTTTTTCACTCCGAAGGTCGTAGTACTTGCTTCCACCTTTGGTATGCTTCACTCTGTCGAACCGGCCCTGGCCGTCGGCCCGAGTGGTCCATTTGATGATCTCCATGTCCTTAGACACCGTATACACGAAAGGATGATGCACTGCCAAACACGTTACGTTCTTCAGCCCCACCCTCGTCACCGCCGCCTGCACGTCGTCCATCTGCGACGAGACCTGGTCCCCGAAGTGCTTGTACAACTGCCCCTTATTTTCCGCCACATCTCTTTGTAATCTTTTGGAGATGATGTCGTTGTCCAAATCTTTGGCGCTAAACTCATCGTCCTCGTCATCAACGGTGCTTTTGAGATTCTCCAAGTACTGCTTGGCCAACCGCCTTCTCTTGTCAGCGGCGTTCTCATTCTCGAACTCCTCGTCCGACGACATGTCCTCTATTTGCCGGTCCGACAACGACTCGTTTCCCAGCTGTGATTCGGTGTCGCTGCCAGAAATCTCTTCATCGACATGATTTTTGTTGTGGGTGTCTTTTCTGTTGGGGGTGTCTTTTCGACCGCCTCGTTGTGCAGTTCCATTTGTACGTGTGGTACTGCTTGTTCTGTTGGCACGTTTTCTCTTCTTGGACGGATCCGAAAGAAAAGGATCTCCTGCCATGCTTAGTGTGTGGTTAGTTATAAGAATTTTTTTTGCGAAGAGGTAGATGAGGTCGCAAAAAGCCAGATTCGCGGGCGCTGGCGAGAGGTGGCACCAGAAGTGGCGCGCGGTGGCGGTACGGTGGCGGTGGGGTTTTCCAGAAGGCCATACATTTCTATAAACAAACACCGCTAGACGGTGGCAGTAACTGTTCTCTTCATTGGTTTTGGTTTTTGGTTTTTGGTTTGCTTGGTGTGCGGGCCCCGGGTGCTTAGTCTTCCAACAAGTCCTCGATATCGTGGTCCTCGGCGGCGTCGTACGCCAGCTGGTATCTTTCTCTCAATTCCACCGCTTGTTGCTCAATGTAGGCTTCCTTCAACTTGTTGTTCTTCCTGGTCTTCTTTCCCCACCCGAAGGTCTTGGCTTCTTGCACCAACACCTCTTCGTTCTTCTTGGCCTCCTCGGCCTCTCTTTGCTTCTCCAATATCTTGTGTTCCTCGTCTCTCTTCACTTGTTGTTTGACGTGATACTTTTCGGCCCACTTCATGTAGAGACCTCTGAAAAGAGCGTACGCACACACACAGACCACGAGCCTGAAGTACTTGGTGAAGGAGTCCTTTTCCACATAGTTGAAAATGAAGTCGAACGTTCCGGCTTCTACGTCGGACATGTTGGTGGTGGGTATGTTGATTAGTGATTGGAAATGGAAAATTTGTTGGTCCGACGTTTCCAGCGAGCGCGGCCCCGCCAGCATTGCAAACGGCTGCGACACCGCCTGAGGCACCCAACACCTCCACTACCGTCGCCGATGTGATATCACGACCGCTGTCACCCACTGGCGCCACCTACTACCACACACTGGCACCACCCACACCCTGTGGCGGCTTTAAAACTCCTCGTCAAACTCCTCCGGGAAGTCCCCCATCTCCACCTTGCCTGGCTTCACGAAGCTCCCATGCTTGGGCCTACACTCAAACACCCGCAAGCCGCCAATCAGCCCGTCGTTCTTCCCCACCGGCTCGTCAAACTCCAACCCCACCCAGATGGCCTCGCCCTTGTCTAGCTCCTGGATCTTGCCCACAAACCGAACCACCCCACGTCTTTCTCCTCCAATGTTGATCACCCTGCACCGGCCACCCACCTGTATACCGCTGGCCGCCGCCGCCTCCAGTGCAGCAATCCTCTCCTTCTCTGCCTCGTACTCAGGATTGAACCGCCCAAGCTGGTTTTGAGCTTTCCACTGCAATACGGTGTTGGATCTTTTGGCATACTCGTCCTCCGTCATCTGGTACTCTTGGCTGGGCTCTTGGCCCAATTCCTCGGCCAACGAGTCTGGGTTCTCGTCCACAATGTGCAACCGGCAAAACGGCGCCAAATTCCAGTCGGAAACTCGTGGTTTGTCGCCAAGTAACGTGTAGTCGTTGGAGTTAGATATCGCGTAGTGATGGATTGTTTGGTGCTTGGGTGCAATTCCCGTGATGAGCTCCATCCGGTCCTTGAAATGGCTTACAGGCCACGTTGGGGAGATTTTCCGCTCGGAAGATGTAAGGTCGGACGTGATATACACGGTGATGTCAGCCATGTTGATGTGTTCAATAGGTAAAAGAAGGAAAGTTGAAGAAAAAAGAAAAGAAAAACACCGTGAGAAATGTTGTTTCTATATATACAAGACTATTTACCAATGTTCAACAACAAGTTGCTGTCGGAATCCTTGCCGCTGGGCAAGTACGACACGTTGGGGGACCCTGCCAACACAGTGGCGATTTCCTTGGACGCTTCCAATCTTCTGATCATCAAAAGACCATCACCACTCTTACTCAAGGCCTTGGACACAGTCTCTGCAGACTCGGCTTCTCCCTCAGCCCTGATGATATTGGCCCGCTTTTCCTGCTCGGCCTTTTCCACCAAGAACTTGGACCGCTCGGCGTCCTGCTGGGCAATCTGTTTCTGTTCCACCGCTTTGGTGAACTCTTTACCAAAGGTCATATGGGTAATAGAGACGTCCTCCAACTTGATGGAGAACTCTTCGGCTCTCTTACTCAACTCTTGTCTGATTCTGGCACTGACAACTTCTCTCTGTGTGATCAACTCGGCGGCATCGAACTGCGCAACGATACTCTTCAAGATTTCGTTCCCAATGGCGGGCAACACTCTTTCATCGTAGTCTAACCCTAAGTTTTGATAGATCTTGGGCAAGTTCTTCACCTCTGGTCTATGCAACACTCTCAAGGTCAACGAAACGTTCTGCAAGTCCTTGGACCCCGTGGTGGTGGCTATGGTCTTGGGTCTGGTCCGAACGTCGTAAACAATCGCCTTTTGTAACCAAGGAACCAAAAAGTGGGTTCCTTCGCCAATAACGCCTTGTTTGACCCCGTTTAATCTATCGAAAATCACCGCTCTTTTTCCTCCTTCCACATCATAGAGTGCTGACTGAGCAACGCTGACGGCAAGGACCGCTGGAATGGCTATCTTGGAGAGCAAATTAGCAAATTGTCCGGACATTTTGGATGGCGATAATTTGGAAATTAATAAACGAAGATTTTTAGGTTCGCAGTTTTTGTGTGATCAGAGAACCGAAGTTTGTGGTTTTGTGGTTTTGTGGTTTTGTGATTATTGGGTTTGTGGCCACTGGTTTGTGGTGTAGTAGTGTTCGTGCTATGATACTGTTCGTGCTTCTGCTCGTGCTTCTGCTCGTGTTGTGTGTGTTTCAGTATTAATATATTCTAATATACAGTTTATCGTAAGAAACAAATGCAAATGGCTTGTATGGTGGGCGCACGCCGATGGTATAACCCCTGTAGCAACGGTCGAAAAGAACCAACCCCTGGTACCTCTATTTTTTCTAGTTGTCAATGAAATACACGAGTGTCCAGGCGGCCCCCGCCGCAATTGACCCCACCACCACCATCTGGAATCCCTCCGACACCTTTTTGTACATGCTACTATCTTCCAAAGACACCAACGTCTTGACGTATCCGAATATGAATAAGGTTATTCCCATAACAATAACCGACACCAATAATCCCACCTTCACCACAGTGCAGAAGAAATATGGCACCAAAGGAATAAATCCCCCGAAGAAATAAGCCAACCCAATGGTCAAAGCACTGGTGATCTCACGGCCTTCACTGGGCTCCTCCAACCCCTTCCCGTATTTGATGACAAAATCAATCAAGTTCTTTGGCTTCGAGTCCAAGTCCTTCAAAATGTTCAACACGTTCTGTTCGCTTATCCCCAAATCAAACAACACTTCTCCTGCTTCCTGATTGACCAATTCCGGTTTCTTGAAAAAATTTAACTTCTCCTTCTTCACCTGGTTGTAGTAGTATTCAGACTCGGACTTGGCGGCCAAGTACCCTCCCAACCCCATGGATATGGCTCCCGACACCAATTCGGCCATGCCTCCTGTTATCACCAACTTTGAGTCCCCCAACGACGATAACCCGGCGGTTAACGCAAATGGCACAGTCAACCCATCACTCAACCCAATGATCATGTCAGACATCACACGAGGATCGAAGTTGGCAAAAAATCCCGTTTGTTCTTCGTCGTCGTCCTCGTCTTTGTGGCTTATAGAGATCATCAACTCTTCCTCATTTATCTGCTGAGTTCTGTCTGTGATGGCGCCGTAGTTCTCACTTATGAGGTGATCAATCTCGTCCAACTCGGCGTTGTGACTTTTGGGCTTTAAGAGCTCCACGATCTGGTTCTTTAACGTCACTAACATTTTTCAAACAAAGTTTGTATAAGGGAGAAAAAAAAAATCCTGCCTTCTCGTTTTTATGTATCTGTTTTTTTTTTTAGATTACATGAAATAAGCAACGTCTAGACACGCTCACGTGACAGGGCAGAGGGTCCTTGCTGACATTCGCAGGCCGTATGATTGGCCCGAATAAGAGTCGTGCACCGACCATGTCTCATGCCCCGGTGTCGCACCTGTCGCTATTACTTGCTGTGCATGAGGGTCCAGCATGTACGCTACTTGGCGTATGTCTTTTCTGGAGAGTGTTCGCTACTACGAACGTTTGTCGCTAATTGCGGGTATTCGGCCCTGCTCGCCCTCGATAAATACGCTGCTTTTGTTCCTTGACTAGATTCCAAATTAATTTTTATCTTATACAGGCAGGTCTTAGAACTGTGTCTTCCAGCTCTTGGCCTTTTGGATCATTCTAACACTGTTATTTTCTCGAGGATTGTAGACTGAGGATTCGTATGGTGTGTATTTTTGGAGGGCAGGCTATAGCTGTAAAACTAGTTGCAAAAAGTCGTGTACAGGAACAAACGGTCGATACAGGGTGCAAAACATATATGTAAGCAATATAAGCTGAAAAGAAAATGTGTTCAAACACGTTCACGTAAGAGAATAGATGGCTACACAACAATACCTTGGATTTATATAGTTGTAGGTCTTTTACTGGCATGCTCTAGCCCAAAGAAAGTATCATCAAAATAAATCTGGGAAATTCATAATCAGAAATACACAAGAAAAACTTCAACACCTTCTCTCCCTAGAAGTGCCATTCAGGACTTCTAACACACCCCGACATTCATATGAAGCTCCTACCTCCTGGATCGTATGGTATGGTAGCTCGGCATTCCACAAACACCACAGACATTACGTGGCCCTCTTTTTCTCCGACCAGACATGCACCAGATATTCTAACGCTTCGATACTCTCCTGGTTTTCAGCCCTAAACGCACACAGACTGCCATTAAAGTCGATGAACGTAAGCTTTGCTTTATTGACTCGTAATCTGCTGGCTACCACCGCAGGATCAATATAATACCCATTACCAATGTGGGTATCTAATTTATAATCATATCCGATTCCAATTTCCCCCATTTTACGTAATTGCCGAATCCCGTCTTCATGCTGTTCGGCTGTGATCTGTTCAATCTCATCTCCTATATCATCCAAAACTATGAAGAATCCATCCAACAATACCCTATGGTGGTTCCGAGTGATAGCAATGTTTCCATAATTGTGTACAACCGGCACACGGATCGTCTCCAGCGGCGGTGCTACCTTATTGTACTTCCAGATCTTGTTGTGGCATGCAATTTCATCCAAAAGGAGTTGATGAAACACTCTTATCTCTTCCTCGAATGTGGCAATTTCTCCTTTCGGACTTTCTCTATATTTATGGAAAGTCTCCAAGTGCACGTAGTCGAAAACTTTGAGCAAAAGCTTCTGGTGGGGGCCAGTTGACTTGATAGGGATGCCGGGAAAATGCTTTACGAAGTCTGCTCGATCAATAGAAAACAATAAATCAGGCCGGCGTTCGTTGCTTTGTACAACCTCAAAATCATCCATGCTTTCACAATGCAATATATGTTTTGTGTTGTGATTTTCACCAAACTGTTCTATATGAACCTTCAAAGCTTCCTCGTCAATCTTTAAATCCAGACTATCTTCAAAATCTATTTTATGAGCCTCCAAAGCGACCTCATCCAACTCTTGCATATTTTCCAACCTTGTCGTTTTCCTCCTGTTTTAGTTGTTCATTTAAAGGTAAGTTTGCTTGGTAGTAAGACAACCCAGCAATTACCGCCTGCACCGTCATACCAGAATCTTCAATATCAATCACCTTTGTCCTGATAGGAACGCATTTCTCTTTATCGGTGGACGCTTTCCACTCCTCGTTTTCGAGATCCAACTGTATCAAGATGTTTGTTTTGAGATCACTTACCATGCAAATATCGATTTTCAGGGCAATGAGGTACCAGTACATCTCAAGTAGAATCGCTTCAAACTTTTCCCGTACCCCCCTTTCCATTTCGGTAGAGCTCATCAATTTTCCGTCTTTAACAAAAGCATGCAACCCGGGATGCTTGTATTGTATGAGAAATTTAGGTACTCCAGGTTGAGTCTTAAATTGATACCAGTCAGAATTCAACACCAGAAGATCAGGCCGCAAGCTTGAACCAGGAATTGGAGAATCCGTTCTAAACCAAATATCCAAACGGGGCAGTTCCAACATCTTTTAAACAGGTTTTATAATACTGTGTTCAAATACTTTTCCAATACCCCTTTGTTGGGACTCAAGATACCTTTGTTGGGACTCAAAACCACTTTCTTGGGGCTCAATGCCCTTATAGGTTTCTCTCCAATTTGCATCCGTGTCTGCAAACTCCCAGAGAGGTGATCCTGCGCGTAACCGTCCTTTTCCATGAGACATCAATTCCCTATCGAGGCGACTACAGCATTTTTGCAACCAACCGTCTGGAACTTCACCCGTCACAAAAAAAGTCTTTCTTCTGGAATATCTCCAAGCGGCGCCAAGAGTGCCTTCAGGTAGTTCGGACACCTGTAATTCTTTACACACCGGTGGAGGCTGTATCTTCACAGGAAGGGAAAAGTATACTCTATACCAACAGAGAAGAAACTCCACGTCAATATTTTTGACTCGGGAATATTTAGTGTCCAAAGCTCGGTACTTACATTCAACATTCAGAAATTCTAGTTGGGTGTGACCCAAATGTCTCATCAAAAATGCCAGCATCTCTTCAATCTCATCTGTTAGAGCTTGTATCTCTTGTTTCATTGAATCTCTAATTCGTTGACTCCCTGTGTGTCGACTGAGTCCCAATTTTGACTGTCTCAACTTCTTATACGCCTGCATAAGACTGGTGTCACCCATTAATACCAAGCCTTTACACTTTTTGATATCGGACAAACACTGTTCTTTGGTTTTACTTTTAAAATGTCCTGGCATAGTTCTGGTGATATGTGGTGTACAAGGAGATTGCGCTAGCTTATAAGAGTATAAAATATAACTGCTTCATGCAGCACAATGTGTATTGCTGCAAAATATAACACTATACACGACTGCCTATTGCGACCAGCCACTGTCCGTCATGTGGTCAGTGAAGTCATGCTTATCCCCACCAGACCCACCATTCTCCTTCTTATTCTCTAACCTTCATTAGCAATTCCTTTAGGACCAGAAATCAACTTCCGTAAGACCAGAAATCAACCACTGTACTTCTACACATACACAATCATTTATGGCTGCGTGAGGTCGTTGATTAGGTTTGACGTCTTTTTGTACTCCCCGCTTAGCTTGTGAACAGTGAAGGTTGAGTGTGGTTGGAGGAAGGGTAGAATTGATGTGATATTCGTGTTATGCCCCCATCGTCTTGTCCAAGGTACTCATAATTGTTGCAATGGCTTTCAGGTAAACGTGAGGTTGTCAAGTTAAAGTTCTCCAGTATGGGTGCTATTAGCTGTGTCAAGGGTGTTGGTTCCTTCTCCAAAGAAGAAATACCGCAAGGAGGCCAATTGCATCGATTTATTTGACTCTTCGGTGGCATTAGGCAACATCAAAATAAAAAGTGTTGCATTATTTTGATACAAAGGTGCAGCGGAGACTGCTGCAAGAAAGCAGGCTAATAAAATGGCAATACTCAGGATAGTTCTCATGGAGCTGATGAAGTATGTTAAGGAATGAGTTACTCTTACTTTTGAAGAAATGAAACGAGCCGATGTCGGAACAATCGATCCTTTTATATGTATCCTATTGACGCCTCTTTCCAATGAATGTGCCAAGGTGGCCTTATTTAACGGCGTACCCATTACCATTCTGTGCGTGTTACATTTTTTTTGGTTACGATATGACTGCAATCATATCGCTATTCCTTGAGCTACATCCGGTACGAAGGTACGAAGGACACGGGTGTTACTTGGATAGACTCCCGATGCCACCGCTGTGTATACCTATGTTTACCCCTTCACTCTCTTTTGATACAATTCTTCAGTTTACGTCTTTTCCTAAATAAAATTTTTCTTGATGGTATCAAATTGCAACACCATGGTGGAATATCATCTAAAGCAGAACCCTGAAACACCAGTGCCTCTGTTTTACTGAACAATGGCAGAGCCTCATCCGAATGAATGGTACCTCCTGGAGCCCTTCCAGAGTGTCATGAAGGCAACGGTAACTTCCCGCATGTCTCCATATGTTTCCTGAGGACCTTCACCAGCTCTCGCATACGTTGTCAAATATTTTATGTTGCAACCTCAAATAAGTGCCATCCATGTGTCAAAGGTCGCACCACTCCATGTTGCAGTTGAAGGCAAGTATATATCGCTTCGGTCCAAGTCTAGAAGCACCGGAACACTTTGTTAACTGTCCGCCGTATGATTCACCTCATTGGCTATTATAGCTTGATTCAACACAAAATTGTAACAGGAAAACAAAACTACATCTTACCTTGGATGGAGAGAACATACTGGTACGAAGTGTATCAACAGATGGCCGCAGAGTATACGTAATGACGGCTTGCAATGGACGGATACAGCCTGTGCAGTAAAGACTACAAATATAAAACCAATAAAAGGTTTCGTGAAAAATGAAGAGGGCTTGATGGGATATCACATACAAGTTGGGCAGCCTAAATGACAGAACGTAGGATTTTTCTCGTCGCTAGATGAACATAGGTATTTTCTGGCGGCCTTTTGTGGATTTTGGTGGCATTTGTAAGGACTATCGATAACAAATCGGCCCCTGTCGCCAAGCCCCTCTGCACCAGATTCTCGATAATTCTCATTAACTATTCTCATCAATTCTCATTCTTTCTCATTTCCATCTCAATGGCCACCATCTACATCAACAACCTTAACGAAAAGGTGTCACCCAACACCCTCAAGCACGAGCTACAAAAGCTTCTCCAGCCCCACGACCCGCTCCAAATCCACCTCAAGAAGACGTTGAAGAAAAAGGGCCAGGCATTTGTGTCGTTCAAAAATGAAAACATCGACGATATCATCAACAAGTACAACAACCACAAACTCTTGGGCACCCACATCAGAGTGGCGAGGGCCAAGCAGAACTCCTACGAGCTTCTACCCAAAGAGGTGATAGACCGCAAGATTGTTCTCAAGAAGTACAAGGTGTTCAACAAGCCCAGCAAGATGCTCGTTCTCCAATATCACAGCCAGTTGGACATACCGCATTGGACGGATATTTTCAGCCGGTATGAAGGGTATGTGGAGATGAGAGTGATAGGGGGCAGAAACACAGCGTTTGTGGAGTTCAAAAACTCCGACAATGCCCAAACATGTATGGAGGGGGTGGAAATCGATGAGTTGGAGAAGATTAGCGGGAAGGTGTCCTTTGCAAAGGAATAATGCACGATTTACGACGAAGTGAGTAAGAGTAGGGAAGAGACACAACGAAGAGAAGATGTGAATGCAAACGTAACGACACAAAAGACTGCAACGACCGCTAAAAAATACAAAAGTGCAACACCCAAATCCTTGCAATTCACAAACCAGAGAAGAAAATCCTACACTTCACTTACACTGACATATTATTCAATACAAACTAAACTAATAGGCAACACCGTTGCTCTCCAACAACCTCTTCAACCTCTCAACCTCGTTCTCAAGACCAGTGTTCCGCTCTATCAACCCCTCTACCTTCTCTTCTAACTGTGACATGCGTTCCATCTTTCTGGCTCTTGATCTTCTGGCGGCTTCTGTGTTCTTAGCACGTTTCATCAAAATTGGATCATTGGTGGAAACCTTGACAGGCCCCAACGGCGTGGCTCTACTCTTCTTCGAGTATTTCACCACACCCAAGTGATCCATCTTCTCTAACCGCTTGGGAGTATCCAAGTTTGGAGTAGGTAATGTCGTCGACGAAGCTGGGGTCATCAACACACAAGGCGACTCGGTGTCAATGGCGCTTTCCTCTTCGACGTCAACACTGTCACTGCGGTCAGCAGCAAACGGAAGAAGCAAATCCTCATCAGTAACCACTGGGTGGTTAAAGTGTTTGGAGTTGCTATCAATCTCAGTGTTGGCATCGAATAAAGAAACCCAATCTTCTTTGTTGGTCGACTCCAAAACGAAATCTAACTCATCAAACATAGGACTGTTGTCCATCACATCATTATCGTTCGAGAACACCGAGTTTAGCACTTCGGAGTGGAACGATAACAGCGGCTCGGGAGCGCTGGCACTGGCATTGGAAATGTGGGATTCCAATCCACTTAATTCTTCTTTAACTGATAATTCTCCACCGGCATCTAACATGTTAGAACCAATGAAAGAATCATTTAAAATAACTGGGGTCGACATCTTGATTAATTTTAGATCGATACTTTTTTTGGGGGTTTTATTAAAACTTATAGCAGCTAGGCAACTTTGGCAAAAATGGGGGTTTGTTTAACTCATTTTCGGATTCATTTTTAAGGGGGTGAAAGACTTTTCTCTTTTCTTATAACTTCTTTTAGGGAAAGTAAATATAATATATTACTTTTTATTACTTTATTATCTCATCATCTTTAATGTTAAATTAATTTACAAACACATCTTTATTCTTATATCACAAATATTCACTCGGGACAAAAAATAATAAAAAAGGTTCGCTTGTATAAAGTTGTAGTTATAGGTTGAAGAAAAAATTCCAAATCAAACAAAGGGAAAATCCACCCATATTTAAACCATACACCTGCGAAAATTTTTCACAGATCGACGTGGCTCAACCAGGCAAATCGTGCGTGCACCGATAAGACGGGGCGCTTAGATAGCCTTGCCGTTACCATATCTAGTAACTACACTTTTCGTATGGCTGAAACGGGTAGGGTGGGTTGGTAGACACACGCATGCGGTATTAATAATCTCGTAATCTGAGCACCGCCCATCAACAACGACCCAATGCCTCGGTAAGTCTAGTGCCAATCTCGACCTAGCACTGTCGCTAATTCAGTGCGCCGTCTCCCTAATGTGCCACGCCCCGTCCCTACAGTTCCCCTCAACCATGAGTCATAATCTCGATTTCTCGTGCTTTCAAAATAAGGACAAACCAACGGTGCCCCAACATGCACAAAATCCCCCATGTCTATGCTTCCCCATCGTCGTTATTCAAAACCAGAAAACAAAGCGTCCCAGCAGTCACAGATTACTGAAACACCCAACGGCTCGCTACCCACCAACGCCGGTAGCGGCCGGCGTGTCTCCACCATATTTCAACGGCCCCATAGCGGCGGCGGTGGGGATTACTTGCCTAGCTTCAACCATTTCGGAGTCTTCTTCCCGGACGTGTCTGACTTCTGGCCCTTAGAACCACCGGTGCCACTGGAATGGTATGGCTGGCGGTGCGGCGTCTCGATATCGTCCAGCAACTCTTTCCGGTGTTGTTCCAATGCTACCTCTGGCATTTCAGAGAACTTCTTGAAATCGTCATCGATCAAGAACTGTGCTTTCAAAGGCACTTTTGTTTCGAAAACCAACAACATCTGGTTACTGAAGTCGTCGAGATCGATAAGCCTTTGCAGGTTCAATGCAAAAGAGGCGCCGAACTTCTTGAACGGCGGATAGCCCAATTTAAGATCATAGTTGGACTTGTAGTCATCGGTGAGATGGCCATCGACCTTTTTGAGCAACTCTCCAAACCTGGACGTGTTGTGAATTTGGACCTCGAGGATGTAGTTGTTGGGGAACTTGATGCGGATCCTGTACACCGCTTCCTCTTTAGGTTTGGCTTTTCGTTTATGTGTGGGTTTGTACTTGATCATGTCCTGGTACATTTTAGCGTGATTCACTGTGAGTTCGTAATCCTCGTCGGGGTTTTCGTAGTGGTCGATGGCAGTGGGCTCGTATATGACGTCTTTGGACGAGACAATGTTCCGAATCATCTGCGTTTCGATCTTCTGGGTGAGATCCTTGGAGGGGGGCACCCGACGGTGTTCAAGATCGCTGTCCCTGACGATGGGATCAAGCACCACCTCCGTGGACACGGATATGCCGGCGTCCTTTTCTGGAGTTGCAGAAGCTGGAGAAGAAGCCGACACTTTAATGTCCTCCGCTATCTTATCTGGTGTCTTATCTGCTGCCTCTGTCTCTGTTCCCGCAGACCCCGTCGTCCGATCCACCTGCACCCTTTCTGCCTCCAACATATCGGTGTCTTCTTCACGTGAGTCTTGTGTTGCACCTTCATCTATCCGGCTCTCTTCTCTTTGCTCCCGCTTCCTCTGCTGCCGCTTCTCCCTCTCTTCCCTCTCCAGTTCCGCCACTCTTTGCTGCTCCTGTGAAACGTCCTTCACGTAGCTGAACCGCAACACCAAGTTGTCCACGTCCCCTACAACCTCGTGCAACTTCTTGTCCGCAACATCCCCCACACGCCACGCCTTGTTCAAATAACTGATGCTCAAATTCTGCGGTTCAAGGTCTAACTCCTCGACCAACTGCGTTATCAACACCGTATTTTTCACCTTCTTCACCACCGTGCTCTGCGGCATCACCACCTTCACGCCAAGCACCTTTTCCCCGACCTCTTTGTACTTCAACACCAACTTACAATTGGACACTAAAGCACTGAACCGAATCGGCAACGAAGCGTCTAATTTCTTGCCATTGTAGTACAATTCGCCGCCAGAAATGCCGAATTTTTCACAACCCTGGCCAACCACATCGCCTATACTCAGGGACTTGGCCACACTGAGCTTCTTGGACACATTGTTGTAAGAAACATTGAACGAAATCGACATGCTATAATTGCCACTGTATTAGGAGAAGCAATATTTTAGAGCAGAGCGCGGACGCAGCGCCACAGCGAAGCCCGTGCCACAGGGCCGCCCGATTCGCGGACATGCTCCGCGGCCCCGCCCCGTGGCAGCAGCCGCGCTATTCGGGGGCCTGCGGGTAGTGGCGGCGTCGGCGGCGTTAGGTCGCTCCCAAGCGGCGTTACCTCCGGGGCACCGGTTTGACACCGGTAGGTGCACGTCGGTGATCATACGTCTCCGTTTCCATCGCGCACTATAAAACCACAAAAGTCCCTGGGCTTTTGGTAACTTTTGTTATAAAACTTAACAAGGACAACTAATAGAATAACAAACAATAATGTGCGGCTGTTTATCTGACCTATGCTTGATCATCATCTCGGTGTTGTTCCCTCCGTTACCTGTGTGGATCCGCAGAGGATTGTGTTCTGCAGACTCCTTGATTAATATCCTCCTTTGCATTTTGGGCTACTTCCCAGGGTTGATACATTCCTGGTACATCATCGCCAAATATCCGCCATACACCGTGGACTCCCATTCCAAGATCTACTACATCTACCAGAACGACTTGGAGGCCCAACAGGGCCGCGAGGCAAGACACAACCACCACCACCATGCCCATCACCACTCCAACACCGCTAGCGCCGCCAACACCCCTGTCATTAGCCAAGAACCCAGCAGTTCGGTGAACCCAACCTACGGGGCTATAAATGACATCGCTGCAAACGACACCGCCACGCCTCCTCCATACACCGTTGTGGACAACAAGCACCAAACGTAACATAATTCTGCACACATCAGTGCCATAATGAGATAGACGATGAAAGTAATAAACAGAAGTGACCTTAACTCCCATCTCTAATCAGCTCGCTGCGTCTCTAACCAGCTCGCAGGTTCGATTCTTGAAAGTGAAAAAATCGATGTACTGTGAAACCTGCCCCCTTCGTGCTGTGCATGATTGTCTCATGCTTGCCCGCTTTTGTTTTTGGGGTGCGATCCCGTTTCTTTTTTTTTAGATTTTCTGTGTACGTTTCCCGAGGACAAAAGTGAGATAAGATAAATAAATTCCAAGTTTCAAAAACCGTACAATGGCGTCTTTAATCAAGCACACTATCGAAGCCATGGGAGACAAGTCCGGCACTTCTGAGCCGGTGGAAGTGAACTCCATCCCCCTCAAGCAATCGTTCAGCGACTGGTGGACAACGTCGTCGTCGTTGATGCGGCCTACGGAGCAAGGACATTCTTATCACGACGCAAGATTGAAGAACTTACACATCGAATACGACTTGTACAAGGCGATTTTGAGCGCCGACGTCAACATAAACAAGCCGGGAGAACCGGTGCAGTTTACAGACGGGATTGTGGGCACCTTGAAAGACACAGAGTTGGAGGACGGCAACTTTATTCATGAGTTTTTGTTGGAGAACAAGTTGGGGACTCTGGACGAAGTATTGGTGATAATACACGGGTATATGGCGGCGCTGGGATACTTTGTGAAGAACTTCGAGGCGTTGATCAAGTCCAAGCCGGGGTTGAAGATCCACGTCATCGATATGCCTGGCTTCGGCAATAGTTCCAGGCCCAAATTCTCCAATGACTTATTAAAGAATTACGACGACAACTACAACCAAATCAACCAGGTTTTAGAGGTTGAGAACTGGTTTATCGACAAATTCGAAGAGTGGCGAGTCATCAACTCCATACAAAAGTTCAAGCTCGTGGGTCATTCCATGGGTGCCTATTTACTGTGTTGCTATTTGATGAAATATAATTTGGGCCAAGTCAGTGAGTTTGTGGTGGTGAGCCCCATGGGCACCGAATCCAGTGAGGTAAGCTTGATCAATGACCATAGTCTCCAGGTGAACCACCACGAGCTGGGTGGAACCCCACTCCATGAATTGATCCAGCAGCAAAGCCAGTCTGGGAAGATAGTGGATAATGATGAATTGGTGGCCTTATGGACTCGTTTGGGGAAGCCCAAATTCCCATCCAATTTGGTGTTGAAGAAACTCTGGCAGTGGAAAATGAGTCCTTTCCAGCTCATGCAGGTGTTTGGACCTGTTTTCTCCAAGTTGTTGAGTTTGTGGTCGTACCAACGGTTTAGGAACTTGAAGGACAATGACGGCAATACCAACCACGATCTATTGTTGAAGCTTCATTACTATTCGTACTCCATTTTCAACCAGTTCCAAGGGTCGGGGGAGTTGGCCATCACCAAGTTGATAAACCACGAAATTTTGGCGAGGTTACCGTTGGCTGATCGAGGCTTGGTTGATTTCTTTAAAAACAACAAAATCAAGACCCTTTGGATGTATGGCGATAAGGATTGGATGAACGTCAAGGGAGGAGAATACATATATGAGAAGCTCAAGGAAGCTGGTGCAGACACCGAGTTTATGGTGGTGGAGAATGCGGGCCACCATATTTATTTGGATAATCCCGAGCTGTTCAATAGCGCTGTTTTGAAGTTCTTTGGCTGGACCGACAACGACAGCAATGTATGATAAAGTGAACTACAAGGAAACACCAGAAAACCAAATTAGATTCCATGACTGATAACAAACGTGCATTCAATAAACGAGACAATGCTATTCTATTTTGTAAACCGTCTTCTCTTTCTCTAGCTCTCTTCCTTTTTCCGACTCTCGCCCCTTACTCTTTCTAGCTCTTCCTCTGCCTAGCTCTCTTCAATCACCCTGAGCACATCCTCCAACCGTTTGCTGTGCACCCAGTCCACAATTTTCCCCACTCGCTGCAAACTATCCTGGGCTCTCATCTCTGCTGCCTTCGTTCTCGCTGCCTCGATAACCGGCGCCGGAATCCCTGCCAACTTTGCAACATTCAACCCGTACAGGTTGTCCAACTTTCCCTGGACCATTTTGTACAAGAATACAATCTCTTCATCTTGCGCAATGAAGTCCATGTAGAAATTGTTCATGTCTTCGAAATCTCCACAAACCTCTGTTAATTTATGGAAATGGGTGATGAACAACACCACCGGCTTCAGAGCATGGCTGGCCAAGTATCGAAGAATCAGATACGCTATCAAGTATCCGTCGGTGGTGCCGGTGCCTCGGCCAATCTCGTCCAACAAAATCAATGAGTTGTTGTTGAAGTTTTCGAGAATATGGAGCACTTCCAACATCTCGATCATGAACGTCGACTGGCCTTTGATTATGTTATCGAACGACCCCATCCGAATGAAAAGATCCGTGAAAATCGACATCTGCGCCAGCTCACACGGGAGGTAGCACCCGACCTGGTTCATGATCACCAAAATGCCAATGGATTTGATGTAGCTGGACTTTCCCCCCATATTTGGTCCTGTGATGAGCGAAATCCGGTTTTCTTGTGGCGTGATGTGTATGTCGTTGGTGATGTATGTGGTGAGCGTGTTGATGATGGGGTTCTTGAAGTTGGAAATCTGGATCGTCAGCGGTTCCTCAAGGATGGTGGCTTTCACACCCTCGACTTTGGTCACCGCTAGCGATAAAAGACAGTCAAACTTGCTCAAGTTGGTGATGATCTTGTTGAAGTTGAAGAAGTTGTCGTTGACCTTCACGAGAAACTTCCTGAACACGTCGTCACAGGCGTTATCCAAGAGTTCGAGATTGTAGATCAAAAGGTTGTTGAGTTTTTGAAGTTTCGGGGACCGGAACCGGGTGATGGTCTTGGTGGAGCTGATTCTGATCCAATCGAGCGGCAACTGCTCTATCTTGGTGTTTCGGACCTCAATAAGGTTGTCTTGGTTCAAGCACTTGACGAGTTTTATGGGCGTCTTCAATATCAGCGACACCACCTTGGTTTCTTCTTCGATGTCACTTCGGACCTGTTCGATTTTAGCGATTTGGTCGCTTATTTCTGGCCACAGGTGGTACCTCATGTTGAAGTAATTGGCTCTCTGCTCCTTCAGGTCCCTGCACGTCCCGTACGTGGACGAGATCATGTTCAAGTATTCGCTCTCAAGATCGAAAGAAACACTGAGTTGCAAAAGCTCTGTGAATATGGTCTTCAATTCCGTCAGCGTGAACTCCGCCTGGATCTTGTTGATGTCGTTCTCGAACTGCTTCACCAACTGGAGGATGTCGTTGAACTTCCGGAGCAAGTTGTACACTTCTGTCCGGGTGATCTTGACGTTGTCCACCGAATAATGAAGCTTGATCAATAGCTTCTCTAAATCGATGTCGTTGGTGAGCGTTTTCTTCAAGCAGTCAACAAAATGGTTGTAGCCCGCCGTCAAGTCGTCCACACTGTTCAAACGGTCTTCAATCTTGGCCCGGCTCACCAATGGCCGGGAAACCCACTTGTAGAGCATTCTCTCCCCCATTTTTGTTCGTGTGTGGTTCAAAAGCCAGATCAACGACCCTCTGGTGGTGTGGTCCGTCGAATTCTCAAACACCTCGAGAGTGTTGAGTACGTTGGCCGAGAGCACCATGAAGTCGCTGTTGTTGAACCTGACGATATTCGACGGAATGGTGAATATGGTTTCCAAATTGAAATCTCGCAAGTACTTCACCAACTCGTTCACACATACCACTACCGACCCACTGAAATTGAGCTTGTAGTACTCATAGAGCTCCGGCATCAGCTCCTGCAACTCCGCTACAGAATCTCCCACATTCTTGTCTTCTATCCGGCACGTATTGTTGATAGAACTTATCAATTTCTTTGTCCTGGCCTCCACAGCCTCTCCGCCCTCCCGGTGGCACACCAAGCACTCGCTGGGCTTGTAGTACGTCAATCGTGTCTCCAAAGCCATGGCCAAATCGTCGTCTTCAAACAGGTCTACCACAATCTCCCCCGTAAGTGGCCGGACAAAGCAAATTCCCGTTTCTCTGCCGTTGTAATCAACACAGCAAATATATTCGCCATTATGGTCATCTAGCACCATGTTCCGCCCTTCTTCCACCTCCTCGTTCATATACGTCGCCAGCGTGTACACAGCCGTGAGTTTCCTGGTGAAAAGCGATTTGCCCCCGGTTTCCAACGCTTTGGCAGAGCTCAGATCAAGCTGTTTCACTACTCCCACTTTATACCCATGGCTGAGTAACCGTTTCAAATGAACGTGTAATCGGTTGTCTGGGATGGAGCAGTAGTTGAACCGGTGGTCATCTTGCGGAATCAACATTATATTGATCAATTTGGCCACTATCTGGGCGTCTGTGCCGTAGAACTTGTACTTGTAGCCTACTTGAATGGCCAACAATTTGTCTTCTTGGCCAGATTTCAACTCTAGAATCTGCGATTCCAAAGGCGTGAGCTTGGCTTTGGTTGTGGACTTGGCAGACGTCCGTTTGGGCGGCGGTCTTGGCTTCTGGGTCTCCGGCACTATCTGTAAAACTGCTGGTTTGTCTGTTTCATTGAAATTTCCATCTTCGTGTTTGATCTCTTCTATCCCTGGTTCTGTGGGGCTGTTTGACTCGGTTCTTGCGTGCTTGAACTTCCCAAGCTTGCTGCTTTGTAGGATTCCGGCGCCGCTGTCGGCTTTCCTTTTCACTGGCTTGAAGAATTTGCTTATTTGGTGGTGCTTCATGTCGTGTAGGTGTTTTACGCGGTCGGTGAAGAGTAGTTGTAATGAGATATGGGTGGTGGTCCTGTATGAGAGGTGTGGTGTATATGCAGGACAACTGATACATATGTAACGACGGTGCTTCTGCCTTGTGCGGGATTGGCAGTACCAACTATAATGCATTCCTGTATATACTACATAACTCCGTCTACCGTACTCTACTAAAGCTGATAGAATTAATAGAGTCCTTATGCTTGGACGGAGACCCCAGCCCCAGCGTGAACACCGAACCAGCATGGGAGTGACGCGGCGGCGTGAGTGGCGGCACGGGTCCCGACATATGCACCAGATGTGAAGAACGAGAATTCAAAGTCGAAGAAGACTGGTTGGTTGGCAAAGGACTTCCACCGCCAGAATTGTTTCTGGATCTGTTCTGGGACGACCCCGTTGAAGACCGGCTGGACTTGCTGCCATTGAAAGCGATTTTTGCGGCAATCGAGGACGGTGAGTCCACCACCGCTTCTTCGTCAAAAGGTCCAGCGTTTTGTAATGCCTGTAGGGTCTGAGAATTCCTTGACCCAGCCAGATTCGTTTGGATCGATTTCAACACCGGGAACGACTTTTTCAACGGTGAAGAGCCGGTGGAAGCTTCAGACTCCAAGTCGATATTATCGTGGCCGTTGGCGGTGTTCGATCTGACGGAAGGAGAAATGGTGAACGACTTTAGGGACGGCATTTTCTGGATCACCGGCGTGGAAGGCGGTATGAACAGGTGGTTGTGGTGGGCCGGTATGGTATGGAGGGTTTGTAGCAGGTTTTGGTTTGGAGCGTTGTTCACCACGGTGGTGTTGGCCCTCTGTCTTAGTATCGAGGGGAGCTCCTCCTCTGCCTGCGTGGGAAGACTCTGGGAATGTGCTCTTTTGAACTCGTTCATCGATAGTATGGGGCTGGCCAACACTTTGTTGGAGCCCGGCGAATTATTGACTGACGTGGTGCCGAAGGAATGGGAGTCTGGGGATTCGTCCTCGAAGTCGAGCTTGATGTTGCGGTCGTTCAAATTGACACTATCGATGTCGGAAGACGCCCGGAACATCGACGCCGACGCCGAGTTCGACCGTGAACCCGAACGGGAGCCGGAAAAGGGCGACGTGGACTTCTCAAATGAGGAGATCACTGTAGAGCCAATGGGCGACCCCATAGTTGAACCACGGGTGGAATTGATGGTAGAAGTGGAGTTTGTCACAAGCTCAGCCCCCAGTATATTGGCCACCAACTTCTTCTTGAAGCTCTTGTACTGGTTGGTCAATTTGAAGTCGATACTGAGCTCGACGGGGAGCCACCCATTGGCGTTCTTGGCCCGTTCAAAGCCTCGTATTACCTTCAGACTCACGGCGGGATTTGTGGACCCGTGGTACAAAAACTCGAGGAACACCTTGATACACTCAAAGTTGCCGTACTCGAATGCAAGGTGTAGCAAGTTGTTGTCGTTGTTGTCGCAGACATTGTAATCACCGCCCTTTTCTAGCAATAGCTTCAACCCCTCAGGAAATCCGTAGATGCAGCAGTAGTGAAGCGGCGTCTGGCCCTCCTTGCCGCCCTTGTGATTCAACCAGTACGCCCCGGGGAATTCCTGGAGTAGATAGTGTAGTGTCTGGAGATGGTGAGACTTTATGGTCAAATGTAGCGCCGAAAGCCCGTCAAAACTGAGCATATCGTTGTGGTTGGCAAGAATGTTGGACAAAACCGGGTTTGCCTCTTGGAATTGGTTGATGAAGGACACAAGGTGGTAGCAGATAAGGTAGTTGCCATTGTGGCTGGAGTAGTGGAGGTTGTTCCAGCCGTTTTTGCTGTTTATATTCAACCATAGTTCGGGATATTTGTGAAGAAGCCGTTTGGTGATGGACAAGTTGCCGTCTACCACGGCGTTCCGGAGTCTGTCGCTGGGCTCTAGCATCGGCGGCACGAACAGGAGGTGCTTAAACACAAACACACAACACACAAGCCACAAAAGCTAATTTACAAAGCCAGTTCTGTGTCAATGAGGTGAGGACTTGCACTGGTTATTACTTACCCGCGCGAGAATTTAAAGAAGGAGCAGTAGTTCCACACAAAACCTCAAAGGCCATTGATTCCGGCAGTTTCAGGAGAGTAAACCCACAGACACCAGGACGTGTTGCAAGTCATAGTGGCGACAAACAGCTCAATTGTTTTGCTGCAGAAAAAGTACAAGTCCAGACGATGAAAGTAACCCTAGTTTCGGATATTCAGGGGAACTGGCAAACCATCAGCTCCATGCCATTTGGCCCCGATGACATCATCGTACACGCTGGAAACTTTGGGTTCTGGGATAGGAACACCATCGTCAACGGGGATTTTAACTACTTGAAGCAATTGGTGTCGTTTTCAAGCATGTTAGATAAAGAAGTTATTGACGAAATCAACGACAAAATCACCATCAACCAAGTGCCCAGTGCAGACGCCATTGAAGGGTTTAAAGCCAAGCTTGTGGATCTGTTCGGGTACTTGGACGACTACGTGCACGGGCGGAAACGATTCCCGGTGCCTGTGTACACGATATTTGGGCCTATGGATGACGCCAACGTGGTCAATAAGATTATCAGTGGAGAGATTGTCATCGAGAATCTCCATTTGATAGACCACACCAAGAGCTTTGTGATTCCCAGCGTGGACGGGGGGCCGGACTTGAAGATCTACGGCGTCAGTGGGAAGCTCAAGTTGATCAATTTGTTCAATTCCGGCGACCTTGGTGGGGAAAGTAATGGCAGAATAGGCGGCAAGCATGGGGAGTTGTGGATGAACTTGGTCCAATTGAGTGAGTTCTACCAATTGAACGCCAACAATTTGAACACCGTCAACATATTTGTCACGTACAACTCGGTGATGAAAAACCCCATATTGGAGTACCTAGCCATGATCACCAATGCCAATTTTACCGTCAGCCAGGGCCTCCATTTCCGGTTCCCAGTGATTGGGAACGAGATGAGTTTTTTGAACTCCATTGAGAACTTCAAGTTGAAGTTTCTGAAGTTCCGGATCAAGTTTGCTGAAATCTTCAAGATCTTGAAACCGACGTTGGTGACGCTTGATCCACAGACGAAGGACAATTTGCTGGTGATACTAGATGTGTTGGACGTGATTCCTATCATCCATTCCAACCAGATTATTTCCTTGAGCTTGGAGTCACATACCGACGTGGCTTCCGCAAACCACAGCTTTGAAGAAGAAGACAATGATGTTTTCAATGGTAATGGCCGTCTAATTGGACACGACAGAAGCCAGCATGAAGCGAAATTGAACAAGATAAACGAACTATACTTTGAGAATTTCTACAATCTATGGCATTTCAATCTATGTGACTTTATCATTGGCGACGACACCAATACCGTTGTTTTGAGCTACCGCCACGGCGAGGTAAGCCTAAATCACTGTTTCAGCAGCGGATTTGATTTCAATTTCAAGAACGAGTTCCAGGATGATATAGACCATGACCATGACTCCTCGTTGGGCGAGTCGAGTCAGATTCTAGGCCATTTGCATTTGCATGATGATCATGAAGAGCACCAAGAAGGGGAAGAAGAGTTGGAGGACTATGAGTTTGACGACTTGAGGTTGGCGACGCGAGGCCGTGGAAGAGGCAGGGGGAGAGGTCGGGGGCGGGGGAAGACTAGGGGCACCAGAGGGCGTGGGAGGCCCAGGGGAAGAGGCAAGTTTCGGTAGCCCAGAGAGTGTACTTAGGCGAGGCTGGAGGAAGAGGTCGCAGGAGGAAGAAAGGAGGATAGAAAGGAGGGAGAGGTCCTAGATGTGAGACACGGGATGGAGGGGAGACAAACCAAGCACAAGCACAGCCGTGAAAATAGAGGTATGGGTGCCGGAAGGTACAGAGACGAAATACAGAAGAATTAATAGAACACTATACAGAGCTCAAAACATCAAAAAGCTAGGGAAGTAGGGAATGGATAAGATGGGATAGACCGTTGGCTGAACTTAGACAGACCGTTGGCTAAACTTAGACAGATCAAAGATTGGGGAGACGCAAACAGAGAGAACGGGCAATAGCATAGAGCTCAAAGGCCACTCTAGAGCCAAGAGCTCAAGGAACAAAAAGGCCGCTCAGAAGCCGGGAGCAGGAACAGCCCACACCGTTACAGAGCATAGACATGACACAATATGCCACCTCAACAAATCGTAGGCAAGAGGCAATACCCCCAGGTCATTCACCTCAACTCTTAATCGTTTCGTGTATTTCATCTGAAATAAATAAAATAAGTACAAGGGTAGCCCACCCGATGCAAAAGTGCTACAGACAAACACGGTGTTTGCGTCTCTGCCTATGTAGCAGCCGTTCGTGGAACGTACCGGCTTTAATGATGGTGTTCAAAAGGCAACTTCTGGCCGAAAATCACTGGCCCATCTTGCTTGATCCTGTAGAAAATGTAAAACCACATGGTGGCTCCCAAAAGTTTCGAGCCCCATTTCAATCTTGGGTCGACGTGTGGTAACCCTACAGGCCCGTGTCTGGTGTATGTGGAATGGTGTGCCATATTGAAGTTAGACGTCAATATATCGAGTAGTAATAAATAAAAGATGTATTTTATTGGCTCAACGAATTTTTCTTCTTCGCGGCAGTGGGTTGTGCGGCCCACGACTTTTTCGGAGCTATGGTTGCAAAAAACACCCCCTACAGAGACTTACAATATGTATTCATTAAACGTGAGCAAAAATGACGGTGGGGGCCTGATTATATGGGGGCCACCTTGAACAGCAGGTGGTCGAGTGGCACGAAGTCATCCAAGGAGATCCCAAGAGCATTCTGGGCCCATGGGGGCACGAGAGCGTGGTTTTTCTGCGGGCAGAAGCTCAACTCCACCTCGTTGAAGTTGAACAACGGAGGGCACTCCTTTGTGGGGGTAGGAATGGGCGCCTTGAAGTCCGGCAACTTCAACCCCGGCTGTTTCAACTCGTCGAAGTATGGGTGCAAAATGGCCGACATGCCGTCGATCCTCTTGCTTGGATCGTACACCAACAACATTGTCAAAAGCTGTAACAAATCATGCGGAACATGCTTGAACAACCGGGCCAACGTCACCGGCTTGATCTTGGGGAACCGGTGTTCCAGGTAACTGGGGTTCATGCTATTAATGTCGTCCTTGGAAGGCGTCCCCAACACCTTGATGATTTCCACCAACTGGTCGATGCTGGACTCCCCGATAAACAAGGGCCTGCCCAAGATCAACTCGCCGATAATACAACCGATGGCCCAAATGTCGATTTTGCAGGAGTAGTAGCTGTTGCCGAAGATCAACTCAGGCGCCCGGTAGTACCTGGAACAGGCGTAGCTGACGTTTGGCTCGCTGGGGTTCAACACTTTGGCGCTGCCGAAATCACAAAGCTTCAACTCGTTGGTGATGGGATTCACCAACAAGTTCTGGGGCTTCAAGTCTCTGTGGCACACTCCTCTCATGTTGATGAAGTTGACGGCCCGCAAGATCTGGTAGAAGTACAATTTGATCTCCAAAAACGGCATCTTACCCTTGATGCTGGTGTACAGTTTGCTGGCCTGGTACAACGTTTCAGGAACGTACTCCAACACCAAATTCAAGTAGATTTCGTGGCGTTCTGTTTGCTTGTAGAAGAAGTACTTCAAGTCCACGATGTTGGGGTGGTGGATCAACTTCATGATCTGCAACTCCCGGTTCTTGAACTTGGGGTCTTGCAACACCGACTTGATGGCTATGATTTCGTTGCTGGGGAAAAGCTTGGTCTTGAACACCTGGCCAAACGACCCGTGGCCCACCATCGTCGGGTGGTCGTACTGGATGGTGGCTTTTGTTTGTGGATGTTGGCACAAATCGGCCACTTCGGCGGTCTCTGTGATCAAGTTGGACGGAGTGGCCACGTCGGTGGGGTAGTGTGCATCTACGGAGTTCACCATCATCATTTTGGTAGTCCGTGGTTGTGGTTGTGGCTGTGGTAGTGTTTGTGTTTGTGTTTGTGGTTGTGTGTTTGTGTTTGTGTTTGTGGTTGTGGTTGAGTTCTTCCTGCCGCTGTAAAAGGCTTGCGTGCAATTTTTATAAAAGCACGGCAGTTGCTTGTTTATAACAGCCAAACTTGGGGAAATCACACATTGCGTTGAATCCATGACATAGGTGTTGATTCGCGCACGACTTTTTTCCGTATTTATTGTCTAGGAGTGGGGCGAGGTGCTGAACCCATGGTTTGGATATCTGTGTGGGAGACTGAAACCTTAAACGAACAAAGAGTCGAAGGAGGCACCACAGGGGCTGAAACTTTAAGGGGATAAGAAGAAAAAGAGTACAATGGGACACAAACAGATGAGGACCCTGAAAAGTCGGTTGTGTTTTGACATGCATGCATTTGGTATACACTATTGTACACAGACGGGTGGTTGGTTTTCAGGTGGTGGTGGTGGTCGTGATGGTCATGGGGGCGATGGTCGTGGGGGCTACAACAGCTTGATCTGGATGTCTTCAGGCGACAACGGCTGGAACTGGTCCAAGGGCGTGTTGATTTGGATCTGGTCCAACGCCCATGCCGGCACCAACCTGGAGTTCTGGCTTGTGTCTATACTCAACTCTATGGCGTTGAAATTGAATAACGGGGGCATTTCTCTGATATCGGGATCGTGTTCAGATACCGGGGGCTGGTGGTGGTGTTCGCTAGGGAACAATTTGCGGAAGTTGGGGAGTTTTGTGTGGGGGGACTTCAACTCGTCAAAGTAAGGGTCCAAAAGACACTGGTAGCAGTTCAATCTTTCAAGCGGGTTGTACTGTAACAACTTCGACAAAAACAGTATAGATTCAGCCGGCATTTTCTTGAAGATCTTACTCAAGGGGATGGGCTTGATCTGGGGGAATTTGTGGTCCACATAATTGGGGTTCATGTGCCTGATTTGGTCTTTACTTGGGGTCCCCAAGATCTTGATGATTTCCACCAATTGATCAATGCCGCTTTCTCCTGGGAACAACGGCTGGCCCAAGATCAACTCGGCAATAACACACCCCACCGACCACACGTCGATCTGCGTCGTGTAGTTCACCGATCCAAAGATTAACTCGGGGGCTCTATAGTATCTGGAGCAGATGTAACTGACATTAGGTTCTGCGGGATTGAGGATTTTGGCACTTCCGAAATCACACAATTTGAGCTCACAAGTGATGGGGTTTATCAACAAGTTCTGGGGCTTGATGTCCCGATGGCATATGCCCTGCACGTGGATGAAATTCAAGGCCCGAATCATCTGATAACTGTATAGCTTGATCTCCAACAACGGCATGGACAACCGTTTGGAAACATAGTAGTGGCTGGCTTTATACAAGGTCTCAGGGATAAAATCCAAGATCAAGTTGAGGTAGAGCTCGTTCTTGTCGTTCTGCTTGTAGAAGTAGTACTTCAAGTCCACAATGTTCTGGTGGTGGATTATCTTCATGATCTGGAGTTCTCTATTCTTGAACCGTTTATCTTGCAACACTCGTTTTATGGCGAATATTTCATTGGAGGGCACCAACTGGGTCTGGAACACCACCCCAAACGACCCGTGGCCCACCATTTGCGACTGTGTGTATTGGATCGTCACCACTTCATCGGTGTATCCGTTATGAGCCTGTTCTGTTACTATATCTATATTATTCATTAGTATTCATTCAATGCGAGACGATGCAAAGAGGGACAACCACAAAAACCACAAACGGCGTAGAAACACAGATAAAAAAAAGATTTGGAAGATGAACGCCAAATAAACTCTGATGGAATGTATGGCCCAAAGCTTAAATGATCTTGGCTGATGGGTGGATAGTTGGGGAATTTGTTTACGTTTGGGAAAAACAAATTACTTCGAATGACTTCGTTGAGGATTCACGAGATGAAGTGCGGGGGTCGTGCCGCGGCAGAAAATACTGGGGAAATGGGGTTGCAGGGAATGGGCCCCTGTTGTGTTACTTTGTGATACTTTGTGTTACTGTTGTGTTATCGGTATCCTGTTTGTCTTATCGAAATCCTGTTTGTGTTACCTGTATCCTGTTTGTGTTACATTCCTCTGGTTATGTCCTGTATCGCTGTCGGTTAGTGTTCTCTATACGTACCAATCTGTTCGCTGTATCTCTTCTTGAACAACCGGGACTTCTTTCGCCCCGATGTCATCACGCTCTTGGTCTGGTCAAAACTGTTGGTCCGCTCCAACTGCAACTCGTCACTGTTGTTCAGAATAAAGCTGCGGAGCTTGGATGTGATGCTGTTTTTCCTCATGCTGGAAGAATCGTCCTCCAACTCGTGCTGGTAGTGGTTGTAGATGCTCAAAGAGTCCTGGTTATCAAACGGGTTCCGAAACAGCACTAGCGGCTTCTCCTTGCTTTCAATAAGCCGCTGTCGATGGTGGAGGTGGCGCTGTGCTTCGATTTTGAGCTTCTTGGCCGCCCTTTTAGCCCGGGCTTTATCGTCCACCAGAAGCGCATCCATCGACGTCGCAAGATCCTTCACTGCACGGCCGTCCTGTCGCCTGTCGTGGCGCCGGGCGTCTCGGGCATCGTGTCGTGCTTCCTTGCGGGCATCTCGGGCGTCCTGCCTCGCTTCCCTGGCATCCTGCCTCGCTTCTTTGCGGGCGTCTCTCGCCTCCCGCTTGGCGATGCCATCCTCCCTCTCGGACCGAATCCTGAGCTTCCCGCTCGACAAGTCCAACTCTGTCTCGTAGATCTTCATCACCCCCGGGTTCACGAAGCTCGCCACATGCTCGTTGGCCTTGCTGTATATGGGGATGTCGCCAATCAACTGCTTGATCACCGGAGTTGTCACTTCCTCATTGTGGAAGTATTTCGGATAGTATTTGTGGATATTGAACCTGCGTTCGAGGTCCTCGTAGTTGATCTGGCTGATCTCGTCCTTGGTTCGGAGGTTGTTGAGGATCGAGGTCATGTTCCACCACAAATAAAAACACCGCTCAAGAAGAAATCAAGCAAACAACTGTGAATTTGATCTTGCAGTTTTTGCGGAGTGAGACTTGAAGGTGTTTTCAATTTGGTGCAAAGTTAATTTTTGCTGTCAAACTTTTTCAGCCACTACAATAGGCCAAATAAGTCAGCCTTTTTGCAGACACAACTCTAACTTTAATGAAACAACAAAGGAAAACGCAAAATGCCTGCCAGCTAATGGCAACTGTTAGCTTCCACAGCAGTTTCAAGTATTTGCCGGTTACTATCACAAGCTTCGGTATATCCCCGGATAACGTTGTGGGGAAGTACTGGACGGAGGGGAACAGCACATGAGGAAATTCGAGGGACATACCGAAGGATGCAAGGACATAGACATGAAACAAAGCAGGGTAGGAAGCGACGCTTAGGCGCATTTAAGCACGGCGGCAGAAGGTAAGGCGGAGGGCCATTGTGGTGCTATCGTTGCGCGGTGTCGCTATTTGTGGTGCGGTGCCGCGTACGGTGCCATTGCTATCGTGGTGTCGCTATTTGTGGTGCGGAGCAAGTGCAAATTGTGGGAGCAAGTGCAAATCGCGGCACCGCTGTCGCGGCACCGCTTCTCAAACTATGAACGGCACCCAGGTCTACTTCGGCCCCTACTCCGCTGTCTACAAGCTCGATGGCCACGCCGTCAAGGTCATCGACAAGGACTGCTCCATCCCGCCGCATCACTACAAAAAAGAGCTACAATTTCTCCAATCCCTCAGCCACCCCAACATCATCCACCTCATCAAGCACGAACACAAATTCGATGATATCCTTTTGTACATGCCGTGGTACCCATGCACCCTCCAGGAGTACGTGGTGCAACACTGCCACAAAAAGACCCGATTTGGCGCCAGTGGCGAAGTCCGCGTCGTCCACGTCAACACCCTTGCGTCTCAGTTGCTGCTTACTGTGATATCTCAGCTCATCGATGCGCTCCAGTACCTCCACCGCCACCACGTGATACATAGAGACGTCAAGCCGTCTAACGTGTTGGTGAGGCCGGGCCTGGACTCAGATCCTGACACCGGTGGCGAGTGTGGCGATGGCCTACACACCAAACTGCTACAAGTGGTGCTTTGCGACTTTAGCGTGCTGGTGTTGGAGTCAGACAACGATTTCATCACAGACGTGTGTTCTGGCTACTATCGGCCGCTAGAGCTTGTTTTCGGGTTGCCGTATGGCCCCGAAATCGATATCTGGTCGTTTGGGGTGTTGGTGCTGATGGTTTATGGTTCCAACGGCAGAAATGTGTTGCATCAAGACGGAGATGATGGCGTGAGCGATTTCACCCTCATTGACCGTGTTTTCAAAGTGTTTGGTACTCCTTCGAAGGACCCGGACTCATTCAACTACTGGCCCCAGATCTTTGATGTGGAGAACTTCCAGCTTGTGAATTTGACGCCTGTGGAGAGGGAGATGAAGAGACCGTTTCCGAGATGTGCAAACGACAACTTGGTGCTGTTGTTCAACAGAATGTGCTGTTTGGATCCAAGAAGAAGAGTGTGCATCGATGAGGTGCGGATTCTATTTGACAAGGCATGAACGTGGGGCTGTAACAGGCTATCAGGTAAAGGGGCTCAGAAGAGAAGGCTTGCAAGAGAAGGCTTACAAAGGAACGCTTTCAAGAGAAGGCTTACAAAGGAAGGCCTGCAAGAGAAGGCTTACAAAGGAAGGCCTGCAAGAGAAGGCTTACAAAGGAAGGCCTGCAAGAGAAGGCTTACAAAGGAAGGCCTGCAAGAGAAGGCTTACAAAGGAAGGCCTGCAAGAGAAGGCTTGCAAAGGAACGCTTTCAATAGAAGGCTTACAAAGAAGGCCTGCAAGAGAAGGAATCTTTCAAGAATAACTCGAAACAGGCCAATTCAAGAACCTCAAAATGTGGTACAAACGCATGCCCACGGCCCAAGAATCGCCCCGTACGTACCGTACATGTGTATTAATCTATACGACTCATACCATCTTTATACCTTCAGTTCTCTAACCTTATCATGGCTACACGAATCGCTTCCAGCGCAACCCCCGTTGTCCCTGGCTACGCCCCTGCTTATTGCCTCAACTTCTTCCTCATGCCATCGTCATAATTCAACCTCTTGTTCAAATTATTCGATACAATGTCGTTATCCTCCGTAGATATTCTCCTCTTTGGATACTTGATAGTCAACCCGTCAAAAGCGTTCTCCTCCACCCGTGGGGCTTCCGAGAAAAACTCGTTCGTCAACGTCATCTCGGCTGTGACCCTCCTTTGGGGATCGTACGTAAGCAAGCTTTCCAATAGTTTGTAGCAAGCCTTGTTGGACCCCACCAATTTATACCAATTAAGCAAATTGTTGCCGGTGTTCCCAGTGTACCCGCTCAACATCTGCTGGAAAGAGTAGTACTCCGGGTAATTGGACAAATTCTCCCATGTCCTCTCCGTAGGCACCCCAAGCACCTCGATAATCTTCAAAAACTGGTTTTTCTGGAACGGCACCAGCTTCTTATTGTTGATATCAAACTTGGCCTCTTCCCCTTTGAAAATGGGCCGGAGGCTCAACAATTCCGCTAGTATACACCCCACTGCCCACAAGTCAATGGCAGGCGTGTAGTACCGGGCTCCCATCAACAACTCGGGGGCTCTGTACCAAATAGTCACCACCACTTTGTCCCCCGTGTACAAGCTCTGCAACGGGTTGTTGAATTTCCTGGCCAATCCCAAGTCGCCGATCTTGACAGTTCCGAAGTTGGTCACCATGATGTTGGCCGGCTTCAAGTCCCGGTGGAATATCCAGTTTTTGTGGAGATAAAGCACCCCATTCAAAATCTGCCATATCAACGACTTGATTGTTGGCAACGGGATCAACTTCGTTTCTGGATGTGAATGGAAATGGATGATTTGAAGCAAGTCGTGCTCACAGTACTCGAAGATCATGTATATGCCCTTGTTCTCCAACACGATGTCTATCAACTTTGTGATGTTCTTGTTGTTTATCTCCTTGCACAAAGACATCTCTCTTATGGCACTTTGACTGATCCCCGTGTAGTTCAACACCTCCTGCCCGTCCATGGTGGAGTGGCTGTTCTTGGAGATGGAATTGCTGTCCAACTTGAACTTCTTGATGGCAAACAACTGCACTGGCTGCTCTATTTCGTCCGTGGTCTGCGCCAGCGGCTTTCGCTTATCTTTGGTCTTGCTGCGGGCTTTATACACCTTCCCGTAGGTTCCTGCGGCGATGTAGCCGGAAATCTCGTATTTGGAGAGCACAGACTCTCGCGTGAGGTCTTTTCTGTGTCTGTAGGGGCCGAGGGTGAGGATATTGGTGGACATTAAGGTGCTCAGGTTCATTTAAAAACGTTGATGTTCGAAAACCAGTCGCATTATTAGTATTTATTAAAGCTTCATTGTTAGGTGTTTATGGAATAGGTCCGTTAGGTATTTATTCAGTTCATCATAAAGTGTATATATACATCCGCTGTGGCCGGCCTTACATGCCGTAGCTTCTATCGTCCTTCCCCTCCAACTTGACCCTGATCTCCTCCATTCCCTGGACCTGTTTGTCCCAGATCTTCTTTTCGTCCTTCACACTGGCCCGAGCGAACAAAGAGTCGTCTGGTCTCCGGTACGAGCCGCCGATTCTGTCCCACAAGGTGGTGAACTGGCCGTAGTTGTAGTTGAAGTACAAATGGTGCACTGTGTGGCACGCAGTACCGTTGACCACGGGATCGTTGCTCAAATACTGACCGTCGTGGATCATCACCGTCCAGAAATTGACTCCGGCGAATAACAACAAGTACAACACCTTGTGCAATGGAAACAACATGGGGTAGATGTGGTACGGCAACGATTGGGCCCAGCCATCCACTGGGTGGAAAGCATGGCTGGCAAATGGAGTACACACGATCCATTTGTGGTGTGGTTTGTGCAATTTCTTGTACACCCAAGGAATGTGCAACCACCGGTGGATGAAGTAGATCCCACAGTCGGTGAACATAATGAACGTGGCCGACTGCCACACCAACACTTTCCAGTTGTCGAACACGTCATAGAGCCCGCCGTACAAACGGGTGTACCCGTTCAATTCTAACATGAAAAATGGCACCGTCAACATCACCATGATTGGGATGGCGGAAAACGCCCTCCATATCTCCAACGCCATCTGGTTCTTCAAGTATCGCGGATGGTTGAAGATCTTCTTGTCGAACACCGTCACGTACGAAAATCCAGCAGCACTGAAGTACGCCAACCATCCAAAAATGGTGGTGATGATGAACATCGATATCATTTCTCTGATTTTGTTGGATCTGGCTAATGACGACGCATATGTGTAGGCCGAAGCTGGGAGTATATTGGGCTGTCCATATATTTCAGACTTGACTTGGAGTTTTTGTAACTGGCCATAGATCACATTCAAAGTATCGGGAAGCTTGAAATTGTAGTTGGCGCTATACGACGAAGTCACGTTGCCGGTATTGGGCAACAAAGCAGCGTATGCCCGGTCGAAGATAAAGTAGTCACTGGCTTCTAAGAGCAAATCCATGGTCGACCTTCGTGTATGTGTGGTTTGTGAATTGCTTGTTTTTTTGTGTAGAACAAGGAGAATAAACAACAGAAATAAACGTTTTTATAGCATCCCAGAATTTGGGTTTTTTTTATATTACGCACCACTTTCCGAATCTCGGTGGTCGTATAAAAAAAAAGTAAATAAAAGGAAGAGCGAAATTTAAACGACCAAGGGTACGACGAGAATCGGCGATTGCGAGAGCTCGTCGTGTACGAACCGATGATTAGTAGGTGTGCATGGCTCCAGGCCCTGGGGCCAGTACTGCAGCTCCATACAACCAGTTGATCACAAATAGAATAGTTCCACAAACAGAACAGAACAGTTCCACAAACAGAACAGAACAGTCCATCCACAAACAGAAGCCAACTCGTCCGGTCGACCACAAATTTATCGGCGAAGCTACCCAAATCCACACATCTGCAATTTGTGGGCCCACAGAATAACTTCAACATTACCATCACCCCATTACGTTGAACTATATTATCAGTCTATTTACAAAACGGTCTATTGAAAAGAATGGCGTAATTCGTCAATGCAAGGTCGTGGCAGTGCATGGGTATAAGTGTACCAAAAGTGTTCTGAACAGTGAACAAATCAGTGGTCCTAGTTTTGTCCGGTCCAAAGTTTGGTGGTTCAGTGTCCAACGCTGCTCAGTCGTGCACCCCCAGTCAGTCAGATTATGCATTCAGTTAGCTTATGCAGCCATCAGCCTATGCAGTGGTCTGTGTTGGCAGGGTGGGTCTTTGGTTGATTCTTTCGTAATCGATTTCGTCCAAAATGGCCTTCCCTCCCTGGGCAACCAACATCTCCCCAACGTCAACTCCCAAGGTTTCACAGTCGTTCTTATCTGAGATTTTGACAGTCTTTTCCGTCTCCACACACTTTATGCCATCGGGGCTGACAATCAACGCTTTTAAAGTCAATTCTTGTGTATCTTCGTTGAAATGGGTCTTGACCCCCAAGGGCACCGAACATCCTCCTTCTAAATGTCTCATTAATGCCCTTTCGGCCAAGCATCTGTAGGCAGATGGGATATGCTCTATTTGTGATAAGATGTGCTGGAGCTTATGGTTATCTTTTCTGATTTCGATTCCCAAACTTCCTTGTCCAACAGAATAGTACATTTCGTCGTCATTCAAGTACTTGGAAATCTTATGCTGTAAGCCAATCCGGTGTAACCCTGCAGCGGCTAATATAATACACTCGTACTTGTCTCCGTTATCCAACTTGTCAATTCTGGTTTGTAAGCCTCCTCTGACGCTTTCGAATCTTAATTTGGGATAGTGTTTGAGTAGTTGGGCCGATCTTCGGATGGACGAGGTTCCCACCACAGACCCGTCGGGTAAGTCACTGAGCTCCTTGTAAGGACTGCCCTTCTTCATGACCAAAGCGTCTCTGGGGTCTTCTCTCTCGGTGATGCACCCCAACACGAATTCTTCCGGCAATTTAGTGGGTAAATCTTTCAACGAATGAACCACCAAGTCGATCTGCTTGAACTCTCCCACGTCGCTCAAAAGCAATACCTCCAACTCCTTGGTCCAGAGGGACTTACCGCCGAACGTGTATAACGCCTTGTCCCATCTTTCGTCTCCCAAGGTGCTTAGCGCCAATATACTGCAGTTTAAATGGGGAAACTTCTGCTCAATGAGTTCCTTGACTATCTCGCTTTGGGCTACCGCCAAATGCGACTTCCTCCCCCCAATTCTTAACTCTAGGCTGGTGTTGAAATCGTTCATAATGCAATGTGTGTGGTATTATATAAAAAGTGTCGATAGTGAATGTGCCCGACTTTATAGGTTTTTGTAAACCTTGTTTGTAAACTCTAAATACACCGTTGTTTGTAACTCTGGGGGTGTCCGTAAACTCCGTTGTTTGAAAACGTTGTTTTTCTTTTTCTAAACTTGGTGTCTGTGTTAACAGTTGTGTCAATTACCTCCGCTCTGTCGAGTATGTGTGAAAGATCGTTGATCAGTTTTTCACAAGATGAGACAAAAATGAAAAACTTGATTTTTTTTTCAATCTCTGTGCGGAACTTTTAACTAAATCTGGAGCCAATCACATGAGTAACATTTGTAAGGGTCGTGTGAAAAAAAACGGCCCCGAGCTGAGTAATTGGCTGCAAGACGACGGGCTAGTTTTAGACAAATTATGTACACAAAAACTCCGACGGTTGTGGGGTGGGGAATGTAAGAAAATACGGGGGGCCGTTTATTGGTGATGTGAAAAATTTTAGTGAGCGGTCGGAAATTGCGTTGGCTGTATAAACTTCGGCCTGGACTTTTTCAGTTATGTAATCTTAACTTTTAGTGTAAGCATTTGCAACTTTGCGTTTAGTAAGCTTTTTTGTAAGCTTTGAATGTCTAATCCTCTACCTTCTAGGCTTCGGTCTTCAGTGGTTTTAGCCTTTTTGTCTTATTTTTTGTCTTTCAACCTGTGGTGGCCTCTTCGCTGGTATGTCAATGTACCTTAAATTGGATACGGATGTGCTTGTCGGTTTTTGACTTGGAACTTTCGATTTCCTGCGTTTGAGTCGCTGGTCTTAAAGTCCCTCCTTCCGGGGTCCTAAATCTTAAGGTCCCTAGTCTCAAGGTCCCTAGTCTCACTAATCACTATTTTAGAAAAGCTTCTCTTCTAGCCTCTCATTCCAGTCTCAACATTATCAACCGCTCCGTCTTCCTTTGAATCTTACGGTTTTCATTCTCACAGTCCACGCTTTAAACTCCCAATTCCTTTCTATTTCTTATGTCTTCCAAGCCTTCATGTAGACCAGGTTTCTTGTCATCAAAATGTATCATCGTCACTCAATGTGTCATCCAAAAACTCCCCGCTGGAGTCTATCAGTGTCCCGTCAAACGACGTCTCTCGGATATTATACAAATTCACAGAATTCCCATCCATATCGTCCAAAATCGACTGATTAATATTCTCCAAATTCTCTTCGTGCTTCTCAAGCTTGTCTAGTTTCTCATCAAGCTTATTCAACTTGTCCAAAATCATCTCCGTGTCTGGATGTTTGTTGGAAGACGATCTATTGACGGCCGCTGAAGACATACCATACTTCTTGGAAAGTAAATCGTCAATGAATAACGAATCGGTCGATGCACTCTTGAAGTTTCCCAACGTCAGAATCGACTTGAACGGGACAAGAGCCGGCTCAGTTGGCTCATACAAACCTTGTGAACCCTGTGGGAGGAATGTGGGAGTTCCTGGCACCGCCCCTGGAGCGCCAGTGGCACCAGTGACAGCTGTAAATTGATAATTGGCGTTCACATGTTCCGCTTGGCTATAACGCCGTCCCGTTGCAGTTCCTGGTGGTATAACGTGATTAAACATGCTGGAAACATGATTGGTGGCAGCAGAACTCTTTCTCGTTTTAATCAAAAGACTTAAATCCGATTCGTCGTTGGCGAAATCCAACAGGGCAAGCTCATTGTCGCCATAATAATCTTTTTCCTTATCAAGAAATGTGAAGTTCTTATCCTTTTTGCTTTCCGTTACTCCAAGGAACTTGGAAATGCATATCTCGTAGACAAAAATGACAAGCAAGATCGGGAATTTCACCACAAGCCCCATTTTATCGGAAAACAAACTGGCACTCTTGAAATAAATCACTAAATTCACCGCCTTGAAGTACTCAAAATTCTCTTGGATATTGCTGGACACTTCCGAGAACACGTCTGATAAAACAATGGCCAAAATGGTCGATATGATGAACTGGCTTAGGAAAAGGTATGAAATTTGGATGGTTTTCCCTATAGCCCCATAAGTGGCCCAATTTGTCCAGACTGCCGGCGTAAACCCGAAGAATATCTGGAGAAGGTCAAACGCTATCTCCAAGTTAGACCTGTTTAGGTTCAATGATATGAAACTGATGTAAAAACCAACTATCAATGTCAAGAAAAGACAAAACATTCCTGCCATGTTCCAAATCATCCTCTTGAACCCCAAAATAATCAAATTGAAGAACTTGTAGTTATTGAAAATAGAAAGATTTCTGGGAAACAACAAAATCGATAACAAACTGAAGGTCTGGTAATAAAAAGCCACCTCTATTTGTTTGAAAATGCACAATATCTTCAAAAATAGGTTCAAATTAATCAAGCAAATCAACGTGAAGTCCAAATAGAACCAAAGAATCTTCTTGAGGAACTTGTGGTTGATGTAATAGCTCTTTACACAGAATTCGTAAGTCAAGTGCATACCCAACAAGTAAAAGATCAACTCCAAAAAGTTATTGGGCACAAACGTCTTGTGCTGGTTCAAAATAATCATGATATGCACAAATGTCAAGATCACGTTCTTCATGTTGATCACCAAAGATTGGTATTTGGGCACAGTGACCGACCGAGTGTTAATTTTGCTCAAGGTCACTTTTTGGTACTTATAATCGGTGATGTTCTCCTGTAACAACGCCGTTTCCTCATCTTCTGCCTTCCCGTGGTCCTGGATAATCAACTGTCCATTATAAAACTTATCTAGCGTCTGGATAATGATTGGCTGGGACAAAAACTTCTTAGACTTCGTTAAAATGCATAGCTCAAGCGTGGTGAACTGTTTCAAGGGATTGATGAAGAGAAGCTTCACTCGGTTCACCGCTTTGAACTCTCGTAGCACCCGTATAGCTAGGAGCTCACACACATTGGCTTTGGTCATCAACAACTCGTACACAATCAAGTTCGATTCGCTCTGGATCAAAAACTCGTATCGAAGAAGTATCAAGATATATATCACCGAAAGCGACACCTTGTTCTCTATCATGGACCTGAAATCAGCCCCCGTCGCCTGCGTGCCCGCTCCCCGGATCCGCGTCTGCAACGTGTTGTTGTTTGCCAATTCTATCACTTTCAACGCTATAGGTTTGATCAAGGTCAAGTTGATCTCTGGCTGTTTCAATTGGTCATATTTGAGGGTGATTTGCACCTTTTTGTTGACGAGTTTCTGGAGCTTGAAGTATAGGTACTTGAACTCGAGCTCTTTGGCCCGCATGCTGGTATTGGGACCGCTAGCGTTACGTGTTCTGCTTCGTTGCATTTAAGGATCGTGTAGTTGACAATTATTAAAAGATGGATTAGATGGTGGAATGCAGTGGAAAATGCAGCAAACGACAAAAAACAAAGACGGGATGCAATGTGTTTGGCACAGGGTAGTAGCTCGGGGTAAGTACAGGTGTGTTGGCCCTATATACCTCTATATATTGCCAGTCGATGCCAAACAAGTGTAAGGTTTCGAGTGACTTATTTTTTGTTTACAGTGCGGTTCCCAATCGGGAAACAACAAAGATTGCAAAAAAAGGGTAGCATCGCTAAGCCAGACGTGGCTATCTCTGACTACGGCTCGGGCCGTAACGTCGTGTTGATAAAGTTGTACGCCCGGTTGCCGTTCTCCTCTCCGATAATGTTCACGAACCGGGCCTTTGGAAGCAGGACCAATTGCTCGATGTTCTCAACGCTACTGACGACCTGCAAGTAGTTGGAGTTGTTAATCCCCGGAATCGTCTGGAGAAGATCGATGGCCGCCTCGTTGTAGAGAGAAGGGGTCTCGTCGACCTTCAAGCCCTTGTTGATTGCCAGAGTGATGTCAGGCGCTCCTTCGCCGGATTTGAGCTCGAGGAATATCTGGGCTGTTTGGTAAGGCGAAGACGACCACACGATCTTTAACTTGGGGTACGACACAAGCAACATCGTGAGCTTGTTCTGGACATCGTCCTGCATCAACTTGGACGACGTGGGAGCGGCGCCTATACCGCTGGTCCGATTCCGAGACTCGTTGAACGGTTCAAACGAGAACGATTTGTCCTCATCAAACTCAATCAAAAGCACCGGAATCTCATAGTGTCGGAACATCTGCTCACATTGGTTATTCAATCTCCCACTTCTGAATGATTGGATCAAGTCTGGGATGGCCTTTCTCTCCACGCACACTTTAGGGGTGAGAATATAATCGCCCACCGTCAACATACATGGAATAACCTTAGCCCCCACACGATAAAGAAGATTGGGCAAAGACGAATTGAACTCTCTCACATCCACAATCACTCGGAACTCGTCGTCCTCTGTCTGGAACTGTTGGCCTCCCGCAATACGTGTGTTCACCACATGCTGTTTGGTTATGGTGAAGTTGGAGTCTTCTTTGGTTTCGAAATGCTTGCTCAAGTTGGCTTTCTCTCTGATAAGTCTTGTGAATGATTCCTTCTCTCGCTTGATGTGAGCCAACGACCGCTGCTCTTCCGCCGACGTGCCGTAGTACATAAGGTGTACCTTTGCGGGGGTGGTTTTATGAACGGCCTGGTAGTTTTCCACCCGGCGGATGAAAAGAAGGTTGGGCTCGTAGAAAATGATGTGGGTGGGCTCGAACTCGTTAAGAATGGTGTCGTCTGTTTTGGTGTCAAAAGACAGCACTTTGATGGTGAAATGGGATTCTTTGGTTATTAGGATATCGTCCGAGAAGGCGTCGGGGTCTTCTTTTTTTATGGTCACAGTTTCGGTATCAACGCCAGCTTCCTCGACACGTTTCTGATGTCCACTTCCATCGCCATTTTCATTCTCGTTTACCTCTGCGCCCTGGGTCGACTTCTCCAACCGCTCCACGATCGCAAGGTCCACATCTGCAGACTCGGGATTCCTCACCTGCCCGTCGGAGGAGTAGAGCCGGTTGACATTAGCCACAGAAGCCGCCCCTCGCGTCCGCCGCCTGATACTACTAACCTCTCTGCTTCTTTTGAATGTCTTCGACACATTAACCTCTTCTTGCTCGGTGCTGTTGATCTCATTGCTGAACTGCCGTTTGAGCTTACTCAATCTCTTCCACGCCAAGTACCCCCGGAGTTTGGATACCATATACCCTCTGGTATCAAACAGCCCATTCATGACAAACCTTTGGGTCAAGTACGTTAGTTCCTCCACCACATCTCTGTCGTCCGCCATAATCAAAACTCTTGTCCCTGGCCCGATCTCTGACAAGAGGTTCTCCAACTCCTGCCATTTGGGAAGTGGTTCGAGGTTATATTCCTGTACCACTGTATCATCGTCGTTGGTAAACGTCACAAGCCCAAGAGCCCTCTCTTTGGCAAAAGAAGTGATGGTCGGGGCCACGTCTGAATTCAACCAGGGACTCATGGACGTCAAGTTCATGGTCCCGGAAGAGTTGGTGGACTGCCGGAGGTTGTTGTCGACGGCGTTCTGCACTATCTGGTAGAACGTCAAGGAATCCCGGGTCAAGAGCGCCGAAAGCAAGCCCTTCAAAAACCCCAAGTCAAACACCAACTGTTTGGGTGTCTGGGTCAACCGGTGCCACTGGGAATCTAACGAAAGCCTTATTCTCTGGATGAACTCTTCGTCGTACAAGTTTTCCATGTCCCAGTAGTCGGACGCCAACGACGGACAATGGCGGCCCAATTCTCGAAGACACTGTTCAATACACGTCAAAAGTGCCAGCTGGATCCGCGTCATCTTGTATGAAAGCTGGAGGTTGATCTCCTGCACCGTCTTGAGGTCCTGGTGGTGCTTTTTGCCCCTGAAACTCAAAGATTCAATGATATCCACATGAAATCGAGGCCACAACATGGCGGTGGATATCTTCAAGTTCCGAAGCCTTGTTGCTAGCGGTGTGAACCCCGTGAACGACTCGGGTACGTCACTGAATGCCTTGATGAAGCCCCATTCGTTCAGGTCCCGGTACAAGTTGACAATAAACGACTCGTTGGAGGTTTCTTTGATTCTCTCTGCGTGGAGGATGAAGATCCCGTTGATTTCAGGAGGCGTTAGCACTCCGGAGAGAAGGTCCACCACAAGAATCCGGGAGGTGATGGACACTATACCGCCCGCCTCGTACACCCTCCTCCGTCTATCGACGCTGGCAGAGTCGCCGCCAATGATTGTCATGGCCCCACTGGCCCCACCAGCTTCATTGGCGCCATTGCCACCGGCTGCCTCCAACCCCAGCAACTCGTGTTGGATCTTGTGGTTCTCGGTGTCGTTGGCGCCAAGCACCATCAACAAGCTCTTTCTGTTGGCTGGCGGATTAGGTAGCGCATCTTTCTTGTTGGATAGGTTCAAAATGTATAAGATATTGGAAACGATCAACTCCCAGCCCAACCCTTTGCCCAAGATCAAAAGCCCGTCTCTGCTGAGCAAATCGTGTACTATTTCACGTTGGTACCGTAGCGGGAGGTTGACCTTGATCTTCTCCGGCAAATCAACGGCGGCTTGCTCATACGATAAGTCATGGAGCCTGTTTAACGCCAGCTGTGTTTGGGGGTGTAATTGTGTATGTGTTTGAGGCTCTGTTTGTGTTGGAGATTCTGTTTGTGTTTGTAGTCCTGTCTGTGACCCCAACGTGCCGTCCCTCTGCAACTCATCGTCATCGCCTACAAATAACGACATGGTGTTTAAGTTTGCGACAATATTTTTTTGATGTAAAACCGATTATTTTAATCTGACTGCATTCTTTTCCTTCAACTCAGCTGATTGTACACCATGAGCAGTCCAGAGACCAATTCCTACAGCCCCAAAGACCACATGGGTTCAGGTACGACATTGGCGGTGTCCGTAGCGTTTACGGTGATCCACGTGGACGATATCACGAAGCTGAAGATGGCCAAGTTGGAAGAATGGCAGAGGTTCAAAGATCCAAACGAAGTTGGCGTGGACAGATTGAACGGCAGAATAATAAGAGAGATCCACGATGACGATGGTGGTGGTGCAGGTACCAGCGCAGGAGCTGGAGGCGGGGCCGGGGTTGGCGGCGGCGATAGTGGTAAAGGATCTGTCTATAAATTGACGCTTAAAGATAATTTCGATAACTACTGCTTTGCCTATGAGTACAACGACCAGCTTCCGTTTTTGCGGACGGGCAGCCTGGCACCGATTCCCGTACAGCTTGGTGGGAAGCTCGTGGTTAACCGAGGGACGAAGGTGAGTAACGGGGCATTGCTTTTAACGAGGGGTCTGTGTTCATATTTGGGTGTAGATACCAATTCTGCGTTGGTGAAGGCATTGAACTCAAATTTGGTGGAGAAGAGCATCGATATACTCCAGAATCCCGACTTGTAGGTTGGGGGTCACCAGAAAGCAGGGTATGAACGGGTGGAGTCAATAAACGGATAGTCGTGAGGGGCCAGCTATTGACTCGGTCGTTCAAGTTTCACGTTTTTCAAGTTTCACGTCTTTCTTGGTCCACGGCCAGGCTCATAGTTTAAGGTCCCGTGGTTGCTATTCGATACTAATCAACGAATCCCACAATCCGTTCTCGTTCGTAAAGTCATGGTGGATCAAACTCACCAAGTAGTAGTTTTCATAGATGAAGTTCAAAAACTTGTAAGTATTGGTAGCTTTCTTGTAACATCTAGCCCATTCCAACCACAACAAAAACGCCTCTTCGTTCCAGGCCTTGAAAGAATCATAGTCAATCAACGTTGGCTGGAGAATCTCCTTCGAAGGGAACACTCCCCAAGTGACGGCCGTTTTGCCCTGGTAATTGGCCAAGTTGGTGGTGATTTTACCCTCACTGTCTCCCAAGTAGTAGGTGATGTTCTGTTCGTCGATCTGGCTTTTCAAAGCTGGGTATATCTTGTCGTTCCAGTCGTTCTTGGGCACAAAGAGCTCCACAAACGCTTTCTGGTACACAAACCCGTTAGGTGGACCCCATCCAAAGATCTTATCGGTGGAGGGGCATGAATTTGTGGCAGGCTGAGAAGCAGTGGAAAACCACCCTCTCAAGTTCAACTCGAACAACTGTTCTTGGATCATGGTGGTCTCTATCTCCAACGGCGTGTCGATCCATGGCAATTGCGGGATCTTGTTGGAAAGATAGTCGATGAACACTCTTGCAAGATCAAGAGTGGATTCAGGGCTTCTCCACAAATCAATGGCCTTTTCTGGTGAGTCCACTTTCAAATTGGGCCCGTACCCATCGATCTCCCCATACGCTGGCGAGTTAGAGTTCCCGAACCGACCGTTAGGGAAATCGTCCCAGTTTGCATCTTTCCCGAGCTGTCCCTTCCCTTTGCTGATGTCAATCAAAGATCTGGTGTTTGTCACCACCTGTTTTGGAGCCTCCGCTACAGATGACCGTCTTCTCTTGAACGTATCCACGGTCGGCGAGACCTGGTCCATGTCGAAGTCGTCATCCTCCTCTACGACCACGTCGTCTTCCATGAACTCGAGCGAAAATTGGTCCGACCGTTCTACAATGGAAGCCACGGCCTTTTCCAAGTTCAATGTATAGAAATGGAACCCCTTGACGTTGGTCCTCCGGGAGGTCTCGTTGATGATTTCGTTGATGATCTCGATCCCCACCAGCTTCACCTCGTCGTCGTTACTCTTGAACTTGGCCACTCTTTCGTATATGGCCTCCGGGATGGAAGCATGCGACAATTTGGTGGCCTTGTTGAAACTGTTGAATGTGCTGATGGGCAACAACCCCGGTATAAGCGTCACTTTGCTCAACTCTTCGTGCTGCGCCAACAACTCCGTGTAATGCACCAACTTTTCCACATCGTAGAACAACTGGGTGATGATGAAATCAGCCCCTGCTCTCACCTTCTCCAACAAATATGGGATATCTTTCTCTGGGTTCTGGTTGGAGTTGTCGGACCCGTCCACATGGCCCTCCGGGTACCCGGCCACCCCCACGCAGAAGAAGTTGTCGTATTTGTTCCGGATGTACTTCACCAAGTCCACGGCGTTGCTGAAATCACAGTTCGGCGTCCAATACTCCTCCGTCCGGGGAGGGTCGCCCCTCAACGCCAAAATGTTCCGGATCCCGTTCTTTTTGGCCTGCTCCAACGCATTGTCGATGATCTCTTTGTTTGTGTTTGTACACGTCAAATGCAACACGGTGGTAATGCCAAGTTGTTTCTGGCAAATCGACGCCAATTCAAGCGACTTCTCATTCGTTGATCCGCCGGCTCCCCAAGTTATGGTGATGAAAAGCGGGTTCAAAGCCTTCATCCGTGTGAGACGAGCCAACAAGTTGGTGAACCCGGCATCCGTCTTGGGCGGGAAGAACTCAAACGACACAAACTTGCCGCTTTCAATAGCATTCACCTTATCAGTAATGAACATGTTGTATGACAAGAAGTTTTTTTTGTTTCAATTTTTTCGCAGAGTCCAATCAAGAGTCTATATAATGGGGTATGATCAACACATAATTTATACTAAAGGAGGATTATATAAGCCGATCTCTGCACCGGGGGCTTCACACAGCACTGTACTCGCCTCTATTACTGTTGCCGGTGAACTTCTCGACTATTTCTCTCACGAATATCGGCAAGCCCTTGACCACATCGACGAAATTCTCAACCACCTCTTTCAATGCCGTCTGGAAGTCGATGGAGTTGCCCCTGTTGTACTGGAACCAGGCGCCTCCGATAATGTAGATACTGAGGAAAAGCACGAAGAAGATGAAAATCCACGTGAACCACCCCCAGCTCTCGCCAGTGTCGTCTTTTTGGTGTTTGTTCAGTTTCTTGCTCACACAGGCCGATTTGGTGGTCATCGACAACTTCAATTTCTTGCCGTCCCAACTGTCCAACTGGAGCTTGTCCAATGTGTCTTTGGTGGCATCTTTCTTGTCGGCATCTTTGGGCGGACACGTGAACTTCACCTCGGCCGTTATATCTGCTTCTCCCCACTTGAACTTGTCGTAGGTGACGATAACGCCAGAATCGACATTATTCTTCTTATCACTTTTGAATGGCTTGTACAGAACGCTGTCTTTTGTGTCGGTCTTGATGATCTCCGACACGTAGGTGCTCAGGTCCAAGGTTATCTTGGTCAAGCCACACAAGTCGGAGTCTTTGCATTCGTCTACGTCTTTGATGGGTTCACAGATGCCGATGTTCCACACCAATTCGGTCTTGGAAGGAGGCGTGTCTTTCGATTGCGACACGGAATGGACGCCTTTGATCTTGGAGAAGTCGAACTTGGCGAGTTCGGCGGCGTCACACTTGAACGCCATGGCCGGGGCGATCATGGCAACGAGGATTGGGAGGAATATCATGGCGTGGCGTCAGGATGTTTTAGTTTTGGGTTCGCAATGAAGATTACCTGGCGAGAGTCGCGGTGTCGCCAGGGAAATGTCGTTTGTCGTTGAATGTCGGTGTTTTATGGCTCGTCCAATGTCGGCGTCTCTGCGAATGTCGCCACTTCTCTCCACAAAATCCACTCCGAGGTAAAATTCATATGATCTAATTCCCTATAAATACCTCCTCTTTCGTCGATTATCTTTTTTCAGTCCCAAATATTTCAACGGTCTGAAGTATCAAAGTATCAACAAAAGCTACTACAACCTCCTACACAATGAAAGTAACAGTCTGTGGAGCCGCCGGCGGCATTGGCCAGCCTTTGTCCCTCCTTTTGAAGCTTAACAACAAGGTGGATGAATTATCGTTGTACGATATAGTAAACGCCCACGGGGTTGCCGCCGACTTGAGCCACATCAATACCAGCGCCAAAGTGTCCAGTTTCCAACCCAAAGACAAGGCCGATCAACTGGCCATCCAAGCGGCATTGGCCGGTTCGGATTTGGTGGTTATCCCAGCAGGCGTCCCCAGAAAGCCAGGGATGACCAGAGCCGATTTGTTCAATATCAACGCCTCCATTATCCGGGACTTGGTGAAGAACATTGGGGTGACGTGCCCCAAGGCCTCGATCTTGATTATTTCCAACCCGGTGAATTCTACCGTCCCCATAGCTGCTGAAGTGTTGAAGAAGTTGGGGGTTTTCAACCCCCACAAGTTATTTGGTGTCACCACCTTGGACTCCGTCAGAGCCGAAACTTTCTTGGGAGAGTTGATTGGTGAGAAACCAGAGGTGGTTAAGGGCAGAATTTCCGTTATCGGAGGTCATTCAGGCGACACCATTGTGCCCTTGGTTAACATCACCGACACCATTGCTGGCAAAGTGTCGAAGCTCTCGGATGATGCATATGCTCAGTTCATCCACAGAGTGCAGTTCGGCGGTGACGAGGTGGTGAAGGCCAAAAACGGGGCTGGTTCTGCTACGTTGTCTATGGCTTACGCAGGGTACAGGTTTGCTGAAAATATCATCAGTTCCTTTTATGCGTCTACAGGGAATTCCTTGTATGTGAACGATTCTGCCTACATATACTTGCCAGGAACTGCCAAGGGCCAGGAGATCAGTGCTAAGTACTTGGACAATGTGGACTTCTTTTCTGTGCCTGTGAAATTGAAGGACGGAGCCGTGGAGTCGTTGGTGAACCCATTTGAAGAGTTGGTGATCTCAGAGAAAGAGAAACTGTTGGTGAAGGTGGCCTTGGCGGGGTTGAAAAAGTCCATTGACCAGGGTGCCACTTTCGTGACGGGCACGAAACTTTAGAGTTGGTGTGGTGAATAGCAATATACATACAGTTGAGATGCTCTGTAGTTTAAACGTACGAAGTGATGCTGGCAGTTGCGACATTGAAAAAAAAAAAGAAGCTTGATCTAGCCGAGGATCGAACTCGGGGCCTTTTCGGGACTTACTGCGTTATGATAACACCTGTAAACGAAACGTGATAGCCGCTACACCACTAAACCGCAAGCTGTGACCATTTCGGCGAATTTTTGGCCGTATGGTTATGATCGTATATCATAGTGATACGAGTAACATTCTACCCCAGGTGTTTTCACACGATAGATAGACAATATCCTGAAGTATTATTTGATTACATATACATAATTTCTAAGCACTTACTCAGGTATCAATTACTTAACTAAGGTAAGAATATGAGAACACAGCAGATATGTGAATCCTAATAAATCTTCATCGGGCGATATGGGTTTGATCGTATTTGGTAGTTCTGAAATACAACGGTGTGTCTTGCCCTATACTTCAGAAAAAGTTCTAAAAACTCCCAGTGCCACATAAACACATACACAGTGGACCAGGCCTTTTCGAGTTCTATGAAGTAGTAAAGTCTTTGTGTTAACAACCCTTATTACACATCTCAACTACTTCGCATATGAATTTTTACCCCACTATATTTTTTCTGTCAATTCTACATTTTCTTTACAGAACCCAATGTTGGACCAGAAACAGATTGACAGTATTGGTCACAAGACCGATAAAATCGTCACAAAACTCACATCCACAAACGGCAAGCAGCCCAAAGTGCCTGCCATCACAGTGGGACTCACCAATGCGCAAAAAACCGTACTATCGGAGCACAGAGGGGTGTTGGACTTGGAGTCTCAACAGCCGGTGGATCAAGACAGCGTGTTTGCGTTTTTTTCGCTAACCAAGGCCATGACGGGGTTCGCCGCGTTGAAGCTTGTTGAACAGGGCAAGATCCACCTAGACGACGAGGCCCGGAAGTATGTTCCTGATATTGACGAGGTGTATATCGTGGACAAAGGCACCGTGGATGAAAAAACCGGCGAGTTCATCGTGCCCCCTCGTAAACCCACCACAAAGGTGACCATTCGCCACTTGTTGACCATGACCGCAGGGATGTCTTACGCTTTCCTCAACGAGGAGTACAATCTCCTTGCACGGCTCAAAAACCCTCATATAAACTCGAGTGCTCCCACGAAAGAGTTATTCACCACCGAGAAACTGCCGTTGATCGCTGAGCCCGGTCAAGTGTTCCTGTACGGCCACAGTTTGGACTGGATGGGGTTCATTGTGCAGAGTATCAGCGGGTTGACGTTGGGAGAGTTCCTCAAGAAAGAGTTGTTTGACCCTGTTGGGATGACATCGTGCACTTTCCACGTCAAGTCCACCACCAGGCTCGTTCGGTTGCACCGCCGGACACGCGATGGGTTGGTGTTCTTCCCCAAGGCAACAGTCCTCGACCCTGCCTTGGATATGGGCGGTCAGGGGTGTTTTGGGACGGCCGCTGATTACCTTAAGCTACTTCGCGTGTGGCTCAACTACGGCTATTCCCCCGACACCGACACCCGGGTGTTGGGCGAAGAGTTGACCCGGTACGCCTTGCAGAACCATTTACCACCAGGGCTCACCGTCAAGTTCGACATACCCGGAATGCCAGACTCAACGGACGGGTTCACATTGGCAGGTATGGCCGTCACCCAAGACGAAGCCCCCACCGGAAGACCAGCAGGTTCGATCTATTGGTCGGGCTTGGCCAACTTGTACTACTGGATCGACCACAAGAACCAGTTGGCAGGGATCTGGGCGTCCCAGGTGTTGCCTATGGCGGATCCACATAGCTTTTTGGGCTACTGTAAGTACGAGATGGCCGTCTACGATGTGATCAACGGAGACGACGACGACGACGATGACGAAGATGAAGACGACGACGAGGACGGGCCGGGCCCCAAATTGTAGTGGCCCTGTGCTTCCCACAGAGTTGCGTTTTAATATCAAATGGGTCTTCTTTTTTGGATCCACTGGTTCTCAAATCGACTGTTTTAGATCACTGGCTTTTTTGCAGCAAATGATTCAGATAATGACTCAATAATTCTCATTTTTTTTTTCAGTGAATTTTTATAGGTAATTAATCTTTAAACAAGCACACCATTCAGTATGTCTTTTCCGTTGTTACCACAAGTAGACTCTGCTGCTGGCGAGTCTATTCAGGAGTTTTCCGTCGTGGGCCAAATTTTGGTGCCTTTTGACGGGTTGAAAGTTTCAAAGTTCTTGTTATCGTCGTTTCCCCAAGAAGTGGATGTGTTGGTGGATGCCACCACCACCGCCATTTCCGTGGACGAGGCCGTGGCGTTGTTGAACGTAGGGGTCCAGAAGATCTTCATTGGTGAATCACAGGCTACAGAGCTCGTGTCGGACGCCGGGTTGCCAGGCTACAGGTTCGCTATCAAGACTGGCCAACCACAAAAGTACTTGGACTTTGATAGTTCGTTTCTTTTGGCAGAACCGGTGGCCGACTTGAAGGCCATCAGCCAAGACGAGAACAGGACCGTGTACATAGGCGGTGTAGAAGCCGAGGTTGCTGCTATCAAGCTTGCCAAGGCCGGGTATGTTCCTGTTGTTTCTACCTCCAACCTTACGGTGAAGAAGGCCAGCCCCGGCAAGGTTTCGGTGGGGAAGGTGTTCACCAGCACTTTGACCACCGACAGACCCGATGGTCTCTTCACCACCTTGGTGATGTCATCGGCACCGGCTCACACTGCTTTGGGCGTGGTCTATTCCTCGGAAGAGTCGATTATCGAGTCCATTGCCACAGGTGAAGGAGTCTACCAGTCCAGGAAAAGAACACACGAGTTATGGTACAAAGGTAAAACCAGTGGTGCTACACAAAAGGTGGTTTCGATCGGCAAGGACTGCGATTCCGATGTGGTGAAGTTCGTGGTTGATCAGAAACAAGGCACCGGGTTCTGCCACAAGAGCAAGAACTATACCTGTTTCAACGATAACCAGTTGTACGGGTCGTCTTTCGGCAACGGTTTGGCCAGGTTGAACGAGACGTTGGTAAGCAGAAAGAAGAGCGCTCCTGAAGGGTCCTACACCAAGAGATTGTTCAACGATGAAGAGTTGTTGGTGGCCAAAATGAAGGAGGAATTGGACGAGTTGATTGAGGCCGGGAAGGACAACGATAAGAACGAAATCGCCTGGGAAGCTGCGGACTTGTTGTACTTCGTTATGGCCTGGTGTGTCAAAAACGACGTGAGCTTGGCCGACATTGAAAAGAACTTGGACATCAAGGACTTAAAGGTCACCAGACGTAAGGGTGATGCCAAGTCTGCTTACATAAACAAGCCTGCTCAACCAGCACAGACGCCCGAGGCCGTTGAAGAGTACAAGATGACCACGTACAACGCCAAAACAGCCACCAAGCAAGAGATTGCCAAGGCCCTCACCAGACCCAACCAGAAAACGTCAGATATAATGAAATTGGTGTTACCAATTATCCAAAACGTTCAAAAGAACGGTGACAAAGCTTTGCTTGAGTTGACCGAGAAGTTTGACGGGGTCAAATTGACCACGCCAGTATTGAGGGCTCCGTTCCCAGCCGAGCTCATGGATATCTCCGACGACATGAAAGAGGCTATTGACCTTTCCATGAAGAATATTGAAAAGTTCCACGCTGCTCAGCTTCCAAAAGAAGAGATCATGAGCGTGGAAACAGCTCCGGGTGTGATCTGCTCAAGATTTGCTAAGCCAATTGAAAACGTTGGGTTGTACGTTCCGGGAGGTACTGCAGTGTTACCATCCACGGCCATGATGCTTGGTGTCCCTGCCAAAGTTGCTGGATGCAAAAACATCGTTCTTGCGTCACCACCAGCTCGTGGTACCGGAAAATTGACACCTGAAGTTGTTTACGTGGCCCATAAATTGGGTGCAAAATGTATCTTGATGGCCGGTGGTGCCCAAGCCGTCACCGCTATGGCCTACGGTACCGATTCAGTTATCAAATGTGATAAGATTTTGGGTCCAGGTAACCAATTTGTCACCGCCGCAAAGATGTACGTTCAAAACGACACCCAGGCGTTGTGTTCCATCGATATGCCCGCTGGGCCTTCTGAGGTGTTGGTTATCGCTGATAGCAAGGCCGATCCTGATTTCGTCGCCAGTGACTTGTTATCCCAAGCAGAACATGGAGTGGACTCCCAAGTGATCTTGCTTGGGGTCGATCTTTCAGATGCCGAGCTTGCTGCCATCGAAGAAGCCGTGAAAAGACAGGCAGAGGTATTACCAAGAAAGGAGATCGTGGCCAAGTGTTTGGCTCATTCCTACACTTTGCTCGTGGAGTCTTACGAGGAGGCTTTCAGATTATCTAACGATTATGCACCAGAACATTTGATCCTCCAAATAGAAAACGCTTCCAGCTATGTGCCACAATACGTCGAGAATGCCGGGTCTGTGTTCGTAGGGAAGTTGTCCCCTGAGTCCTGTGGAGACTACTCTAGTGGTACAAATCATACTTTGCCTACATACGGGTACGCCAGACAATACTCGGGAGTCAACACTGCTACGTTCCAGAAGTTCATCACGTCCCAGGAAGTGTCCGAAGAGGGGTTGAAAAGTATAGGAAAAGCGGTTATGACTATCGCTGCAGTAGAGGGATTAGAGGCCCACAGAAATGCTGTCCATGTAAGAATGGAGAAATTGGGTTTGTTATAAGACTATTTATATAAGTTTGTATTTGATCCAAGGGAGTAGATTATCCTATGTAAGTGACTCTTCGACTTCTGAAGTCTACGTCCGATTTTTAAGGTTCAATGATTGAACTTCCAGAAGTAGCTCTCTTTAGAAACTGAACTCTCCTCTGAACTGGTTCAAGTCCATCCCGGGCTTCACCACCTCCACCAAGTCTCTTCTCTCCATAGCGATGAAAGCTCTCTTCAACGTTTCGGTCAAAGCCGTGGACTGGTTATGGGACAACCCCAAGTTGGCATCTTGTCCTTCCACTTGGTGCATGGACAACCCACTTAACAAATGCTCTGCTGCCTCTTTGTAGCAGCCAATATTTATGCAGGAAACCCCCAAGTTGTACCTCGCTCTCACAAACGTTGGCTTCAACTCGAGAGCCTTGAAGTAAGCGTCCACTGCTTCTTCTGACCGGTTGGAGTTGGCCAAGGATGCTCCCAATCTGTTCCACAACACAGGATCTTCGGGCTTGATGCTTAAGGCCGCCTTGAAGCAATCGATGGTCTTGTCAAAGTCCTCATTGGCATAGAACAACACCCCCAACCCCAACTGGACGTCGGCGTCCATATTGGCGTGGTCTGGAGATAACTGAGCCGCCTTCATAAACAACTCCGTCACTCTCTTGTTCAAGGAGTATCTGTCCTCGTCGGATATCTGGGGGTTCTCCTGCCTGGCCTGCTCGGCCAACTGTGGGTATTTGGTAGAGATCCATCTCTCCAAGGTAGCAAATGCTGCATTATCATAACCTTCGTTAATATAAGAAATAGCCAACGTCATCAAAGCCTGGGAGTTTTCAGGGTGGAGCTCCAAACACTTTTCAAGAGCCGACACTCCAGCTATTTCTTTTTCGTTCTGGGTCTGTACTTCGCCCAACTTTAACCACGCATCAACATGGCCTTCGTTCTGCTGGATAGCGGCCTCAAAAGCCAATGCTGCCTCCGAGAGTTTGGCACCGTTTTCCATCAACTGCAATCCAATCTCGTATGGGTCCTGGTCCTTCGGCAAGTCCAAGAACTGATTGTCGGCCTTGTCTTCGAACTTGTAGTCCCCGAAATGAGCCCTGGTGGAAGCATACTTGGCAAAGTCTCTTTCCCACTGGGCCATGTCAGCGGGAAGAGGCGTCCTCTGGGTGTTCTTGAACTCCTCGTACTCCTGACTGATGAAGTCGTTCTCCATGGCCTCTGAGTTGAGGCTGTCCCACACCTCCTGGAACGTGGCCTGGTACTTGTCATCGATTTCGAGTTCGGGTTCTCCTTGCTTCTGGTCGTCCACCACCTCTTGCACATCCTCGGTCTTGGTCTCAAGCTCCTCGATCTCTTTGAACTGGTTATCCCAGTCCACCTGCTGCTCCTGGCTGACAGCGCCTTCCTGCGGCTGCTGTTGCTGTAAGGGCTGCTGCTGCATATTAGTCATCATCGACATCCCGCCCATCATCGGCCTGTAGCCGCCGCCCATTCTCATATTCGAAAATTGTTGTGGCTGCTGATGCTGCTGCTGCGTGTCCATGGCGCCTGAATGGTACTCGGCGCTCCACTGGTTCGTGGCTTGTGGTGAGATCACCGTCAGGCTTTGAGCCACGGGCGAAGGAGAATGAGCTTGGAACTCAGAATTCCACTTGTTGATTTGTGGCTGGTGGGCCTGTGGCAGGTGCTGGTGTGCCGGTTGGTGCTGGATCCTGTTGAGTTCATGCTGCATGGGTTGGAACTGGAAACTTGACTGGTTCGACATAAACCCTTCCATGTTTTGCCTGTCTCTTTGGTTGATGGTGGATTCCGATTTAAACCCATTTTGGCTGAGAAACTGGGCCTGATTCGCAGACTGTCTTTGTAGACTTCTATCTTGTTGTGTATGCTTGTTGAACTGGGCCACGGCATTGCCGCCCACAGAACAGTCAGAACCTCCTCCAACAAAAGACATATTTACTGGAGAAAAAAAAGATGGTGATTCAACGAAGATTTATAATCCCCTCTGATCTTTTTCATGTGCCCTCGGATTAACGAAAAATGCGGATGACGGACACATATCGCACGACATACATGCTGCAACCTGGAGGTCCTGCTTACGTAACAATTGGACACATGTCTCACACAGTTTATTCATATGGTATATACCTACATTACCACTGGAGTTCTTTGGATGACTCGCTGCCACACTCCAACTTGTCACAGATCTCGTCTAATTCCTGTACCTCCTTGTTGTTCAGTTTCTTGCCCACAAAAGCTGGGTTGATCTGTTTGCCGGCGGCCTCCTCAAGAGCAAAGTGTTCTTTTACCATATCCCGGACTAAGCCTTGGTAGTACAACACACCTCTTTCCTTTTGGGGATGCAAGTACCCGGAGGAATAGACTCCCTGGTTCAAATTCTTTTGTGTCAACTGGCACAAATTAAAATCCTCCAACTCCACTAGTTGCAAAAAGTCCACAAACTCTTTCTTCGTGTCGTCGTCCAATCCCTTTTTGGTGTAGATGTCGTACTGCAAGATCGTGTGGGATGCCGAGATGGGCAACACTCTGATGGAGTACCAGGCGGGGGAGTAGCAGTTTATGCCGTTGGTGGGGAAAAGGTACACCCACAACCCGTTGAATTCTCCTCCAACGTTACTTTTCTTTTCCTTCTTGTTCTTCTTAGCTATTGGCTTGGGTTGATCTTGTTGTTTCTTGCCGAATCCGAACCAGCCGCCTTCAGTTGAAGCTTCTGGCTCGGCTTCAACTTCGTCTTCCTCGGGTTGTGGGTCGTTTCTCACAATTTCCGCGTAGTGACGACAGTACCTGTTTTTGGGCACAACCTTGTAAGTTTCCATTCTGAAAGCACTACTTAACCCGGGATGGGCTGTAGGACAGTGGTAGCATTCCTGGTACCCGTCCATCAATGTTTTCCAGTTAAACTGGCCATCCAATTCGTACGACATATGGTATTCGTAGTCGGTGAAATCGAACTCGTTTAATTCGTTGTTCAATCCGTCGAACCATTGGTCAAATGGGATGAAGTTTTCAGATTCGTCACTGTTGAAGTTGATGAAAACCAACCCCTGTTCAGTGACATGGGTCTTGATGGGGAAAAGAGAGTTTTCTTCTTTTTGGAATCCTTCGACATTGTCAAATTGTGGAGCCTTGGTCAATTTCCCATCGGAATTGTAAGACCAACCATGGTATTTGCAGCCTAAAACGGTGGAGCTCCCTTTTCCTTTCTTGACAACGGGGTAAGCTCTGTGGCGACACACGTTATGGAATGCCTTAAGCTGACCGTCAATCTTAGACTTGATGATGAAAAAATTGGTCCCAGTGAAAGTGAAGGAATAATAGTCTCCTGGTTTAACGAATCTCGAGGCGTGAGTACAAAATAACCACGATTTGTTGAAAATGGACCGTTTCTCTAACTCGAAGATCTTTTCCAGGGTCCACCAACTGGCAGGAAGAGTGTGTTCGCCTGGTAATAATCTCTCTTTTGGATCATCTGGTGGAGGAGCACTTGGAGCAACGGGGAGTTCGACTTTTATAGATGCCATATTTGAAAAATTTTAATCTGTTGAAGTTAAATAATTTTCGGGGTTAATGTTTTGACAGCTAACTTGGTGGCATGTCAAACCAAGCTCCTTTTATATTTACCCCGTAAGTGTTTTCAACTGTCACTAATCGTTATCTGAGGGCTCCCTTTCCTAATGTAGAAGTCTGGTCCCTTTTTATTACGTAAGGAGGCTTACCGTCGCTTATGTAAGCGGTTTAAAAAAATATCCAAATGGGCAGATTGTGTCCGGCAGTTACCCAATCGTGCTACACCACTTTCAAATTAAGTTTGTATATGCATTTTCCACACTTGGCTTCTACATACAGTTTAAATTTACATAGATAAGAAACGGTTGTTTTTCTTTTTGGTGGTGCCGGTTTTTGTACAAATGGAAACTATGAGTGTTTTGGGAACGCCGGCACCAGGCGAAGTTGTCTGACTTGTCCAGAATGTATCAAGTCCCCTCTTCAAGCCTCTTCAATAATCCGAATTGCCGGAGTAATTCCTGGGTGATGTCCTTGTTGATTTGGGGATTGACCATACTTTCAAACGACAAATCGTAATCAGCGTACAACCGGTTGCTCTTGATAAGACCTTTGATTTTAGGGGCCACCTCCTCTTTTTTAACTCCCTCTTGGCCAACTAGTGTCAAGCAGTAGTTGAGCAATGAGTTGATGATGATGAAACTCTTCAACGAGATCAACGCCAACACTTCGTTTTTGACACCTTCGGGTACTAAAGCGAGTGCCAACTTGTTCAAATTCATCCACGAAGCATCGTTTCGTTCGACCCACTCAAGTGGCAAGTGCCTCAAAGGGGACTCCTCCACATGGATCAAGTCAAGAAGCAATTTGGCTCCAAATAGCCCCTGTGTCATGGTAGTGGACCTGACATTGGCGAACCTGGAAAACTCCATACCGTTCCTCTCGAACGGGATCACACTAAGCATCAAATAGAACCCTCTTGTCAACAAGGTTCCGTCGTTGATCTTTTCCGTCTTCAAGTACTTCGTCATAAGGCTCTTGGTCACAAGCCTGTCAGCCTCGGTTATTCTGAACGTGGAATGGGGCACTTGCAAGTCACCCGTCAACACTGCCTTCATGAGAGACCTATTATGAGGCTCTCTGACTAGGAGCCTTGTCATGGTGTCTATAGCATAGGAAATATACCCGTACCTTTCCACCGGTGCGCTGGGAATCTTGCCGTTGCCGTGTTCAAGATTTGGGCCAAAACTGGCGACCAAGGTGAAACTCAAAAGGGCTTCCTCCAACGACTCTAACTCTAGCCCATGAGACATGTTATATAATAAGAACAAGCAGTCTTTCAAGAGACACAACCTTTTGCGGTGGAATAAGAACTTTTCTCCATACAACCCGATGTATTTGACGATCCGGAATATCAAGTCTTTGAGAAGTTGATTGCCCGATATCTTGTACCGATTGAAATTGGAGAACGCAATATTTCTCAAGATCATGGTGATGGTGATTAACTCATCTATCAATAACACCTGGCTATTTACGGCACTTTTGGTCTGCAACTCGCTGAAGTGACTCTTGTTTTCCTGTTCAAACTCATTCAATATGGTTTCGTAGTCGAGAAACTCAAACTTTTCAAACTTCCCTATATCAACAGGACTTGCTGCATCATCACTGGTATTGTCTTCGAGCTTTTCAACGGGTGAAAAGATATCATCCAACTCTATATCTGAATCTTCTTCAACGACCTTCCCCGTGAGCGAATCCACATTGTACCTCAAAGGCTCGTCCACCATGGCATCTGGGTCCACGTACTGCTCAAATATATCATCAATACGGTTATGGGTGGGAGCCAAATCGGCGTCCAGGATTTGGTGCTCTTCGACATGGATCCCTCCAACGATTTTATTCAACACCTTCAACCCCGTTTCAGACAAAGCATCAATAAGCTCAAAACAGTATTCGATGTCAAACGAATAATTGTTATCGGAGGTTGTTACTAATAAGGTATTCAAAGCACTGATGACCTCCGAGTGATCCACCACAGCATTATTTTTCAACAGCATTATCAAGGCACCAATGTTGACGGCCCCCAATTCTGGCGCAAACAAATATACTGGCTTACTGACATCTATTTCGCTTGCAATGCCGGAAATAGACTTGATATCGACTCCTCCATATGTATCAACAATTCTTTGGCTGGGAATAAACGATTTCACGATATTAGGTTCGGCGTCTATCTCTGGAACCTGTTGCACTGGTGTGGGGGGCACTGATGCCTTTGCCAGGGCTGGAACCAGCGATTGTTGAGGTTGATACTGTTGGAACTGGCCTTGTTGAAATTGGCTTTGTTGTCCCACTTGTGGGGAATTGGAACCACGGCGTGGTAGAACACTAGACGATCTTGACGCCTGTTTCGGCTGTGTGTATGGAGAATTACCAACCACAGGTGAGTTCAGATTCGAAGGCCCGCTATTCCTACTCAACTTTCGGGTCTGTACGGGCATTGGCTCGCTGCCGACCACAGGACTGTGTCTGGGGCCACTTTGCAAGCCTGCCTGCAACCCATTTCCCATTCCTGGTGGTGAGTTCTGCAGCATGTAAGGCGAATTGACCACCTGTGGGGAGATGTGTTGCTGTTGAATCATTGGAGAACCGGCCATGGGAGAATTATGCTGCAGCGGCTGCATTTGGGGTTGAGGCGAGTTGTGGTTCATCATCATCTGCGGTGTTCCTTTAAGGATTTGGGTTTGTGTGCGTTGGGGCTGCTGTGGAGGCTGCTGGGGAGGCTGAGCCGAAGTTTGGCTCAATTGCTGTTGCATCTTGGCGATGCACTGTTTCTGGAACATAGCTTTCCGATCCTGGATGTCCTTCTGTCCTTCTGGGGTACTGTTGTGTTGTTCGAAGGGAATCAAACAGGTGATATAACAGGATCCTAGCTCTTTGTCGATTTGACCTTTTGTGGCCGAGTCATTGATATCCTCGTATAGCCCGAGCCTGAAGGCCATCTGACTCCATGGAGAAGGCAGGCTGGAGTTGGGTTGTTGCAAGGCTTTTATCAAAGGCCCGGGACCTCCAAACCGGTGGGAAAAAAGGTACAAGAAGAATAAGTTGATTTTCTTGTTATTGATCACAGGGGGGGTGGTGATGGGTGTGCCCCGACGGCTCATGAAATCGTATAGCGTCGTTAGGAAGATCTCTGATTGCAACTGGGTCAATTGGTTTTGTCTCTGGGCCGACATTTGGCCCTGTTGGCCCTGTTGGCCTTGTTGGCCTTGTTGTGCCTGCTGTGCTTGTTGTGCCTGCTGTGCCTGTTGTGCCTGTTGTGCCTGTTGTGCCTGTTGTGCCTGTTGTGCTTGTCGTGCTTGCTGTGCCTGAGCTTGTTGCGCCTGTTGTGCTTGCTGCATCTTTTGTTGTTGAAGCTTCTGCTGTTGCAAAACCTGTTGGTTGTACTCAGCAGGAGACATATTATTGCCGCCCGGCGTCCCATACGATATCCCTGGCCCACTGGGCACACGAGATGACTGACCAGATCCAGGAGTGCCTGCTTGCGACCGTACTTGTGGAGAGTTTATGTGGTTTTGTGGCGGCTGCTGTTGATGGAAACTTTGATGCTGTTGTTTCTGCTGTTGTTGTTGTTGTTGTTGTTGTTGTTGCTGCTGCTGCTGCTGCTGCTGTTGTTGTTGTTGTTGCTGTTGCTGTTGTTGTTGTTTGAGGATCTTCTGCTGCACGATCTGCTGCCTCATTCTCTGTAGCTGCTCTTGCTTGTTCTGGTCCAACAGCTGCTGTGATATACCAGACAGAGCGGCAGACAGCGGTTGCATTGTGTTGATAGAGCCTCCAGGACTGTTGACAGCCGGCGAGCCTCCCTGTGGTGGCTGCCTCATAAAGATGGACGGATTGATGCCAGAAACGCTGTCAGCGGACCCCGAGCCTTGGACACTGGTGTCTGTTACATTTTGTTCTGGTGGTTGTTGTGCTTGTGAAGGCCGCGATACAGGCTCATTGCCTTGTTCGTCATCGAAAATTGAGTTGAAGAAGTCGTCGCCCGCGTTGGAGTTCCCGCCAGACCCACTGGGGAACTCGTTGTCGTTGAACCAAAAGTTATCACTCATCAAGACAAGTGGTTTAAGTGTTTCAACTTGTATTTTTTTTGTCAACTTTTCCATAAACTCGCGGAACGTCGTGTCTCTGGTAGAGACACATAAGGCACCGCTGGCAGCAGGTATAGAGAGGAGTTACTAGTTTGGGCACATTGTGTACAAAAGGGCCGGTTGGAACAGTTTATTAGGCTATAGTACAAAGAAGGGCGCAGTCTCCGAGGATACGCAACACAAAAAGGCGGCCCGAGCATCTACCAGAAATGGTACCACCGTTTCTGTAACTTTCTAGACAACGACTTGTAGTGTTCCATTTCACCCCAACAGTCCCTACCGTATTCACAACCAGCCATGTTGATGACGAAATCGTGTCTGTGGTAGAAGTACTGAGGATCGTCCGACTTATCGGAGCATGCACCCGGTGGGAAAGCATTAATCTTCCTCAACGGTAAGAACCCCACCCGTTCTCTAATCCAGGCGGACGTCGAGTACAACGTCTCCAATGCATCCTGCTCCTTGTGTTCCCACTGCATATGCAATTGCTCGTACATGGCCGGGTCCCACCAAATGTCCAACAACATCTCCGACCACGAAGATCTTCTCATCAAGAAAGACCCGAGGTTGAACCCTCCACAATCCTGGGTTATGATCATTTCAATGGACTTGGTGTAGTCCACGTATGGCAAGTCCACCGGCAAGTCCAACGGGTTTGTGTCTTCCAAAGTTCTGTAGGTGGCATTATTCAAGTTGTTCAAGAAATGATCTTCCAATGAGATTTGAGGTTCCATGATATAAGTGTGCAAATCCAACCACCAGAACCACTCTGCATCGGGGAATTGCCTCATGGTCTGCTTCATGATGTCCACCTTCTCCCAGCTTTCTCTCCACTCGTGAGAGTACCTCTTCTTCACGGTCATATCTTTGATGGTCAATCCGTACCCATGGCGTTTGGCGTAATTCTTTTTGTTGGCAATAGAAGACCGCTCAATGGACCATTCTTGCGGGCCCTTCCACTTCAACACCCCGCCTCCTTCATTGGCAGCCAATATTATCACCACTTTGGGGCCGGTCGACTTGAAGTGGGGCAAAAATGGCACCGATGTGAATAAACATAAAAACACAAACGTAAACAAACCAATGAACAATTTATGCAAACTTGAGGTGGAATCCACGAAATCTCTGGCGGTTATTTTCACCTGATTGAAGATTCGTGTCACCTGGCCGTAATTCCTGTTGGGCCTAAGGGTTTTATCGTACTTTTCGTTATCGTTGTCCATGTTGGTGAGTTTCGGTTAGTGATGAATATTTTTCAAATCACCACGCGGCGATGGTGCAGACACGCACCGGCAGGCTCTGATAGTGACTGACGGGATTGGATTGACAGGATTGGGCCTGGGGCACGGCGAGTGTCACGTAAGTGGACACAGAGGTTGTGATGTTGCAAGGGTCTCGGGTGTCAAAACTCTGCATGGCAAGAAGATAGAACACAGCAAGGGTTGATTTGTCGTCTCTTGGCGCATGTGCACCTTATGGAAATCAGGCCAGAACAATCGAGCAAAACTCAATGTGCCTGACCTTGGCATTTGGCAAGGCCCGAAACTTCTTATTGTGGTGATCTACATAGGTGCCAAACTTGAAAAGTGAAATGTGAAATTAAAGCCGAAAGTATTTTTTACAGAAGGTAAATCCGATTTTCGGTGACACCCCTTTCGTCGGGATAATACTCCAAAAGCTCCACATCATAAATGTGGGAATGTAAGTCACCTACGAATCTAACCTGCAAAATTCCCGGATGGACGCCCAAGAAAGCTCGCCTTATTCCTTTGGAATTCTTGAAATAGCCCTTGGTTAAGCGGATTCCCGGCCTAAATGGAAAAACAGTGCCTTTTGACGTACGGCTTCATCGCAGTAAATCCTTTTACGGAAGTGCCTTTTTTTTCTTTTTTTTCTTTTTTTTTTTTTCTACTGGTTGCAAGACAGCCCGGTGCAGAGTTACGATGGTGAGTAGTGTTGCCACACCCGGCGAAGTTCTGTGCCCTTGGCTGGAGCTGGGGCCTTTCACCCATTGCAAGCGTATCTGCTTTAACGACCTTCTTAGATCGCTTCCATTAGCCTTATTGAGCGCCCTACTACAAGCGTTTCGGCCTCAGGTTTCTATGAAAAACTGAACGCCCTACGTGAATAGGTCTGAACGCCCTACGTGAATAGGTAACGCCCTTGGTGCCACTGCAATCGTCAGTTAAGTGCTCACGAGGGGGCCCGACCCATTGGATGCCTCTAATCTCTGTCTGCAAAACCCAAGAGCCTTGATTATGGCTTTGGTGACCAACTTCGAGACCGGTAGAAGGTCTTCGTAGGTGTTTATAAGGGTGAGACACTCTATAAAACTCACTTGGTTTATACCAATTTGTAATAGGTGCAACCACAACGGTATGTTGGTAGTATCTAAATACCAAGCGTGGTGGATTAGTGTCAATCAAGGGCTGTTGGTAGAAAATGCCTCATTTTGAACCCTTCATGTGGCAGGTTGAAATGTTTTTATTTGTGGAACAATTAGGTTACCCTTTGGTAACAGATATGTCGGGGTGGTAAACAGTGAAGAAGCGAGAGACTCTTGGCGGGTTTTTAATACAAGTTCCAGTAGAAGAGAGTTGGAGGAAGTAGCCACAGGTCATAGTCTTTAAGAGCACCCACCCTACGATTTTGTGAACCTGCTGTAAAGATTAAACAGCAGTATTATGTACACTGATTGGTGCATATGCTGTTCCTGCTTGCTGTCCCTACCCACAAAAAGAACTGATGATGCCTGGGGTCTGATTGTTTGCAATATTTGGGCTGCATCGGGAAACTTATCTCGTCTTGTAGGAGGGGTTTCGGTGGCGTGATCTGTTCTTCGTAGTCGTTTGTAATACATGACAAGTGCATTGGCAAACGAACTGTGCTCTATCCTCTCCTATGAATATATCCTGCCGTGGAGACTTCACGGTGATCTTGAGCTAAGGTGGTTTGGAGCATTCAGAGCCGTTCGCTCACTTGACTTCTATTGTTTTTAATAAGCTTTTGGGTTTAGGTTTGTGTTACCGCTTCGAACCCACATTAGCATCTCTACAGCATGAGCCTATTCGTTATTAGACCTCCGTAAGCTGACCCAGATCCATCCGTGTATCACAGGTTTGGTATAAGTAAAACACATTCGAGCAAGATTTGGGTTTCCTATTTAGGAATTTTGCAACTACACCCTGAGGGCCATCAGCTCTCCTACTTCATTGATTAAGATACATTGTTTACATTGTTATTTTTGACACATAGTATTAAATAGTAATTAAGAGAAATTATCACAATCGAATCCACTTATGGGTAGTCAGTTGGTTTCAAACCAAAAGTACCACCTGGTAAAGTAGAGACGTTAAGTCTGGCCTGTTGACCAATACCACCTTCAACACCCTCGTACATGACGTTGTTACCCCACCAGCTGATGGATTTGTCATGGTAGAACACAGCAAAGAAGATGATGATAGAACTGAAAGCAACACCGGCATCCAAAGATCCCGACAAGACATAGTTGTACTTTTCCCACCACGATAAGTAATGCTTCTTGATGAAGTACATGAAAGCAAAGGAAGCGTAGACACCAGCAGTGTAGTAAGACAAGTTATATGGAGCGAAAATCAAGAACCCACCAATGATTAAAGTAGGTTGGAAGTATTTGGTGATTCTCTTTGGACCGTATTTCTTGAACAAAATACATGGGATTGGTAACAAAGCCCCGATTAAGAAACAGTATTGCAACAATGGGTAGATACCCTTGAACACTTTCTTTGGTCCGATCACACCCCACAAGATAGAAGCATTGTAGAACACCTTGGAGTTTGGACAAGTGAATTTTTGCTTTTGTAATGGGTCACAGTAACCATCAATGTTGTTGATACAGAAGTTAATAACAGCCAAGGAAATGAAAGAAGCGACAAACACAGAAAGCAATTGACATCTGAACATAGCTCTTGGAGGAATCTTGGCGTAGTGACCCATCTTTTGATCGGAAATATAGTTTTGAGCTTGACCATTGATATTGTAACCGAAAGCCTTCAAGAAGTTCAAGGCTAAACCGTTACCTGGAAGGGCGTAACCAACAATCAATTCGACCAACACGTTAAGACCAAATTGGAAACCAGTGGTGGAGTAGACAGCAGTCAATGGAATCAAGAAACAGAAGTTGATACCAAGAGTGAAGAAAAGACCCCAAACTGGAGTTTTAGCAGGGTAAATTTCCACACAGATGATAGCCAAAACCAAAGCAACAAGCAACACCACCAAGAAACACCAATCTGGCACTTCTTTGTAGTTTCTCATCATTCTGGTATGAGGATCATTGAACCCTTCAAAGGTAGATTTTCTGAAGTTTCTCAAAGAACTACCCAAGTGCTTAAGAGCGTCATACATTGGACGGTAGTTCATGAAACATTCGTAAATGATTGCAAAAGGGTAGATAGCGAAGAACGCACCGTAAACAACCAAGTTAGCAGCGGAGTAGTATGGTGGTCCAACAGACATGAACTTCTCTTGGTCGAATAAGGATTCGGAGTTGACAATGGCTTTCACGTCGTAAACTTCTCCAGTGTTGGTGAACAAAGAAGAAGAATTGATGGGTAAGTAACTGGACCAGTACTTGTTGGTGTAGAACACTCCGAGAATACTGAAGAAAGCAATGAAGGATCCGATGTATTGATTGACTTGGGAGTAGAAAGGAACCGTCAAGGCAGCGTTGAAATTGATGACGTTCCAATCGAAAGTTGGGATTGGGTTAATACCCAACCCGTAGTTGGTACCGGTGACAACAGCCAAAGTGAAGTTTGATGGAGAAATCCACGTCATCCAGTTGAAGGTAGACAAGGCTTCAAAAAGGTAGTCAGGAATCCAGAAGTAAAGGAAAGAAGCTGAAAAACAGATGAAGAAGAAATTGTATCTGGAGATTTTCCAGCCGTTGATGGTTTCTTTCACTTCTGGTTTCATCAAAGCCGAATTCAAAGCCAAAGTAGGTAAAACAGAAGGCCAGAAAGATCTGATTGGGTAAATGGTGAACTTTCTCATGATACCAGCAAACCCGAACCCCAAGAAATTGTTAGACAAGATCAATAAGATTTGGTAACCCCAGTCAGCCCAGGCGTTGTTGTACCACATTTTGATCTTTTGGGCGTGGATATTGTAAGAAACGTAAGGAGTACCGGCAGAAACAGAGTAGAAGATGGTGGTCAACATCTGTTCTTTGTGGTTCCAAGGACCAGGGTTCAAGTCGAGAGTGTATTTCCAGACCTTGAATTTCCATTTGGGGAGAATTGCAGCAGCCAACAACCCAGATGGATACAATAATAATTGCACCACCGAAGCTGGTAAAGTAATAGAAGGTTGTCTTTCAGCGAAGAACTGATTGACAAAAGCACCGATAGCGGTCCAAATCAACCCTAAAATGTACACTCTTGGGGTTTCCACATAGAGATTTGGGTCATCGTAACAATCGGTGACGGCTCTAACTTCGGGATAAGGAGAGTGGTACTCGATTAAAGCGGCTTCGATTTTTGTCTGCAACGACCAGTTGATGATGTTGAAGTACTCTTCGTCGTTGCCTTCTAAATCGACATCGGCAGAGGAAGAGTCAGCATGGACTTCCCCCACAGAATCCTCTTGCTTCTTTTCCAAAGAAGTTTCGAGTTTTTCATTGACATGTTGAACGCCCAAGTGTTCAGGAGCAACGGCCACCAACTTTTCGATCAACTCGTAAACCTGGGATGGGAAATTAACATCGCCCTCATGGTCAATAAGCACCTGTTCCAAGAGTGCCACGGCTCTTTCTTCCGGCAAATTCTGGATCTTTTCGATCATAAAAGACACACTGATTGGCAAGTCTTCCAACGAGGCCAAGTCGGCATTACCCATCCTTTTCAAGATGAAGTACTTTTGTTCGGCAGTCAAGTCAACCCCGACGTGGTTAAGCGAAATGGGGTTGGATTTGATGGCAGTCAAGTCGACGTTGTTTTCACTGAGAGCAGAGTCCAACACTTCATGGCCCTTGTTGGCCACACTAGTGGAGTTGAAGGCTCTGAACATGGCTGAGAATAAAGTCGAACTGTTGTTACTGAACCAGAAAAAAAGACCTGGGACATCCAGAGATTTCGCCGGCTTTATATAGTTTTGGCTTCAGGCGTCTTTCTCTATTCATTATGGCGGAATTGGTATCTCGTAATCTCCAACACTTATCACAATATAAGAGCCATATCTATTGATACCAGATTATTTTTTCTTTTTCTTGGTTTATTTTCTTGTAGTTTTTTGCATTTTGGCACAAGATTAACAATGTCATTACCTAATTGGGATTAGCCCTGCCAGTTGCCAACGACTAAAACCCGTTGTTTCAGGACTTTTTTTTTCTTTTTTTCCTTTTTTTTCCTTTTTTCATCGTGGGATTGATACCTTCCACTTCGTTAAATGGCTTGGTTTCCAAAGATCTTCCCTGTCAAAGGCCTTTTTGGCGGCGTCTGACTGTGGCACCCTCCGACGCTACACTCCCGACTCTATATTCCGCCGAAGCCCTTATCACAGACAATATTTGACTTTTGCATCAGAGCAGGCTGAAAGCTTATCACAAATTCAAACAATTCAAAGATATGGGTTTGGGGTCGCCTGATCTAATGTTTCCAGAAAACGCTCATAATTCGTTAGGATCGTATGTGCCGGCCGAAAGGTAGGTAATGTGTAGGTATGGCGTAAATCCAGAGGCACGTACGGCAACAATTTTCGTGGCATGGAGCCGTTCATTTGACGGTGCTTTCTGTGGTCCTGAGGGGAACACCGTAATTGGGACTCCTTGAGGTTAAGGTTTAGTTTAGCTTAGGGGATGATAAGGATGGCAGCCGTGGATAAAGCCAAGGAGTTCACACAAGGGGACTGTTGCGCCCAGAAGTACTTCAGTGCCCAGAAAAGTGGTGGTACAAAAATGTTGAACACAGAACAAATGTCACTAGACGTTATGCCTCCATCGCATGGCTCTGTTCTGGTTAACCACAGCGTTGGCGGGCCTTATGAGCCACAACCACAAACGACACCCGTAAGCAATTTGCTGTCAGGCGATGGCCAAAGCAAACCAGTAAAATGCGTTACCAAAAAGGAAGTGCACCATCGTAAACCATCAGACCCCAAAGAACCCGACTACGACAACCCTGGTTTTAACCCTTTTTTGAACTACACCATCTCTTTTCTATTATACATTACTCTCAACGACTAACTATTACTCTATTTACCCATGGCAGACTTGATGGAAGTCACAGGGGCCAAGTTGGCCTCGTCAATGACAGCTCCTGGAGTAACCAAGGAAACTTCTCTTCTTTCAGCAGTTTCTCTAAGGATTCTTTCCTGTTCCATTTCAACGTGTAAGTTTCTGAAGTGGAGGAAGAAAGCAATAGTAAAAATCATACCAACCACAGCCATAGCCACGAAAGCCCAGATGATGTTAGGATCGTTCAAGGCTGGGGTGACAGCTTGGGACAAAGCAGCAGCTAAAGCAGACATGAACAAACAAATGGCCATCACCAACGATTTCAAGTGTGGAGGAGATCTGGTGTAAGCCAACTCATAAGAGGTGGTGTTGGCAAAACATTCAGAAGCAGCTTGGATACAGTACAAAGTGATTTCAACCCAGGCGGAAATTGGAGCAACTTCATCACAGGTGGAAGCTTCGTTCCCACAAGGAGATTGCACGTAGATTTCGTGTTGAATAATGGCACCTGCAACCTGAGACAAAGCAGCCAAGAAAAATCCGAAGGTGATTCTGTAAACTGGTTTGAAGTCGATCTTATATCTTCTCAATGTAGGATACACAAGGTAATCCAAGATAGGAATCAAGATAATGATGGTCAAAGGATTGAAATTGTTGAACAAATCGTTTGGCACACCGTTCAAAGACATAGACCCGGCTTGAGAAGTTTGAATGGTACCGATACCACCGTCATTCATCAAGTAGATTGGGAAGTAAATGAAAACCTTACAAGCATTGAGGGTTTGTTTGATATCCAAAACCCATTGGTCGTTCCAAGTGACAGCTTTAGCTTTACCGTAAGTAGAAACACCTCTAGCAGCCATGTTACTTGGTTTGGCCCATTCCCAGAATTCACCGCTTCTGAATCTGGAGAACCATCCAGATTGGTAAGACACTCTCAAGATCTTGAAGAATTCAGTCAAAACTGAACCTTGGACTTCGGCCTTTCTTAATCTTGGCCCCACAAAAAACAACACGAGTGGCATGAACATGTACACAATGATGGGGACGAAGAAAGCTAACCAGTAACCAACATCTCTGGCACAGTAGGAGGTGGCCAATTGGAAGAAAGCTCCAACATTGATACACCAGTAGAAGAACAACGACATTCTTTCTAACGTCTTTTGTCTGTCCAAGATGACTTTTTCACCGGTTGGCAACACCTTCACCACGTCGGACTCGTATCTGTACTGGTCCATAATCAAAGGCAACAAGTTTGGCTTGATAAACCCAGTACCAAGAGCAAAAGTAAGAATAGCCAAGATGGTTGGAGCCATCCCTTTACCACTGGCGATGACGCTTGGAATAGCAGCAATGATGAACAAAACATGCGACACGAACCCAGCACACACACCGAACCAAATGGCCTTATATTTCCCGATTTTACTATCAGCAATGTACCCACCGTACAATGGCACCACGTAAGCCAAGAAAGTTAACAATAAAGTTAACCCAGTAGCAGCTTGTTCACCGTAGTCCAAGGCACCGGCGGACATGTTTTCGTTCCCGGCAACTTTTGGCACAGCACCGGTGGTGGACCCTTCAGGCAAAGGTCTTTGGATGAAATTGGACAACAACCCTTGAACGGAATAGTAAGAAGCTCTTTCAGCCAACTCAACTAAACAAATCAAGTAAACGGCCACTGGAGCGTATCCCAAAATTCTTCTTAAGCTACCAGCTTCTTCATCGGTTGGCACTCTTAACCCTCTTGGATTGTATTCGTCAGTGTAGTAAGTGTTGTAGTTTCTGGCATCATCGTAGTCGTAGTTTTCAGAAATGGAGTCAGACCAGGTCTGTTCCTGGTTGGTAGACTTTTCAACGGATGTGCGTTTTTCAACTTGAGAAGCCACTTTTTCGTCTAAAGACATTTTGTGAGTTACTTGAAACGTTTGTACAATTACTAGATGGGGTGGGATGTCCAGGTTTAAATAGTTAAAATTTGGGAAAAGAAATTGCCTGCCTGACTGATAACAATATACCGATTGTGGTTCACTCCTGCATTGTGAACGCCTCTTCAGCACACAAATACGGCGACAAATAAAGTGCCGTTTCTTTTTGCTTATCGAGCAGGAAAAAGAAAAAAAATTAAAAAAAAAAAGAATGCCGGTACCCTTTGCATGTCTGATCACCTAACGTCAACGGTTTAGGCCGCCTCGTAGATCTGTGTGATAACGACTACTGGGTGATAACCGCTGCCGTGTGAGATAGGTGATACGGTTTTAGGGCACGGCCTGGTGTTGTAGGGTATTTGATGAGTGGATGAAATGGTCGGAACCGAAACTGACAGTTCCGGGGGCACTTGCCATGGGCTAGCGATGACTGTGGTGCGCTAGACTGTGGTGTTATTGGCGCCCAGTGCCGTTCTGGATTTGTACCAATGCCAGAGAGTTTATTGACACAAAAATACCAAAAGAACCAACCGAAGAAGCCCAAGTGACAAAATCCTCCGGATTACCGCAAAACCACAGATTTCCGCAAACCCTGACACCTACCACAAAGACCTCTTAGGGTGTTCACTGTTGTCACCTCTAGGCTGTTCTCTGCCGCTTCTCTTGCCTGCTTCTGTATTCTACAGCTTCTCTCGCCTGCTTCTGTGTTCTACAGCTTCTCTCGCCTCGCCTGCTCTCTGCTCTACAGTCTCGCCGTTTCATCTCTTGCCAGAAAATATCTACACTGAAACATTCTCCAGCTCCAAATTTACGGCGAAACCTACCCATTTCGTCGACCACCACCAACGGTCGATCACGACTGCCCCCGCATACATGGAACATAGAGGTTTTAGCCCTGTTTACCTAGAGGCTCTAGAAACTGCCCTCGGAAGTTGGGCGGTCTCCGAGGGCAGGGCACCTGCGTCAATCGCTGCCGTCTCGCATCTGTCTCTGCCGTTGCCGTTGCGTTTGCCAGGAATTCGCCACTTTGGCTCCAAGTCCGGCTCTGCAAATGGCTCTGCTATAAGGCATTCTGACATTTATTTTGGCAAAAGCCGGGTAATTTTCACGTTGGTGCCACTCGTGCGCGTGGATCCGGGCTTGCTCTAGTTTTTTTTTCTTTTTGGTTTTTCCCTGCCAAAAAAAATATTCTGTTTTAGGCAGGTTTAGGGTTATGTTTCCGATTACGCGATGAGCAAGTGGTTCGCTTGTTCAGACTGCCTTGGTTATGTTTGTTATGTCCAGCGATAATGAATGATGCCAATTCCTATGGAAGTCCGATTACAGAGATAGCGTTTGGGTGATTCGCTTAGATCCTCTGGGGATCTTCCGGCCCCGCCTCCGGCAATCCCAGATCTCCAGCCTGCCACCCACCGTTGACAGCTGCGGAGCGTCAAAATATTTTCTTATAGTGCTTTTTGGCGGTCGATGCCATAGTGGTGCTATTGTTGTGTGCCGATTCACATTGGGCCATACGTCTTGCAGACACCTTAAATTCGGAAACCGCCACAAAATGGGATTTGCATTTGCATTTGCATTTCCATTGCCTTTGCCTTTGCCATTTGCCATTTGCCATTTGGTCGTTTGACGTAGCGTGAGTCCATGTCTGCGGACGCCGCATAAGCAATCGGGGGCAATCGCAGATACCAATCAGAGCCAGTCAGTTACACAGGATTACGTCAGGACATGTGACGGCGGGCGACGGGGGACGGGTGGGAATGCAACGTTGCAGGCGCCTCATGCTTCATCGGTATGAATTTCTTTTTCGGTTTTGGAGACTGATCTCCACCAAGACGCCGTGCCAACGTGAGCTGGGAATGGTCCAATATGAACGTCGTATTTTTGTGGTGTTATCAAAGTTATCGGAGTTATCGGTTATCGCTGTATCAGTATCAGTGGATCAATCGGTGTATCAATCGGTGTATCAATCAGTGTATCAATCCGTGTATCAATCAGTTTATATTATCTTGAATCACTATACACTGTTTGTGAACGCGGCACTGTTTGTGAACGCGGTGAACGGCGTCGTCTCACGAACAAGGCACACATCTGTCTTTCTCGGAGGCCTGCGTTTGTGTCTATTTATCTCAAATCACCTGTCTTGTGTTCCCATTGCACGATGGCGTGCACCGCAAGCACTAACCCACCCCACTGCAGGCGTATCATGTCTAGTGCAATTCAACCAATTTGCAGCCGGTGGAACTGCTAGTCGGCACACCAAACCTGCATTTAGATCTGACCCCAGACGGTTGCAAGAGGCAACACTGGCTACGTGAGCCTGTATACCAGCCTAGGCGGCACTCCTCCAGTCGTGGAGTTGACAATTTTTTGTTTCCTCTACTTTCTATCTCCGTATATTGCAACACTTTCGATTAGCATCGCCATTGGTGTCTACATAAACCGACAACGGTGTTGCGCCAGTCGAAATACCCATTAAACGTCGCCCAGTTCAAAGGAGAATGTAACTGGCGATGCTGAACGTGCAGTACTCTGGCATTCTTCTATTTAGTGCTATAACAATATACGCATAATCAATAGATTGCGATAAGATTGCGATAACAATTTAGGGAAGGTGTGACACCCATCCCGAAACCAATTTAGGTCAACCCCGTAAATGAAAGGGCTCCAATAAACAAGGTCATCGTACGGTGCCATGGATCGGTATTATCTAGGGACATTTTATTGGCCTTTAAGCTTATCAACGGAATCTCAAGTTCACTCCTGCATTGGGCGGGTCCTCTGATATCTCTGATCGTTATCAGAAGCACACACCGCTCACTTCTCTCTTTGTGTTATTTGTGTAGTTCTGCCTTTGTAGGTGGATTCTTTATGGCTGTGAAGTTTTGAGTCCAGTCGTCCACAGGCTATCAAACAAACCAAGAACGGGATGTACACTGAAACTGAACTGATTTTCAAAACTCTTCAAAGCAGAAGCTGGAGACCTTGGCATAAGCTTCTAGTGATCACATGTGGTCCTCCGCTTAGCTATAGCCCAGTCACTTCCCATTGTTCAATATCTTATGCTCATTGTTGACCTTGTGTAAAGCCTTTTTCACCTCTGAAGAATGTGCTTTGTGAGACCCAAAGTTGACGTCCTTCAATCTGTTCAAACCGATGTACGAATTGGTCGACGAGTTGTTCTGTGACCTCTTGGGCAAGTTCGCTCTCTCCGAAGGTGTTGTACTGCCCTGGCTATCAACATCATTTCCAGAACTAGACCCACTCCAATTGGTGACGTTGAACTTATCTATGCCACCTTCGTCGTTGTCGTATAACCCACTTCTTCCTGTTGAGTTTCGCCTACTATTATTGTCGTCTGTCCCATGGAAATGGAACCCAACTGATTTGCCACTTTTCTTGTCATCTTTGGACCCCAAGCTATTAGACCGTTTCACTATAGCACCGTTTCCTTCGCCTTGCTGACCTCCATTAAACGAAGCAGATAATTCCGTGCCGGCACCGATATCTTCGTCTTCCTTGTCTGTAACTTCTCCTTCTTCTCCCTCGTCCTCCTTCTCTGTGCTTTCTTCCTCTTCTTCCTCTCCCTCTTCTTTTCCTTCTTCCCTCTCTTCCTCTTCCTGGTCTATGGCATCTTCGAACTCATTACCTTGGCTACTGTATTGGTCTGCGTACGGATTCTCGTCCCATAACACCCGGTCTGCATGATACCTAAGCCTATGGTTAGTTGGACTATCATCTCCCATATCCCCAATACTGAAGTCTCCGGAACTCCTTGCCTTCCTTACCTTGTGCTTGCCGATTTGTTGGTCACTGTGTGCTCTGGTTCTTGTATCTTCTTTCTTCAACGCAGAGGCAGAGCTAGGGGACATGGCCGACAACGATGTCTGTGACTTCCGGAAATTCAACGTCTGGAAATTGCTTATTGAGTTTCGTTGTCGATGATGCATTTGGCCAGAAACCGAGCTATGTCTTTGTAATCTTGGAGCACTTTTGTGAACAGAAAATGCTGTTGGATTTTTACGGTCTGGTGTCACTGCTTCTTTCTTTGCAAAGCTGGGTCCTTTGTTGATTGCAACTCTGGTAGGTGAAACAGGCCGGCCACCAAGGGTAGAGTGAGAAATGTCGATGCTTCCGTTTCCTTCAACGTCCTCTTCGCCCGAGCCGCTCTGGTTTTCGATTAGATGATTGCTTGCTAAGTGGCTTATCAGATGAAGTACCAAAGAATTTGTGAACGTGGATTTGTCAGGTGAAGTAATGGTCCTTCCTCTCAACTCAGAAATGGCCTTATCTAACTCGAATTCCACGCCGCAGTGATTATTGATGATTGTGATCTTTGGCCAAGTCGACCGTGCACCTCTGATGATAAAATCTGCCATAAACTCTGCAGTAGGGTTCACGAAAATGTTCCTGAAGTCTGAAAGATAGAAGTTGGGTAAAATAGTAATATCCCCACTGTATTTTTGTGATATCAATGAAATGAGCTTTGTTGATAAGTTTTGATTGATATCCATTTCGTTCAAGATTTGAAGGTAGTGAACCATTTCACTGCTGCAAAAATCGTAGATGTTATTAAGACCATTCTTGAACTTGGTTCTTATGCCATCTTCCAAGTACCCATCGGCATTGCTTACTGTAACTTTCATTATTGGCACCACGTGAGGGTTAACCTGAACAGCTATTATATGGTCAACATTGAACATTTCCAGTAATCTGGTAACAGGCAAATCACCATCCACCGACCCGTCCACAAACTTCACCGAAGAATCCCCATTCCATTTCTGAATTTTATTGGTTCGTGGGTTCTTCTCGTAGATACTGGTGCTGGGGAAGACTCCAGGCAAGGAGCACGAAGCACAAACCGCTGACCAAATCAAGCAATTGGGAGCGGTCAAATAATTCAACAATCTTGTTTGTTCATGTAACGACGCAGGAGATACCGTAATATTCAAGATCTTACCTGTCCTGTTATAGGCCTCTCTGAAAGTCAAATCCCCAATGAAACTTTTCACGGTGTTTTTCAACCCATCTATTTCAAAAAGGGTTCCATATTTAAGAAAGTGGCCAATACCTTTTAGTAGTTTCCGAAACTTGCTCTGAGGTTTGGAGCCTTCTTCGTCTCCTACATAAAAGATTTCAAATCCCCGTCCACTCAAGCTCTCTATCAACTTCACGTTCTCTTCGTTGTTATGGCAGCACAAGATTGAAGCGACAATCGACCCAGCCGATGACCCACTTATAATTCGTGGGAGCAAACCAGCCTCCAAAAGCGACACCAACACCCCAATGTGGAACATACCGAAGGTACTACCACCGCTCAATACCAAAGCCGTTCTGCCAATATTCTTCCTTGTTTGGACCAACATCCCCAATAAGTACCGATCATCCAACTGCACACTGGGGTGGTTCACCAAGTAATTCAACGAGGCTTTGCATTCATTGATATACTCCTCCACCAACCGTTTGGTCCCCACAAACGAATGCTTGTATAATGAAAGGTCGCCCATGTTCCCATAGTTCCGGACCCATTTCGTCCGTATCAAGTACAAAAGGAGCTTGTAGTCGTGGCTCTCCCTTGCGGTCCTCATCTCCTGCAAATTATTGGCTATCTGTTCGTAGTCATACAAGTCACTCTGAGGATCCAATTTCCAGCTATTGTTCCCCAACAACTCGTCCAACTGCGACGATATGTCGTGCCACTTCTGATACGTCGTGGCCAACTTCTGCTGTCCCACTAACGAGTTAATCAACTGCTGTTTTTCATCCAAGCTGGGCACAAATCGGTTCAATATCGGCACTCTTTGTGCATATGATAAAATAGAAGTGGTCACCAACGTTGCAGCCGATCTCGACTCCTGCGGCTGTCCTTCTTTGTTGAGAAGATTGTTGTATTGGAAAATCAAAGACTCGATGACTTCCGTCAAGTCGTTGTTAAGCTTGTAGCCGGAGCCTGATACCTGACTCATTTGGGTGATAAGAGTAGCTGGTAAACTTGGGGTATTTTTAGTGCGCGGACTTTTATGACTAAACTCATCGCTAGTACAAAAGGCTTATAGAGCAAAGTAAGAGCATATAGAGGCGAAGAAAGAGCAGATACAGGCTCAAAGAAGGTGCATATAGAGTACAGAGAGAGTACAGAGAGTACAGACAGAACACAGACAAAAAGTGTACAACGGGTTGTAACACTCTCGAGAACTTGCCAGATCTTCAACCGCTTGCACTCACCTGAGAGTAAGCCAAGGTACTTCAAAAGTGTACCGACACACCTGTAATCCAATCCTTCCGGGCCACAAACGATCCATATTCCTTCAAATTCATTCTTTGTGCACTTCCACCCGCTTGGCAAAGAATTCTCCTTCTGACGGTCCGGATTCTACTCAAGGTATAAGCAGAAGACAAAGGAAGAAGAATAACAGGCAAACACCTAAGAAATTTGCATCGTCCAAACTCATCGGTGCAAACAGCCAACCCTTGAACTTCTACAAGCGGATCAGTGACTATCGAGCCCATTTCGACCGGTTCAGCGACTATCAGCGTATCACCACCAATATGTTCACGTTCACGACCGTGTGCCACAAAACCTCCGATACCCATCATCCGTTGCTCCTTTTGACCAATAGAGAAGGTCACCGGTACTTGATCGGCAAGGTAGGCGAAGGTTCACAAAGAGCTTTGAACGACAACAAGCTTAGACTCGCCAAATTGAAAGCTATTTTTTTGACGGGGACGTTAACAGAATGGGGACAAATAGGTGGTCTTCCCGGCTTGTTTTTGACCATCAGTGATGCCACAAAGAACAGCATTGACGTGTACTCCAACTCTTCCAAGGTGTTGAACTACATTGTAGCAACCTGGCGGTACTTTGTATTCAGAAAAGGCGTTGAATTAAAGATTAAAGACATCGACAACGACCATATCATTGCCGACAGTAACATCATGGTCAATCCCGTGAAGATTGCCAGTGTCAACAAAAAAGAACTGCCACAGTCATTCCCTCTCAACGGTTTGAAGAAATTGGTGTCTTTGATGTTCCCCTTGGATACCAGCAAAGTCAATGACCCTGATCCAGAGTCGTATAAGAGCGATCCGGCCGACAACGACGTGCACTCGCATGTGTCCATAGCCGATTTTCCCATTGAGCAACAACAACAGGATTCCTTGAGCTATGTGGTTCGGTTCTTGCCGTTGCGAGGAAAGTTCGACGTCGCCAAAGCAAAAGAGTTGAGTGTAAAGCCAGGCAAAAACTATGCCCTTCTCACGCAAGGAGAGTCGGTATTGAACGAAAACGGGGTAACTGTCACCCCTGACCAAGTCATGGGTGAACCTCTTCATTTCAAGAAGGTGGTGGTGTTGGACATCCCTCATACAAGCTACTTAGAGCCCACCTTGAGCTGTGGCAAGTGGTTCGCTAAAAACGACGAAGGCCTTGGCAACGAAGACGTGGGTTTGGTGTACCATTTTTTGGGGGACGATATCCCTTTCACATCCCCAGAATACGCTGCCTTTATCAGTCAATTCCCCAGCGACTGTACCCACATCATCAGCCACTCGCTGTTGTCCAACAACACCATCACATTCAAGACATTTTCGGTAGAGTTGTTGAAGCTCAGAGCTATCAAAAAGGGACACTTCAACTTACCTTACGCCGAAGCCTACAACGGAAAAGGCGACCAGTACTTGCACAACATGCAGCAGTTCATCATTTCCCCTTCCGGCGTCAGTTACGACGACTCGTTGGTGCACCAGGCCGATTGGTCCCAGATCTACGACGAGCACGTAGCTCCTTTGAACTTGCCCTCTGCCAGCAAATCAGAGACCATCGACGAAACGCCGTTACTGTTGGGCTTGGTGTCCCCCAATTTGAAGGACAACGTGCAGGTCCTGACATTGGGAACGGGGTCAGCGTTGCCATCGATGCACCGGAACGTCATCTCCAACTTGATCAGAATCCCGTTCAAAACCAGTACGGGACAAGTGGAGTTCAAAAGCGTTATTTTGGACGGAGGAGAAAACACTTTGGGGTCGTTGTTAAGAACCTTCGGCCGTGAAGATCAGTACCGGACCATTCTTCTGGAGCTCCGGTTGATCTACTTGAGCCATCTCCACGCAGACCATCATTTGGGTTTGGTATCCATTATCAACAAATGGATGGAGGTCAACCACGACAACGACCACACTCTTCATTTGGTGGTTCCATGGCAGTACGACCATTTTGTGACCGAATGGTTCAAGTTGGACTCCTCCCCCACCAACTTGTCCAGGATCAACTATATAAGCTGTGAAGACTTTGTCAGAAGCAGAGTTGCCGAGTTCCAACGGATCCTGTTCGACCAGTTTGAGGAGATGTTCGACAAAGGCGAGACCCAAATCGACCTTCCGAAGGACAATATCAAACCGGTTGACCATGTGGCCCACCTGAGATTGGCACAAGACTTGAATATCGTCGATTTTCAGGCGTGTAGAGCCATCCACTGTTTCTGGGCGTATTCAGTCAGCATTACTTTCCAGATTGACGACCACGAAACCTTTAAAGTGAGCTATTCTGGAGACACAAGACCAAACATCAAGTTTGTGGATATAGGGTACGGTTCCGATCTTTTGATCCACGAGTCGTCCTTGGACAACGATTTGATAGAAGAGGCCATCGCCAAAAAACATACCACCACTATTGAAGCCATCAACGTGGCTCGGTACATGAATTGCAGCAAGTTAATCCTCACCCACTTCAGCACCCGAAATTCCGGTTCTGCTGACTACATCACCACTGCCACGAAGTTCCATAGAGCTACCGACACTCTCAGAAAGTATATCCGAGAATACGGCTCTTCGAAGCAGACCAATCTTTTCACCTTGGATAACTCTGGGCGGCCCGTCAAACAGTTTGATGATTTGGAGATTATCTTTGCGTTTGACTCGTTGATTGTGAGGTTGAATGATACCCACAGTCAAAAAGAGAATCTTGAGTTGATGAACGAAATCACCAATATGGACCAAGACCAGGAAACGGTCGAGAAGAAGCGCAAAGAGACAGAGCGGCTCATGGCGAAGCAGGAGGCCAAGAGGATCAAGCGGCTCGCCCAGCGGAAGCCCTAGCCTTATCTATAGACTCTTGCTTATAAGGTTGCAGCCATTGACCTAACAGAGGCTCGCTGAAAATTAAAACTTGTACATACGCGTTTAATAGAATTAATCACTACATGGGTGCAAAATTTGAGTATCCCATAATCATCCAAGAACCATGGATCAAAAGAGCCATCGTGTCGACTTACGAACCCCGAACTTACGCTTCTAACATCATCCAGAAAAACTTCATCAAGCACAGCAAGACACGTGTAGCCGGGCCCACCGCTGCTTTAGTTCGAATTTATCAGTTCATCAAAGTAACTCGTGATGGAGGCATTAGTGGCATAGTAAGTGACTGTAGCCACCTGGTGGCTGTGAAGTTTTCCTACGACTGCGTTCGGAAATTTGAAGCCAAGTACAAGCAGAGGATCACCTATAAGACGCTCAACAGTTTGTTTGTGATCAGAACAGGGCATCTCAGGCATTTGAGTAGATTTGAAACGGGTGACTGTGACGAGTTCGATTTGATCGTGGAGGTGGCTAGCTGTGACATCTTTTCATACGACCAGGTGATGTTTGATGTCAAGATCGACCAGCAGTTGAAGCTGGTGTACAGGGAGCCTGAGTTGCGAGAGATCATAGAGAGTAAGCCCAAGTTTTCCGTGAAAATGGTGAATATGATGGTGCTGGACGATTACGACGACATGGTTTCGTTGTAAGTGCCAAGGCTCCAATGTCGAGATGGTAGAGTAGGATCAGCAAAGCTGGGACTAAACAAATCGTATATGCACCGAACGAAAACAACAAAGCAGAGGAAGGAAACCAAAAAATTCAAAGCTAAAGAGTCTAAACAGACACAAGCAACGAAACAGGCTCGGACAAATTCACACATAATCCCCACTACCAGGCTGCCGTGGTATTTGTGTACGACCCATTGAACCCAGGAGCAACAGACGAAATGCTGAAGGCCAGAGTGTGGGCCACAGCATTGGTGAGGGTGGAAGTGACGTCAACAAATGAAGTCAAAGTGGTGGTTAAGTCACTGTAGGTGAACTCCGCTTCCACAGGGAAGGAAGTGGTCAAAGTGGACGTCAGGTAAACCGTCAGCTCCCCGTTATCGCTTGGACCGCCATAATGGGTGACGGTTTGAGTAGCAGTTTCGGTTTTGGTAACAGTCTCAGGCGAACAAACGTCGGAAGTCTTGTTTGCAACCACTTTTTCAGTGGTCAGAGGCACTGCAACAGTGGTAGTGAGGTCACCCGAAGTCAAGGTCTGGTATTGTATGACCACATCGGTAACAGTGCTAATTCCCTCGTTGTCGATGTACCCGGACAAGACTGACAATTGCCGGGTAGCGGAAGTGGGCAAGACCAAGGTTGTGCTTGGCAACACAATGGTGGTAAACACCGTTTCAGTGGAGGTACTGCTGTAGTCGGTGCTGTTGTCGAATCTCTTGTAGGGAACTGCCAACACTACAGGAACCAAAGAAATGAGTTTAAAGAAGCTAACCATAATGCAACGGGTTTGGAGTATCTGAAGAAAGGAATGGACGCGATTAGGGAACGCTGGCAAGGAATGGACCGATACTAACAAGGTTATCTGAGTAAGTAATAGTAGACGAACCAATGGCGAAAACTACGGTTTATATACGTGGGCCAGTCGGCATATTGGTATGTTTCAATGCAAAATTAAAATGCCTTGGTGAAAAAGAATGAAAACACCACAGTCGGCTCGGTTTCTAATAAGAGGCCCCATTCTTCGGTGCTCGCCAATAACCGTAGCAGATCTAGAACAATTCCGTACTTTCACGACACGGTCGGCCCCCTTTTGTATGGGTCCAGTATGCTGTACTTTCTGCGGCCGTTGAAAGAACCACTTTCGCTTATTTACGACTATAGACTTAATGCAGGAGCAGTCGTGTTGGTAGAGACACGCTTTCGCCGCGAGATGGCATATTCAGGCACAAGCGGTGAACCAGTCCAGAATGTCACTAAAAAATGGTCTAAGGAGATACGTGTATAATTGAATAAATAAATAATAAATAAATAGGACTCACCGGAGTAATCAAATTTTGGTGGTTTTCTTTTTGAAGTTCAAGTCGTAAGTTCGTTAAAGTCCATTGAATCAATGAGTTCAATCATCTTGAGCTTTTAGGTTTTCGTAATAGTTTAAATCGTTTCTGATCAACTTCTCTTCCAAGAAGTCGTTGATCAAGTTGTACTGGTCCTGTTGCAAAACATCAAAGTTCTTCGACAAGTTTTTAAATGGTTTGTTGGAGTAGGTGTCTTGGAATTTGGGCAATTCAAAGAATCTCGATTGGGGGTGGGTGTTTGCGGAACCTGCTGCGTGCTGCATGGAAATAGCGGTGGGCATCTTATCCATAAACGAGTTATTGGTGGAAACGGTGGTGGATCTGGTCAAAGTGGCCATCAAAGAGTGGCTGTCGTCGTCCAAAGGTGAAGATGTTCTCGACAACAACGGCGAGTCTATATCGTCATGGAAATCGTCGATCTCCTCGTCAAGCAACTCTTCCTCTTCGATGAAATCGCTGATGTTGTGACCCTTGGAAGTGTTGAGTTTCAAGTTCAACCCTTCGAACCCGACGAGATCCAAGTCGTTTTCAAGAGTGCTGTGGAAAATCTCCGCCGTCAACGGAACGTCGGCAGTCAACAGCACGTCGGCATCGAGCGCCATGTCCAAGTCGGGCTTTCCGTCAATAAAGTCGGTGGGGTCGGGGATGGGCGTGGTTCGGGTGGTGGTATTACTACTAGTACCAGTACTAGTGACGGGAGAGCCCATGGACGAGCCAAATACCGTCAACGTGGAGTCAATCGCCTTCATATCCTCGTCGGCTTCGATTTCCGTAAACGACCTCTTCTTGTAGTTGTAGTCGTTGTTGTTCAACACAATCTGTTTCAAGATCTTGTACTCATTGATCAAGCCCAACAACTTGGTCTTCAACTGGCTGTTTTCCCCATTCACCACATTTATGCTGTCTCGAAGGTACTCTGTGTTAGACAACTTGGAGACATCGAACTTCGTTTTCGTGTATAAGTTCTTGGAGTGAGACGAGCTGGCACATGGCTTCTGGCTTGCTGACATCGTGGAACACTCAACTGTTTTTTTTTTGGTCTATTTTTCGGGAGGCAAGATTACAAGCTCATTTGAATATATATAGAAAGAAGTAACACAATTGTGAGTCAATACAGTAACCAAACAAACAAAAAAATCAAATTAACTCAACCGTCTGATTTCCAGTGGAAATTTTCAAAATGTGAAATTGGTGGTTTTTCAATCCTTTTATATAAAAAACACCCATGCACAACAAGTGAAAAAAAAAAAAATAAAAAAAAGAACCGAATCACTGAAGTCTCATTACCAGCAAGCCACGACCGATTTTGCAAATGCGACTGCTGCAACCCGAAATTGTCCGTGGCGACGCTTCCGCTCGCCACCTCCCTAAGTTACGTCCACCGTCGACGTGGACGGACGTAGCTCCTTTGTGCCTAACTTCCGTGCCCACCGAAAGAACTTCCGCTAATCCCTGAACCTAATCCAACTTGCTCCCTGCCGGTGCTCAACACCGTTTGTGTTAGGCGGCCCCACAAACAACCTGTTTCGCCTTTCGTGTAGCGTGTAGCTGTTCGTCAAAAATACGTGTAGCCCAGTGGAAATAGACCACCTTCAAGCAGGTTTTTTTTTCAATGAAGCAAAAATAGGATCTTACATCCGAGCCGATGTTTTGATTCAAGTGACTCAATTTTTCTGAGACATTCAAGAAAAGTGTTCACTGACCAACTGACACGTCTCCATTGGCCACCAATTGCCATTGTGTTCTATTCCACCGCTTTGTATTCGCCTGCCGCTTCGGCAATTAGAAACAAATTCGATGTCACCACGCTACGGTTGCGTTCCCGTTGAGCCTTTTTTCTCCGGAGTTTACGTGTGCCTGCTCGCCGGCAGTTTTTCTTTGACTCCTAACTTTTAGACCACAAGTATCCGGGGCAATGAAATATCGCCTGTCGGCGCCAGACACACCGGTGGGTGGTGCTGGGTGCGCTCCGTTTGGTATAATTGGTAGAGACACTACGCCACTCAACAACCTGTTTAGGAAATATTATTCCCAGGGTGAAGATTTCGGTGTTATTGTCTCAGGTGAAGCTCTGTCTATGGTTGGTGCCGTTTATCACAAGGTTTAAGCTTTGGCTAGAACCAAGCTGTGACTGAGGGTTGCTCTGGGCGGCCATCCTGGCCTGGGCTTGGTGACGCTATTCCTGAGCAATCCATAAATGCGTTTTAAGGCAATTAACAGTTTGGGCCGTGCCAGCCAGAGACAAAGAGCAAAGATAACGCAAACTTCGTTCACATCACACAACGTGGCCAGTTTGTACCCCCTTCCAACCGGCCAACTCTGCTGTCGTGATATTTTGTTGTTTTGTTATCTAATCGGGGGGTTTTTTTTACTAGATAAGTCCCTGAAAAAGCAACTGTTTTAGATATGTGAATTTCACAGCCGGCCTAATCACTACCGAACAATAGCGCAGATCAATTTAGATTAATTTCAGATCCTACATATTCCTCAAATTACAACAGAAGTGCTTTGAGCTTCAGGCGCCGAGACGAAGACGTTTCAAGGTTCCTCAAGGTTCTCCAAGGCAAAGTTCCGAAGCAAAGAGGCTCCAACGCAGACACTTTAGGTGAAGGTCGTGCACAACCATTTATTGCAGCCTAGCGAAAACTATACACTACTGCTGGATGGGCATACTGGTGGAGGGACTGACGTACTCGAACTTGTCGGTTCTCCATAACGTGGTGATGGTCTTTGGCTGGGTCAAGAACGTGACCCCCGATTTCCCGTAGAAATTCAAGTCGCCCATGAAAGACCCTTTGTTACCTGTGAAAGAGAACATAGGCAAGGGCACTGGGATTGGAACATTGACACCCACTTGACCGCAAGCGATGTTCTTGACAAACTTCTGGGAGTGGGACCCTGAGGTGGTGAATAAAGAAACACCGTTCCCGTATCTGTTGGCATTAACCACACTAATAGCTTCATCCAAGGTGTCCACATTGATGACAGACAACACCGGGGCAAAGATTTCTTCGTCATAGCATCTCATTCCTGGCTTGACACCGTCCAAAACGGTGGGGAACAAAAAGTTCCCTTTGTCGTATGGAGCAGCTAAACTGGGGTTTCTTCCGTCGAGCAAAATGGTAGCTCCTTGCTTTTCACTGTCGGCGATGATCTCGTTGGCTCTCTCCAAGCTACTGGGATTGACCAATGGGCCCAAGTCACTAGTACTGTCGAACCCGCTACCGACCTTCAATTTCTTAGCGTCCTCAACCACGTCTTTGACCCAGTTCTTGGTCTCTCCAACGGTGACAAGCACACTGATGGCCATACACCTTTGGCCTGCAGCTCCGAAAGCAGCTCCGTTAACGGCGTTGACAAACTGCTTCTTGTTTGCATCCGGCATGACAATCAAGTGGTTCTTGGCTCCCAAGTTACTTTGCACTCTTTTGCCTAAAGCAGTACCTTTTTCGTAGATGTACTTCCCAGCTCTATCACCACCAACAAAGGTAATGGCCTTGATTCTGGGGTCTTCAATGATCTTGTTGACACTGTCATGCTTACCGTGAATGATGTTGAGCACACCCTCTGGGACACCGGCCTCTTTGATCAATTCACAGATAATCATGGCTGCACCTGGCACTCTTTCACTGGGCTTAATCACCGCAGTGTTTCCTGTGACCAATATCAAGGGAATCGACCACAATGGCACCATTGCCGGGAAATTGAAGGGGCAGATGGAAGCAACCACCCCCAATGGCTCCCTGACCATTTTCGTCTCCATGTCGGAGGCAACTTCCAAGGTTGACCCCATCAAATCGTTGGTGATATTACAAGCAGCTTCGGCCACTTGGAGCCCTCTTAAAACGTCCCCCTTGGCGTCGGGGAACGTCTTTCCCTGCTCCAAAACAATCATTGCCGCCATTCTGTCCATGTTGGCTTTCAAGAGCTCAACAAACTTGAACGCAATGCCTTGTCTCTTGATGATACTGTAGCTTTTCCACACATCAAACGCTTTTTCAGCAGAGGCCACAGCCTCTTCCATCTCCTGCTCTGTCAGCTGGGGCACTTTAGAAATTACCTCGTTGGTGGCGGGGTCGTGGATATCGTACCAGGTGCTCGATTCTGACTTGAAGAACTTGTTATTGACGAAACTGGGGGTGACATATGATTCTACCTTATGCGACGTTGGGTATTCCGTTGTGGTGGAGTTCAATGAGAAGCATCTCAACAAAGACACTTCCCCTTTGGCCAATTTGACCCGGGGGATACTCCTGATAGTGTTTCTAAGCATATTTGAGACTTTGGTGGCAGGAAAAAGAAGTAGTTTGATTTTTTTTGGAAATGGTGGCTGCTTTCTATTTAAGTACCCGATACCCATGAATTTATCGGTTTTCACTTCCCGTCCCCACAAAAACAGAAAACGGTACACGCACGCACCGAGACTTTTTATGATAGGCGATGATTTGCAGCTAAATGGCTTTATACCTTGCACGGTGGTGTTACACCGGGTATTCTATTTGGCACGCATGTGTGATATATTGTAGATCTATACTCTAACACGACTATACAGTAGTACCCACCGTCGGTACTTCCCTCTAATAAAATTGTAGGTTGTTGCATCGTTTAAGCAAGCGCGTAAGGCCAATCCCGCTATTTAAAGTACTCGCTATTTGAAGTACTCGCTATTTGAAGTACTCGCTATTTGAAATTACTCAAACCTTGTAAAGATTGTTCCACAAGTCGAAATACAAGTCCAATAAGCAAGACGTACTCCAGGCCTGTGAGGGGCTGGAGTCCCCGCAAAGCTCGCCCGCCTTGTTGGTCAATTCGGTAAGACCTGCCCATTCACTCTCTTTGATCCATTGGATATGCCCTTGAATCTTGGAATTGAGCTCAACAAACAACTTTCCGTTGTTCCTGTAGTTGAAGGCAGCATAAGCTCGGATGAAGTACCCGAAACACCAGCACCATTCTGGGCCTTGGTGGTAGTTTCTTCCCTTGGCTGTGGCAAAGTCTGTGCTATCCACACTGTTCAAATAGTAAGGCCTGTAATTCCAGTCACTTGGATCCAAAGTGCACATTCCAATGGGCCCTCTGATAGCTTCATCGGCAATGCTGATGGCTTCTGACCCTTTCTCGTAGTCAAACAATTCCGGTGCCACTGTCATGGCGATAGCGAAATTGGGACGCAATTGGTAATCTTCAAACGGTTTCCCGGCCTTGTACAAGTCCTTGTAAATGCCTCTTCTGTTGATGATTGTTGGATCGACGTCGTACTTGTGGTCATCCTGGGGGTCAACAGGAACATAGAAGCATCTCTCGAAGTTCTCTGCAATCAATTTCTCCCATTCGGTGAAGCTTATGTATTCACCGTCCGATTTCTTGACCTTGTCGTAGCCAAACTTCTCCTTTCCCAACAGATTGACAAACCGCAACGAGCTCTTCAACAAGCCCTGAAGTTCGACAGCAGCGCCGTCTCTTGGAGTCCCCGGGTACCCCTTGTTGCCTGCCAATTCACTTTCTCCCATTTTGTCCATCCAAGTACCGCAATTCAATTGCTGACCACCAAACACCAACCCTGTGCTCCAATCAACGTGAACCTCCACATTGAAGCCTTCGTCCTTCATCTGGACATCAAGGTTCGGGCCTGCGTTGGCTTCTCTATACTTGATTCCAAGAGCATGACGTTGGAAGATCTCAAAAATGATTTCCCGGATACTACTTTCATAACTGAAAGCCCTTTCATCATCGTAAGGAACGTAAGTGTCATCCAAGGGGAACCTTCTGGATACCTTCTCGTCCAAGATCTCGATTCCATTTGGTACGTGGGTCACGTACTCCTGTATTGCCTGTAAGAAGAACCAGGCAGCATCTCTGGCATTGTACCTAGGATTTCTACCTGCGTCCAATAAATTAGGAATCAAGCCATGTTTCAAAGTCTTCGCAAACCCTAAGATATGATTTTTGGCATCGTCATACCTTTCAGTGACAAGCAAAAGTCCTCTGAACGAAATGAACACATCACGGCCCCAGCATCTCATATAATCATTGGAGAAATGGGGCAACCCTGCGGCCAAACAACCCACCTTCTCGAATGGAACTAGAGACGTGTTGTTCATCTTCCCACACATTTGGATACTGGTCAAAGACAAGCTTTGGACGAAATTGGTGGATTCTTGGATTTGCTTGCTCAAAAGCCTGAAACTCCGAAACCGGCACGCCTCGTAAGCGGTACCCACAACCAAAGCAAAGAAATGGGGTCTTAAGAAATAGGGCACCGAACGAATCGAGTCGACTCTGGATTTCAACCAGTCATGGAATTTCTGCAATCCTTTTGAACCTTCAGCGTATTTGTCGAGTCTATTGACCACATAGTCCAATGCCCAAGGACCTTCACGTAAATGGTCAGCAACAGGATGGGCCAAGTTGTTCTCCCACACAACATTCTTCAACACCGAATTCCACCCTTCAAATCCACTGTACACCAAAGTGCCATGACGGGGGATACTGTAACATCCATCAGTACCGTTACTAGCGTCTCTTTCTTCAGGTTCACATCTGTACAACAAGGCATTCAAGTCATACAAATCGAGATCAATGCTTGCTTCAATACCACCTGTTTTGACGTGGTCATCGAGTTTCAGGTCCACGCCAGGAATGAAGGTAGAATAAACCGCAATGGATCCTGGCACAAACTCCTCAGTTACCTTGATGATTGCCTCGTTGTCATACTCCTCAACCGGCGGCATAGACAAGTCTTTCACTTCAGTGGGGATTGGCGTAATGAACTTTTCGTCTTTGTGGTAATCTCCGACCTTGACGAGGGTATTGGCAAACTCCAATTTGGCCTTTGTGCCAACCAACTTGACAGGGCTAAGAACTTGATGGGAGTCACCTCCACCAAATTTAGTCCTGGCAATCAAAAACCAACCTTTTCCGGTTCTCGCATTGTACCTTTGGATGGTGATATACTCCCCCTCGTGATGGATGTACATTTCGTGGTCTCTTTGAACGTCGTCACTCTCTTCCGCCAACAACTTTCTAATATTATGCAACTTTCTTTTGATATCTCTGATGCCTCCTCCTTCAGAGTACTGGTACTGTCTGCTCTCAGACACAACATTGAGTAGCTCGGGATAGCACTCGTCGTACCCGAACACGGACCCAATAGCAGAAGAACAGAAGGCCACCAAAGCCGCATTGGGCAAAGTGTCTTCCACGGTTCTTTTCTGGGCTGGTGTTTCGTTGTCATGGGTGCAGTCCATGAACAACGCATGTGGTGCTACACTTGTTAAAACTTTTGGAACAGGCAACTTTTTGTCTTTGGGTTCTTCAACCGCAGGGTAGGAAAACTCATCCAATGGTAACCAAGTGAAAGAACCGATAGGCCTACCGCCATGTTTGTGAACCAATCTGGACAATTCGCCAGTTCCCCAAGCTTGCATTGCTTCTCTGATTAAACTGTTGATACCCAATCTTTCCACAAATACCTTATCCATTTCCTCCGATCCACTGAATAACTCAGCAACCACGTACAAGTCAGGGTTAACATTCCTGGCAGCATCCAATAACCTTTCCCCCACCACCAAAGGAGTGGAATGACAGTTATCGATTCTGAAGCCATTGAAGGTTTTGGCACAAAGCTCGGTATACTCAATCATCCTTTTCCACAAGTATGGCGAGTCTTCAGGCTTGGAGCCGTACCTCAACTTGACACAATCACTCCAAACAATGACTTCTCTTCTGAGATAAGCTTTTGAGTCTGACGAAGCAAAGTCCACCAACGGGTTACCTCCCCAAATCCACCCGTTATTGGCCAAAGAATAAACTTTGCCGGTGGTTGGATTTGTCACTTTAGTGAAGTAATTCTCAATCAACGGCAGAGTGGCGGATATTTCACCCAATTGCGGCCCACTGGGGTCTAATCTTAGGTAGCTGATCCTATCCTTCAATTGAGCCTTTATTGTGGATACATCATTATCATAAGCAGCATAAAGGTCCAAGTTGATCTCATCGATAATGCTTGACGCTTTATTCTCTAACACATTGAATTCGATACTAGACAAGTCCTGATTGAACAAACTTGTGAGAATGCCCAAAAACTTCTTTGAGTCCAAGCTGTTACTGAACCTGTCGTCAAGGACCACCTCCAGATGGATGTTGGTGGTCCCTAACACAAACCGGGCCACCAGCTTAATATCTGCGGTGTCCAATCCGTCCGGAAGCTTGATAGGGTCGACCAGGCGGTGTTCATTGACAATGTCGGAAATGTCGGCCAAGATCTGCTGCTTGTCAAACACGTAGTATTGCCACAAGTTCAAAGGCCCGAAAACCTTGTCCGAAATGGCACCAACAAGGGCGTTCAAGTCGTCGGTGGAGGAAACAGTGGTGGGTAATCCCAATTTGGCCAAGTTGCCGGACAATTCCAACAACTTGTCCTCCAATTCAATGGCCGCCTTTAAATGTGGAGCCGTCTCCTCGTTGTAGCCAGCGTCTGGGTGGTCTTCAAGCCACTTGGAGTTATTGGCGGTGTGGTTCCAGACCACATCCGTCAACGACATCAAGTCGTATTTCAGCATAGTCTCCTTGATGAACTTGACCCCTGCGTCACTGGAGTCAAAAAGACTCGGATCAAGGCGCAACTGGTCGTAAATGGAATATGGAGAGTTACTCTCCCCCCGTTCCTGCAATGGCGTAAAGTGCACCATATTGTAACCCTTATAATTGACCTCCTTGAAGAACAGGTCCCAATTGGACAAAGGCCCAATCCATTTGGACACCACCGACTGGATGTTGATTGAATTGAACGCAACAAAGGTGTCGTTGACCCGAAGATTGGGGGGTACCGTGAAATAGAATTTAGGGGTTTCTTGGCCACTGCCGTACTTGATATAGAAATTGTAGCACCCACTCTTATAAATGGGGATTTTCACGTCGATGTCTTGGTGGAACGAGCTTCCAATGGGGTACGGTTTGTGTTTGTTCCGGTCAAAGCTCTCGTCATATCCACAAACATTCAGATAAACGGTGGCATCCTCACTGACCTGGGCGGACGCATTCACAACCAAGTGTAGATTGAAAACCACGTCTCCGGGCGCATAATCGGCGGGCAACGGCATAGAGGGCAAGATCAACACCCCGTTGGCCACAGACGCATTGTTGATCGGGGTCCCGTCGTCGGAAAGCCTGAGAACGATGGTTTTGGAGTCCATGCTGTAGAAGAAATGGTGAATTTACAATTGAGAAATGTTTTTTTACCTTGGCTTGCTCTTAAGGGTCCCGTAAAATGGTGCCGCAATGGGGCGCTAAAAATGGGGTTATTTTTTGTTTGAGAGAATAGATCGTTGCGGGTGTTTGTGGCCTTTTAGGTAGCGGCCGTGTTGTGTTTGTGGACACAATGGTCCAATCAACCTTTGGCTGTAAATGGCCTTATCAAATTAGCGGTGGTCTCGCGCCGAAAAAAAAAGAAAGCTTCCCCACCAGGACTCGAACCTGGAATCTTCTGGTTCCAGAAGTGGTTACTAAATCGTAGCCAGACGCCTTGACCATTGGGCCATGAGGAACGAAGCTTTGATTGGCCTTCCTCAATCTGGACCATATCCAAAGCCAGTTCGGTGACCACTACCGAAGCCAAGTGCCTATTCAGTGCCGTCAGGGCCTCACCACCTCTTCCAGGAACGCACTCAACAGGTCCTGTGGATCCGTGGCAATGAGAACGAGCCCATCACTGTTGAACTGCTTGAGTCATAGAAACTGAAAGCGGCAGGCACTAAAAGGCCACTAAAAACGCCAAACCTTACCAAAGCAGTTTCTAAAGACACCCCGGCCCACGTACGCTGTGCAGACGTTCTCGCAAGGGGCCCACGGCCCAGGGCCTCGCCCTTTAAAAAGTACCACCACCTTCCAACATCACCAGTTCTTTTTGAGAAACTCACATCGAAAAAAACTAGTGAAGCTATATGTTGGGATTGCTCATAAGTAAGCGTTTCGCCCACGCCGTGGCACCGAAGCTCAAGGACGTGGTGATTGTAGGCGGAGGACCCGCAGGGTTGTCGATATTGACGGCGTTGAAAAATTCCAGCAAGACGAGCCATTTGCAGTGCACATTGATCGAAGGTGGTGATTTAGACAAAATAGCCAATTTCAACGATGATGCTTATTCGAACAGAATTGTGTCGTTGACCAACAAGTCCATGGATTTCATGCAGAAAATAGGCAGTTTTGACCATTTGGACGTCGACAGAATGCAATTCTATGACTCGTTGGTGGCTTTTGACTCCCAATCTCATGATTCGTGTGTGCTGTTTGAAAACGACACCATTGACTACACGCCCATGGGGGCTATGTGTGAGGTGGTCAACATCCAGAAATCACTTCTCAGCCGTATTGACGAGCTCGGGGCTTTGGAAGACGTGGTGGATCAAGTGAAGGTAGAGTCAATTGAGGCCAGTGGAACCAAAGATATTGATTGGCCCGTAGTGAGACTATGCAATGGAGAAGCTTACCAGGCCCGATTGTTGATAGGGGCCGACGGGTCCAACTCACCCGTTAGGAAATATGCACAGATAGAGGCCAGAGGCTGGAGCTACGACAGCTGGGGGACGGTGGGTGTGGTGAGCTTGGATTCAGACGAGGGAAGCCAAAATCTCCTCCAGAGATTTTTGACCACTGGGCCATTAGCTCTTTTGCCGCTACCAGAGGGCAAAGCCACGTTTGTGTGGTCCTGTAAGAACGACGTGGCCAAGATCTTGAAGTCGGTGGAAAACGACGACATTTTCGTGGCGTTGTTGAATGCTGGTTTGAGATTGGACGAAGTGGATTTGCAGTACGTATTCAACAAACTTCAGAAAGATCCCAACGACGTGAGTGTCATCGACGACTTGAAGTGGAGATTGGAAGAGTTCCAGAATCCCAACGACGACCTTTACTTGCCCACCGTCACCGAGTTCCAACCTGGGTCAAGGGCCCAGTTCCCCTTGAAAATGTCTCATGTGGATTCGTATGTTTCTTCCCGAGTGGCGTTGGTTGGTGACGCCGCCCACACCACTCATCCGTTGGCAGGTCAAGGCCTCAACTTGGGGCAGGGCGATGTGCAAGAGTTGGCGGCTGCCATTGAAACCGGCGTCTCCAGGGGCTTGGATATAGGGTCTTCTTTGGTGTTGGAGCCTTACTTCTCCAACACTTACCCGGTCAACCATGCGGTCATTGGTGTCTGTGACAAGCTACACAAGCTCTTTTCCAATGACGTGTACCCGGTGGTTTTACTCCGGAACTTTGGTCTTCGGGCATTCAACTTCGTCAGTCCCATCAAGGATATGTTGGTCAAGAGTTTGAGCGTGTAAATAGGATATGTACGTGGGCCGTAAATACAGCGGGCCTCTTAAGGTATATTTGTAGATGCCAAGCTGTAGACGGCAAAGGCATAGAGATTTCAAGTGCAAGTTGAGCCAATATTAGGCCCGTCCAGGCCGTGGGCCTAGTCGATGTGGAGGTCGGTGGCCTCGTCGTAGATCCCCGGCGTCGTACACCTACCCGACCGGATCAAACTCTCGATATCGGCCACTTCCTTGACGCAAGAGCTGGTCAAGTTGAGTATGTCTCCCCTCCCCTGCCCCACCACAATATCGTCCTCCACCCTCACACCAATGCCCTGGAAGTGTTTGGGCCACTTGTCGTTCTTGGGGATGTACAACCCCGGTTCTATGGTGACCACATTCCCAGCCACCAACTTTTTGTATTTCAGCACACTGGGTATATCGTGGAGATCAAGCCCCAAATGGTGCCCAATGTAATGGGGGTACAAATGCCTCGTCAAATCCGATCTCGACACCCCTTGGAATCCCGGAAGGTTCTTCAACCCCGACTGGAGCTTGTTGACGCTGAAATCGTGGATATCGTTGATAGACATCTGGTTGTCTTCGAAGCACTGGTCAATGCATGCTTTATTGACGCTCAACACCACCTCGTAAATATCCTTCTGGGGTTCTGTGAACGATCCCGAGTTGGGCCACGTCCGGGAGATGTCGGCGCAGTAGCCACCCAACTGGCCTCCGGCGTCAATAAACACCAATTCGTCCTTATAGAGCAAATCGTCGTTCCGGGTGTAATGGATTATCAACGCATTCTCACCTCCCGCCACCACAGGGATGTACGCCTGCTTGTCACAGCCTCCTGCCACAAACTGGTACTCGAGGAAGGCCGCCAACGTCTTCTCGCTCAAGATCGGACGGTCGCTGCCGGCCCTGGCGATGGCCTTGTTGATGGCGTGGCTGGAGATCTTGCCGGCCTTGTTCATGACCTTGATCTCCAGCGGCGACTTGATCTCCCGGAGCTTGGCGATGATGGGGCTGATAGGCTGCACCACCTTCTTGCCACAGTGGCTCTGGATCAACTCGGCAATGTTGTCGTTGTTCTCGTGCTTGTTCAACTGGAAAAACTGGTTATAGTCATTGTACTGGGTTTTGTCAATGAAGATGTGATTGTTCCTCTTCAAGATCCTCGTCAAGTAGCTGCGGTAGTTCTTGATATCCTCCACGTGGTCCGGGTTGAAGTTCTCGTAGCACCCTTGCAACCCCGACCGCTCCCCCTCCCAGATCTCCACCCCAGGGTTCTTCTCTGGAACCAACATATGCAATACCACGTCGCCCTCGTCCCCATTGTCGGCCACCTTCTCCAACACCGCCACAGAATTGGGCTCGAGCCACCCGGTCATGTAGTACAAGTTGTTGTCCTGCTGGAACCTGTGGAACACCGACCCGGAGCTGTACTGAATGGCCTTTCCCACCAAGATGGTAGCGGAATGCTGCGGGAGCTGCTTGATGAGCCGTAACCGTCTTTCGTAGTACTCCAACGCACTGATGCCGGGCGTCAAGTTGCCGGGCGTGGTTATGTAATGCGGCCGTGTTTCCAACGTCGCCTGCCCGAGCTTGTACGGGACAGCGGGCCTGGTCCGCAACAATCTCTTGAATATCATCTGTCGGCTACAAAAATGTTTTCAGTGTTGGAATGCGATTTGAGTTTAGTTCATTGTTTTGCTGCAACAACAATGTCGGTGGTATTGCACGAATATAAGGGTTTTTGTTTGGACTACAGCCACAAAAACGACGCCCACAGGCCGTTGGTTACCACGGGGATTGACGTGCTCCCGACGTACGCCGCCCTCGACCAGGAAATGGAGGACGAAGACCCCAAACACAATCACGACCTCGAACCCGATAACGAACAAGACCGCAAGAAGCTGAAGCCACAAAAGCGGCTGGAGAAACGGCACAAGAAGCTCCGAGCGAGCCAGCGCAAGATCAAAGAGAAGCTCCACCACCACCATGGCCTGCACGACGGCGATGAAGAGAACGGGACCTTGGCACCGGCCGTGGCACGCAATCAAATCAAGACGATCTACGCCCAACTATCGTCCAAGACCGAAACCAAATTGTTCCAGTACGAATCGGTGGCGTTGTATACCACCGACTTGGACCAAATATTGCCGGGAGAATGGGTGAATGATAATATCATCCTGTTGATGTACGAATACTTGAACAACACTGTGATCCAGAAGTTCCACAACTTCATCAAACTCGTGCCCCCGGCAGTGGTGCAGTTACTCAGTTTCACCGACGACGGCGAGATCCTCGATAAGAAGGACTTCCAATCTGCCAAATTCATCTTCCTCCCGGTGAACGAGACGCAGGAAGGAGACCATTGGTTTCTTGTGTTGATCAATATCTTGGAAAACGAGGTGCTCATCTACGACTCTATGGTGGGGGAAGGCGATGATAACCGGAACCTAATCGATAACTTGATAAGTCGGTTGACTAAGAACGGGGTGATTACTCCTACAAAGCTAATGGTGAAGAACATGAAGATCGAACAACAATCCAACTTCGATGACTGTGGTGTTTACTTGATCATGATATCGTGTTATTTGGTGAATATGCTTCTAAATCAAGATATAAACTTTAACCTTTCGAATTTGAAGTTTGACTCACTCAAGGGAAGATTAGACATAATGAAGGTCATAAGACACTTGCACATAGGCCTACGTGAGAGCCTTACGTTTGGACCAGACCACCAGACGTCTAAAGGGACTTGAGCACGTCTAGGATATTGATGATTTCGCCAATGGTGATCAAAAGCGGATGTGCGATCAAGTTCATCACCGGGGTGATTAAATGGAAGGGAACGGGCAAGGGCGCAGCATATATTGGGGTCATTGTGATGGACGTGAAGTAAGTTCTTGGACTTGGTAAGCTCTCGACTCGTCAAAGTAATCAACAAGTGCCAGGTATTGTCAGGTGTCTAAAAAGGAATGCCAGCATATTTATAAGAAGCTGCAAAATCACCAAATCCACGCCATAATCATTCTCCTGCAAATATTGGGTCCAGAACCCCCTGAGCCATCTGATATTCAGGGGCGGGCCTACCTGCATCGTCAGGCTTTTCCACAGGCTTCGGACTTGCGATGATCTAGCGGAATTAAGCCCTCAACGGCCGGCTGACGCCATATCATGCAGATTATCATATGACAATTAAACTTCGATAGCGTGGGAGTTCCAAATTCATCCTCAAAGTAGCACCACAATCAACACATTCACAACTTCATAAGTTCGTTCGTCAAATTAAGCACATGCTTTTGCGATATTATAAGGTGATTTATCTTTTTTATATCGTAAGATAAATCCTCCAAGCCATTTTCTCCATCCTCTAGGGTATTTCGTTCATTGCGGTTGTAGAATACACCTTCGTGGCAATCGTAACCCACCCCATATCGATTAAGGTTTAGAAATGAAATAAGAAAGATGAAACTTTCAATATTGCTCGCAGGGTCTTCAGTAGCAATAAACTCGCTCAATTGAGTCTCACTGATCCTGCCGGTAAAGGCAATGAAGTTCAAGAACCATTTGAACTTTAAAACCAAGTCCAAGAAGTTAAGAAACTTATTGGGCTCATATAGGAAGTCCACCAACGCCAAATCCGTCTTTATGGTGTCTAGCCCCGCCAACTTTAGCACCTTGATGTTCTTGTATAATCGAATCAAGTTAGGGGCCGCTATCGTAAGGTGCTCTTCGTATTCCTCTGGGAGCCCTATTTGCACAAATGGCTTCGAACAAAGCAACACCACCAAGTGGACCATGGTGTACTCCGTGGTGTAGTTGAACCTGTCCAACTCGTCGATGGTGAAGGTGTCGTGTGTCCCCTGAAGCTCGTCTATATCGAACTCGTGCTTGAACTGGTTCAAAAACGTGATCAAGTCCACGAACCTCAAGAGCGTCAACAACCCCTCGTCTTTGATCTTTCCGTGGTTCTTGTTCTTGTGGTTTCGGATCTTCTTGAGGTTGTTGACGGTCGTCTTTCTCAAATTGACTTCATCATCCTCAAACCACTGCTGGTACACCTGAGAGATGTACATCCAACACAAAATCTCGATGTTGTTGGAGTACAAGAACGCAGACCCCAATATGGTGTTGAGTTTCTTGAACTCCATGGTTAGGTAGTGGCTATAAAGAAGCTCATTCACGTCTTCGGGAGGCAATCGTTCGTTCTCTGCAAAGAGCTGCTGGAACTTATCTCTGATAACACTCAAGTCGGAGTCGGACTCAGCCCCGAGTTCTAGCTTCGAGCTGTACACCTGGTACTTATCTGCGAGGGCGTTGCATTGCTGGAAGAACTTGTCGTCGCCGGTGGCCTTGAATTGGGCGTATGCCTTGGGGAAATGCACAAAGTCTTCCATGTTAAGGAGAAGAGGATTTCGCGAGCGTAGAAGTCGCCAAGTCGTAGATGCAAGAAATGCACCAGGAAACGGTTTAGAAGAAGTAGAGTTTGAGTATCCATAGGTGGCCAATGGTGGGTGCACCTGTTCATCTGTGATTCATCAGTAATCTATACACTCACAAGGTGATGTGGCTGGTGGAGTAGCTGGTGGTGATATCGTACAAGATCCCAACAATGGCCCAGGTGAACGGGATCCATGTGCTCATGGTCATAGACCCGGCCCGGTACACCACCGAAAGAAGAAGCCCCACCACACTCCCACTCACGAACGCGGTGGCCGACCCCGTCACCACAAACGTCACCAACATCCACACTAAGTTCAACAAAAGCAGTTTCGACAGCGTCTTGGAGCGTCTGCCAGCCACCCGCAAGTAGTCGATGCACGAAATGGCCCCCGCCACCACGTAGAACGCCACGAAGAAGATCATAAACCAGCCAACGGTGAATACCCACACATCTTTCTCGTAGTAAAGCATCAGTTGCGAGTACGAAGACGAAGTTGGTCCCAAGGGCCAGTAAAGCAGCGGGAATTTCGGCGTCGTGTACCCAATAGGCACGTTCAACGAACTAATAAACACAGTCATCCATAATTCCCTTTATGCAGCTATGTGGCTCGAATGTTTTTATCGTAGTCCAGGTTTGTTGTATGTTTATGCAGATTATCTGTGTTACAAAACCCGCGATCGTTTTTTTCCTTGACAAAAATATCTTCAGTGGCAATATATCCAATTCCAATAATGAGTAGAAGATACGACTCCAGAACCACTATATTCTCGCCAGAGGGCAGATTGTACCAAGTTGAGTATGCACAAGAAGCAATTTCAAACGCCGGAACCGCAATGGGGATATTGACCAGCGAAGGGGTGGTGTTGGCGTGTGAAAAGAAGTTCACCTCCAAGTTGTTAGACAACGACGGACTGGCAGAGAAATTGTACATTATAAACGATCAGATGATCGCTGCTGTGGCAGGAATGACATCTGACGCTTCCATATTGATCAATAGTGCAAGAGTGTATGGCCAACAGTACTTGAAGACTTATAACGAGCCGGTGCCTTGTGAGATGTTGATCAGAAAGATCTGTGATGTGAAACAAGGATACACGCAGCACGGGGGGTTGAGACCTTTTGGGGTCAGTTTCTTGTATGCCGGGTATGACGACAGGTACGAGTTTCAATTGTACACGTCGAATCCGTCGGGGAACTATAGTGGATGGAAAGCCACCAGTATTGGTGCCAACAACTCTGCTGCCCAAACATTGTTGAAGAAAGACTATAAAGATGAATTGACGTTGAAGGAAGGATGTGAGTTGGCCATAAAAGTGTTATCCAAGACCATGGACTCGTCCAACTTGAATGCTGAGAAATTGGAGTTTGCAACCTTATCCAAACTGGGGGACAAGATTGTCAGGAAGATTTGGAGCGACGACGATATTGAATTGTTGATCAAAGATACCGGCGTCTTGGATCAAAAGGATGACGAATAGATCTAAAAATATTACATAACTTTATAATACAAACATCTTGTCATGTCCTGGACATTGCGCATATAAAATGCTCGAACCTGCTTGCTTTTTTTTGCATCTATTGCTACAGCGGTGTTTCTCCAACTGTGTTTGTGAATTGTAAAGTCAGATCTAAAGTTTAACCAGCAAATTGCCTACCGATTTCTAGACAATACTCAAAGACGCTGCAATGGATCTCTTCAATTCTCGGTCGTTACTAAAGAAGATTGACCAGCACAATATCATCAACAAATCGTTGAACGATGACACCAAGGAGTTCAGCACCATTTCCAACCAGTTGATTTACCAAGCCTTGGTGTATCGAGAGAACTTGAAGTACTGGTCAGACATCAAGTACTCGTGGCTCAAAAGAGTGTATTACGGGTGCCAAAGCTCGCCTTTGATTGCCTACAAGATCTACAAGACGCTCGAGTCCAGTGACTTTAACTACGATATTCTCAAACAGATAAACATCAGCAAAATGGTCCACGACGACATCAACCATAACATCAAGGCCATAAAGCAGAAGCTCCGTGGCAGCTACGAAAAATTGGGCACGTTGATTGGCCACAAGGATAAATTAGAACAGTTGGATGCTGGGGAGTTTGAGAGCGGCCCCGTTGAAACCATCGAGCCTAGTTTTATCATCAAATACTGGATCCCTATCGCGTTGGGGGTGTTCATAGGCCCCATTTTGCTGACAAGGATAGTGCAGAACCGCAACGAGATCGTGGATTGGTTGAAGGTGAACGTCAGAGACGTTATCACCGGGTTCTATGAGAACTGGATCATAAACCCCATCAAAGACATGGTCAACACCATCAAGCAAGACTCCAATATCATCATGGCCAAAGACTCTTTGAACAGCAGCGTGGAGTCTTTGGAGAGAATGGTGACGCAGTACTTGATCGATAATAAAGTGGACATGACCGAGGGGGAGATCCACCAAAAAGTCGAGGCCGGTGACTTGACCATGATCATGTCCAAGTACGAACAGGAGATGCAACGCCCCATCAGGAACTTGGTGAGAGGAACCCTCATCCGGAGCCTTCTTATCCAGATCCAGAAGACAAAAGTGGACGGAGACTTGGTGATCAACGGGATCGACAAATTGATCAAGTCCCAGCAATTGTTGCTTGGTATTGTTTCTGTGAGTCCCTCGGTGTTCATTGTCTATCAGCTTGTCAAATACCTCTACAGGCCCAATTTTGTCATCAATGGCAAAGACGTCAAGAGAAGTTGCTTCCACAACTTGGTCAGCTTGGAAGAAGGGGACGGGTACGTCCACAGTGGGAATTTGTTGATCAATATCATCAATTTGAAGATAGAGAGTAAGCTTTTCCTTGACCCCCGGGTGTTTGAGACTTTCGACCTTCACTTGAACAAGTTGTTGGTGGGAGAGGGAAACTTGAGCGACATTTTGGTGGTGTACACCGATTTTTTCCGGTAGCAGTGGCAGAGCGGTAGCACTAAACACCTAAGAAGGACCTAGAAACTAAAGAGCACCAAAGGCCACTCAAGCCCAAGCCACCACCCACCCAGCCAGGAACCCAGCCAAACCACACGGCTGACATCTACTCGTCTCCTGCATGCGTTCCCCTCCTCCCCCGCTCGTGCATGCGCTGGTGGCGGACTCCACCGCTCCCCAAAGCCCCGATGCCTCCGTCCGCCACCCTGGCTCGGTGAATCACTGGTTCTGTGCCACGGGTATAGTGCCACTTGGTGTGTCCGTTTAGTGCGTCGCTAGTTCGGTGTGCCAGGCCCTGAAATTGTGTCTAACCCACAATGCACGAATTACTCAAAAAGGAAACCTTCTGTCATCCCACTCGGGGATGACTAGTGCTTGGCCACATGCCTGGAGTTTCTCCCCGTATATTCTGCGGCGTGGTTGGCACCTGGGCAAAGAAAGAATAAAGTAGAGGCACCAAAAAAAGAAAGTGGCTCTGTCAGTACTTGGTATATAGTATACACCACCCCTCCTCCCCCGCCTTTCATAAAAAAAAAAAAACATAAAAAGAAGACAAAATCCTCATCCAAAAGGGCACCCGCCATATGAGTAACTTTGGCTCCAAGACCGCCAGCGGCAACTCCCGTCTTTACAACTGTTTCAAGTGCAACAAAGCGTTCACCAGGGATGAGCATCTCACCCGACATATCCTCTCCACCCACAACAAACTCAAGCCGTTTATCTGTGGGATATGTGAGCGGCCGTTTTCCAGACGAGATTTGCTCCTCAGGCATGCGAAGAACTTGCACAAAGGCCTGGAAAAGTCTATCAATCGGCTACGCAAGCTGAAGAAGTTTATGGAGGCCAACGGCGAACATGACATGGAGCACGACGGAGAAAGCGCCATGGGCGACACCGATGACGACGGTAGCACCAGCGGCATCACCGAACCCTGCACTAGCAACAGTGGCAGCAGCAGCAGCAGCAGCAGCAGCAGCAGCGACGACACTCCACGAACCAAGCCGCCCACGCTGGTAGACGTCCCTGGGTCAGACGCCCACAATGAGGGGGACGTAACTGATAAGATGTCAGTGAAGATGCTTCTAACGTGATTGGCCTGCTTCCCCACATTTCGATTGCGCGGGAGGTGTCAAGCACAGCTCGTGCTACGGGGCCCTGGAGGGGCCGCTGGAGGGGAACGCATCAAGGGAGATTTGAACTTCGAAAGAGTCAGAAGAGGAGACGGTCCCCGAGGAGACGTCCGCCCGTGGCCAGAGGTCCCCAAGTGGCCGTGGCAGTTCCCCATTGAAGGCGCTTTAACTTCGGAGGCTTTATTTGGGTTTGCGTTTCATAGCAAACACCGTCACATTCTGACGGGGCCCGCCCTCAAGTTGTCTGCCCTGCTTAGACGACTTTTGTTGTGGGTATGCAAGCAGAGGTTTTTTTTTCTGGTGAATGCCCCTCCATGGCTTTTCTTAAGCCCGAAATAGGGGACTATGGTGGAACAAGGCATTCCTGGGCCGCGCACGAATTATGTGGATTTATTTTTTCCGTTTGGCGATGTTTATTCTACATCCATGTACAAATTCATCTATCAAGTGAACGAATGGTGGATTGTGGTGTCGGAGTCCAGCCACTTCTACTACAACCACTTGGACGGGTCGAAGTCCTGGCATATGCCAGCTGGGTTGCATGGGCTCATCAACTTTGACCATTTGTGCTACTTGATTGCGAGGGCCCGGGGGTTGGACGTGGAGGAAAAGACGACAGAGGTGGAGGAAAAAGCGACAGAGGTAGAGGCAACGAGGACGGAGGGGAAGGTGGCGACGGCGCCAGGGACAGTGGAGGCGGTGGGAAGTGACGAGAGCGAGCAGGAGACTACAGGCCCCGCAGAGACGCCGTCAACCACCAACACTACAACCAAGTCATTGGCATTGGATCTTGGGTACCTGTCTTCAGACGACTCCGACCAAGAGAGCCCCGGCAAACTCGAAGAACACGAGAACGACGAAGAGCCCGAGAGCCACCAAGAACTCGAGAACAACGAAGAAAACGTCAACAGTTTTGTGGACCAGTTGTTAAACGCCTCGGATTCTGATACGGACTCCTCAGACGAGTCTTCAGACGAAGCTTCAGACTTCCGTTCCGTCTTAACGGACCTCCACTCGCAAATCAACGTGTACGATCCCTACGCCATCGTAGAAGAAGACTTGATCAACGACTTGATCAAGTACCCCGTCTTCTACAAGCTCAACTTCAAACAGAAAGAACACATTTACAACGAATGGGCCCAAAACAAAATAGGTGCCGTGGCCCCGAAATTCCCAACACCCAAACAGCTTTACCTCAACCAATTGTTCGAATTGAAGCCCCAAGTGAAAAATGGCCACTTTGTCGATTTGAAAACTAAAGTCACTGGTGACTTTCCTGATAAACAAGCGGTTTTCCTCAAATACAAAAACATGCTCCTTGAACAGACAAAGTTTGAAAAGCTTAACAAGTCCAAGTACCCAGACCAAAACTTGAAGAAGCGCCGTCTTTTGGACCACATAAGCAAGTTCCCGTTCAACGAGGATGGATACAAGGTTCACGGGTCCAACGACTTTGAAAAATGGACCAATTTATGCAACGACTTGGCCCTCCCTGTTGAGCTAGTGGAGGACGAGTGCAATTGGATTGTGGGCGATACCAAGCGTTTGGAGTGCTATCTAGAGGCGAGCCAGCTGCCTTAATGCGTTACGACTGTAATATATACTGAAAATTTAACTAAAAATGTAACATAAGAGATGTAAGAATGTAAGAGACGTAATAAGATATGCACCTAAGCGATGTGTAACACAAAAGACGCAACACGTCACTGGTAAAATATGTGTACCTAAGACATGCATGCAGAGATAACACTGAGATATCTCGCGATGTGTTTTTTGAGATCAAATCTCATGTCAAGAGTAGTTATCACCGGCTTGGGCACCGTCACGCCTCTCGGTGTCGGGCTCCAGAAAACATGGGCCAGCTTGATTGCAGGAAAGAGCGGACTTGTTTCCACTGACACCTTGGGCGGATCCGACTGGGCCCAGATCCCCAGCAAAGTCATTGGGAAAGTGCCGGAGGGACCCAAGGCCCAAGGCAAATGGGATTCCAACGACCATTTCAGCAAAAGCGAACAGAACAGGCTAGCGTTGTTCAGCCAGTATGCCATGGTGGCCACAGAGGAAGCCCTAAGCGATGCATCGGTAGATATGGCCACCTTGGACACCAAAAGGGTGGGGGTCAATGTTGGTTCCGGTATAGGGTCGTTCCACGACATCTACCACAACAGCGTGCAGTTTCTGGCCGCTGGTTACAAGAAGGTGCAGCCTTACTTTATCCCCAAGCTACTCACCAACATGGCCAGTGGCAATATCTCCATCAAGTACAAGTTGCAGGGCCCCAATCATGCGGTGTCCACTGCTTGTGCCACGGGATTGCATGCCATCGGAGATGCCTACAACTTTGTGAGGAACGGGTACGCAGATATGATGATTAGCGGCAGCACAGAGTCCAGTATACACCCTCTTGCACTTGCAGGCTTTGCTCGGGCAAGATCCGTGGTTACGGACTTCAATGATACGCCAGAATCGGCGTCGAGGCCTTTTGATACACACAGAAATGGGTTCGTGTTGAGTGAAGGGTGTGGGATCGTGGTGGTGGAGAGTCTTGAGCACGCCTTGGCCCGTGGGGTGAAGCCGGAACAGATCTATGCCGAGGTCGTGGGGTACGGGTTGTCGGGAGATGGCCACCACATCACGGCACCGCCAGAGAACGGTGAAGGCGCCCAATTGGCCATGGAAATGGCTCTCAGAACAGGCAACGTCGACCCCAACGACGTGGACTACGTCAACGCCCATGCCACGTCTACGAAAATCGGCGATGTGGCCGAAAACTCCGCCATCTACAATGTGTTCAAGTCCAACGACAATTTGAGCGTGTCGTCCACCAAGTCGTCTATAGGCCACCTTCTTGGAGCCGCCGGGTCTGTGGAGTCAATTTTCACAGTCATGGCGTTGAAGCACAGCACCTTGCCCCCTACGTTGAACTTGGACTCGTTGGAGCCCAACCACAAGTTTGTGTTTGATTATGTGCCCAAAGTGGCCAAGCATAAGCAAATGAAGTACGCATTGAACAATTCGTTTGGGTTCGGTGGGGTGAACAGCAGTATCATCTTCAGCCGGTTTCAGAGCTAGGCCGCCCGTCACAGGCCGCCCCGTCGCTATTCCAGGCCGACCGATTCTTCTGCCAGCTGCTTCTGCCGCAGAATGTCGGTTCCTGGCCCTTGCACCCAGTGTCGGTCTATCTTGTACATAGTAATAAAAGCTCGCGATTTGAACTAATAAAGGTTGAAAAGTTTTCGACGCCAAACATCATGGACTCGGAACCGGAACAGAAGAAGAAGAAGGTCAGCAAGCCCAGCGCCGAGGTGTTGCAGAAACGGAAGGAAGGGAGAATCAAGGCAGCCGCCACCATTGCTTCCAACTTGAAAAAGACCGGGATTCTGAGAGTGGAGGAGCAGAACGGGTTCCAATTGACCAGCATCAAGCCCATTCCCTTGATCAATCAGAAGAACTACTTCACCGACTACTTGAAGAAGGACGACCAGATCGGGTTCATACGGAACTGGAGGACGGAAAAGTTGTTGAAACAGAAATTGAAGAAGTTACAGCAGGCCAAACCCTCAGACGCCAACGGAGACGAGGGGCCCAAGAACTTCGATGATTTTAACTTGAATGATATCGAAGAGGAGATGAAGAGACAGAAAGTCGACACTGCAAACGACGACGATGATGACGAAGATGAAGATGACGAGGAAAACGCAGATGTGGACGTGGACGCTGAGGGAGAAGACGCTGAGGGAGAAGAAGGAGAAGGCCAAGTGGTCACAGAGAAGGTGAGAGTCGGAAGCGATGTCATTGTGATTCAGCCGGGGTCGGGAAACTTCAGGATAGGGAAGGCCACCGATGCCGTGCCATTGACCATCCCCACGGTGGTGGCTATCCAGCAAACTACCACCCCAGACTCCTACACGCCAGCGGCGCCAGTGAGGCAAGTAGATGACGAAGGGGAGGTTCTGTTTGGGCAAGAGTTCGAGGATATCAAAGGGGAAATGACCAAGGATTTCAAGGCCCGGATGCGGTTCTACAAGCGAAGAGTGTTGCCCAATTCCCGGGAGACAGCCAGTAACTTCAATAAGAGACAGGAACCAGAGTCCATTCCCGAACACAATGACCCATACAGGAAAGAGTGGATCGATATCAAGGACTTCCCGGAAACCAAAGTGTTCGTAGGCGAAGAGGCATTGAGTTTGCCCATCAGTGAAAAGTTCCAAAGCTGGAAGCTTAGGTACCCCATGTTAAACGGGAAGTTCAATGAATCGTCAGACTACTCCAGTAAACAGGAGTTGTTGGGAGACTTGACCCATATAATAAAGTACGGGCTCAACAAACTTGACGTGGACCAACCTTCATTATTCAAGTGCATGTTGGTTATCCCAGATTTGTACGACAAAATGATTGTTGAAAACACAATCGAGGTCTTGTTCAAGCTTGTGGGCTTTGGACGGGTGGGGTTTATTCAAGAAGGGGTTGCCGCCAGTTTCGGGGCCGGGACGTCGAGCGCCTGCATTGTGGACGTCGGTAGTCAAACCACAACCATTTCGTGTGTTGAAGAAGGGTTGGTGATCAACGATTCCAGGATCAAATTGAACTACGGCGGTGACAATATCACCGAGACTTTCACCAAGTTCCTATTGCAGCAGCATTTCCCCTACAAGGAAGTCAACTTGAACTACAGCTACGACTGGGAGCTCGCGGAAGGCATGAAGAAGAACTTTGTCACTTTTCAGGATGCCGACATTGCAGTGCAGATCTACAACTTTTACAAAAGGAAACCATTTGAAAATACCTTGAAGTACGAATTCAAGGTGTTCGATGAAGTGATGTTGTCGCCCTTGGGGTTGTTCTACCCCGGAATATTCGACATTAAGAAAAACCAGTCATACAGGATATTCCCCAGAGCGTTGGATCACTACTCCATGAAATCTCATAACCCCCATTCCCAGTCGCAAGTGAACGTGCTAGACAACAAATTGTTCAGTAACCTTGCAGATGAGGAGCTACTCCACCGGTTGAATAACGACAACAAAGTGCTCAAGACCCCCAACCCATTCACCAAGGCCAAGTTCACCAGTTCCGACATCAACGAGAAGGAAGTGGCGGTGCCGTTGGAGAAAGCCATCATTGAGTCTATAACAAACGCCGGACTTGCCACCGATTTCACCAAAGTGAAAAAGTTCTATGACAATTTGCTATTTGTAGGCGGAGGGCTCAGCAAGATTGATGGGTTCGATCTCTTGATCACCGACCGGATCAATATCTGGAGGCCCAAGTTCTTATCCACCAGCAACATCGAAGATATCTTCTCCTACATCAGCAACCAGGAAACGAAGCTCGAGTTCAAGAAGAAGCAGTTGGTGGAAGAAGCCCACAAGGACAAGAATTTGCCGGCAGAGGAAGAGTTGCCGGAAGAGGATATGGCTGCCATCGAAGAACAATGCAAGATGGAACTCGATTTGGACTACATAGACTCTGTCGTGGATAAGGGCCAGTTAGTTCCAGTGACGGTTCTTCCACCGCCTCGAGAATTCGATCCCCGAGATCTTACGTGGAAGGGTGGGTCGGTTTACAGCCGGTTGAAAGTGGTCAATGAAATGTGGATCGCCCTAAAGGACTGGGAAATGATGGAGACCAGGAGTTTGTACTATAAGTCGTTGTTTAACTACTAACATCAATGCATAAATGTTTTTACCGAGCTGTTTTATTTGCTGCCACCGATGGGTAGCGGGCCGGTTAGTTTTGGCATGATAGGGACTTCTACTTGAGGTGTGAACGAGAGACACAGTGAAAAATATATCAACATATATTAAGTAAACAAAAGAGCTAAGCTAGTGAAAGGCATTGTTAAAACAAATTTTTGGGAGACAAAGAGCAAAACTGGATCTCATAAGTAGTGAGCTTGAATATCCTCGAGCAATCCAGGATGGGTTGGAGACCAGCCGGTGATTTCCCTGGTTTTTTTGCTCAACGTTGGGTTGCTGAGAGCAAATAACACACCAAAGAGAGGACCCAATTTCTCGGGAAGCTTTTCCTTGGGGACCAGTTCGGCTTTGGTGCCAGTGAGTTTAGCATAAAGCTCAGCGATATCTCTGGTTTTGACACCAGATTCAGCAGCCCCATGCAACACAGTCCCGGCGGGAGCTTTTTCTACTGCCAAGCGGTACAAAGTGGCAGCATCCTTTTTGTGGACGGCAGGCCAAACGTTCTCCCCGTCATCGGGGTAATAAGCCCCGTTTTGTTCTTTGAACTTGCTGAAAATCATGGGGATGAATTTCTCGTCGCCCTCCCCATGAACAGTAGGGGCCAACCTAATCGACAGGACTGTTACTCCTTTGGCAGCGTACAGCAACGCCAAAAGTTCATTTTGAACTCTTTTGGCCAACCCACCAGCGTTAGCAGGTATGACGAAATCCTCATCTGCAGGCTCTGTACCGGCGAGAGGAAAAGTCCCAGTTGTGTAAACGAACCGCTTATTCGTGCCCACCAACGCATCCAAGATGGCCTTAATAGCGGCCTCGTCTAAATCCAAAGATTTGTCCATGTTAGCAAAATCGTGAATGAACCCAAGATGCAACACCCCATCGGTGTTTCTGGCAGTTTCTGCCAACACGTCAAGGTCGGTCAAGCTTCCTCTGACGGCTTCTGCTCCCAAGTCTTTCAACTTGTTTGCAGCAGCATCGGACCTAGCCAACCCCACCACTTCGTGGCCGTGTGCTAACAAGTCTTTGGTCAATTCGGTACCAATGTAACCGGTAGCGCCTGTGACGAATAATTTCATAGTGTTTGTAGAAGATAGAAGATATGAGTTCAAGTATAGGTGAACTGATTAAAGTGTCGTTAAACCGTTTTGTGGGACTAATCCAGCAGCTTTATAGTGGCCGCAAAAACGGGGCTCAGGTAATTAGCATGGAAAGACACCGCTTATCTGACAAATGGTTGCTGACAAATAATCCCCGACGGAATTAACCCCAGTGGTCTCTGACGGACTTAACTTCCTGTGGTCTCCAAAGGATTTAACCTGGTGATGTTAGCCAGTCTTAGTAATCGCAGCAGTTTGACAATTACTTAAATCCGCACCCATAACGTGAGAGTTATCTCCGATCTTGAACTTACGTAAGCGTTTGCCTTAGTTTGAACATAGTTCGCCCATAATTTGTACTGTTGTAGCAGGTTGTCACTATCCTCGCATTCCATTGGCTGACCACCATAACCTCAATAAACGAGACTTCAATTGGAACAGTGCAAAGGTGGCTCAGGCATAGAATCGATTTCCTGTGTTCTATCGTATATTCTTTCTTCTACTACTTTGTTCTTATTCTACTACCGGCGGGTCTACTACTTTCTTTTCTATTGTCCTACCCCCATCTCGAGGCCAAAAGAACGATGTGTACGGGTTCCCTCACCTCAAATCTCACGCCACCGCTGTGTATTAAAACTCCGCTAAATAAAGATAAGGGAAATGGGCCATTGCCATGGTGACCGCAGGAGACATAGGCTGCAAAAAATCGAAAAACACACCAACCCACGAAGAAGCAAATATATTAAGGAAACAAAGAGCTAGCTAGTGAAAGGCATACTGAAAGCAAATTTTTGGGAGACAAAGAGCAAAACTGGATCTCATAAGTAGTGAGCTTGAATATCCTCGAGCAATCCAGGATGGGTTGGAGACCAGCCGGTGATTTCCCTGGTTTTTTTGCTCAACGTTGGGTTGTTGGTAGCAAATAACAATCCAAAGAAAGGACCCAACTTCTCTGGGAGCTTCTCCTTGGGGACCAGTTCAGCTTTTGTGCCAGTGAGTTTAGCATAAAGCTCAGCGATGTCCTTAGTTTTAACACCAGATTCAGCAGTCCCATGCAATACTGTCCCTGCCAGAGCTTTTTCTACTGCCAAGCGGAACAAAGAAGCGGCATCCTTTTTGTGAACAGCTGGCCAAACGTTCTCCCCGTCATCGGCGTAGTAAGCCCCGTTCTGTTCTTGGAATTTACTGAAAATCAAAGGGATGAATCCGTGGTCGCCCTCTCCGTGCACAGTGGGGGCCAATCTCACAGACAGGACCGTTACCCCTTTGGAAGCGTACAGTAACGCCGTATGTTCAGTTCGGGATCTTTTCATACGCGTGAGATCAATAACAAAGTCTTCATCAGCAGGATCCTTGTTGGCCACAGATAAGGTTCCCGAAGTGTAAACGAACCGCTTATTAGTTCCTTTCAAGGCTTCCAATATGGCCACAGTGGCGGCCTCATCTACGTCCATGGAATTCTGGAAGTTGACAAAATCGTGGATGAACCCAAGATGCACTACTCCGTCGGCACTCTTAGCAGCTTCAGCCAACCCATCGAGGTCGGTCAAGTCTCCTCTGATGGATTCAGCTCCTAATTCTTTCAACTTATTCGCAGAAGCATCGGATCTAGCCAACCCCACAACTTTGTGGCCGTGTTCTAACAATTGCTTGGTTACTTCGGTTCCAATGAACCCAGTAGCGCCGGTGACAAAAAGTTTCATTTCTCGAAGTTGTGACTTGCTTGTACGAGAACAGGGATATTAGTCGGAGTCGAATTAGTAATGGGATACACCAGCACCCTTTATAGTTGTTGCAAAACGGACGCGGCAGTGGAAAATCGGCTTACGATGGAAACGGAGAATACGCTGAAAACGTAATCACGGAATTGACGACATAACCCGCCGCATTTCGTGAGAGTTATTTCCGTCGATATGTGTGGTGCATGTAAGCTTTTACCCATGAACAGAACAATGGCAGCAGGGTGTTCAGTTGACCGATCATTTTCCCTCTCATAAACGACAAATTGAATTGCAAAGTGACTTAGAGGTGGGCTTTTTTGAATACTATGGCATTATTACTCGATTATAGATCTATATATCAAGCTTTGGCTAAGGGTGGACTATGGTACCTTTCGTTGTTTATTCTACTACCTTTGTTTCTTATGCTCCTACCGCGTCTAGTATACATGTACCCATATAAAAGAACATCTGCTTGTAGACCATTCAACATCAAATAATATTTACATTTATTAGATGTCATTGTACAAGAGAAGATCGTTATTGTACAGGAGAAGATCGTCATTTAAGGGGATAAGATCGTTGTATTGGAGAATATACCGCCACTGTCACACCCACCCCTCCCCAAAGAGATGTGCACGTTTCACACTTTTTGCCACTATGCATTAAAAGTAGGCTAGGGGACGGGCCATTGCCCGCAGAAGAACAGAAATAGGCTGCAAAAAAAAGTAAAACCCGTAGAAAGAAGGCACATATTCAAAAACAAAGAGCTTGGGTGGCGAAGTTCATCACAAGTAGTGAGCTTGAATATCTTCGAGCAATCCAGGATGGGTTGGAGACCAGCCGGTGATTTCCCTGGTTTTTTTGCTCAACGTTGGGTTGTTGATAGCAAACGCGATGCCGAAGAAAGGACCCAATTTCTCTGAAAGCTTTTCCTTGGGGACCAGTTCCGCTTTGGTGCCAGTGATTTTAGCGTAAAGCTCGGCGATATCTCTGGTTTTAACACCGGACTCTGCAGCCCCATGCAATACTGTCCCTGCCAGAGCTTTTTCTACTGCCAAGCGGAACAAAGAAGCGGCATCCTTTTTGTGGACGGCAGTCCAAACGTTCTCCCCGTCATCGGGGTAGTAAGAACCGTTTTGTGTTTTGAAGGCGCCCAAAATTGCAGGAATGAACCCGTGATCACCCTCTCCGTGCACAGTAGGGGGCAATCTCACAGCCAGCACCGTTACCCCTTTGGAAGCGTACAGTAACGCCAAACCTTCAGTTTGAAATCTTTTCATGTGGTTTCCAGCAGTAGAGTCTTCATCTGCCGGGTCATCGTTGGCCACAGCCAAGGTACCCGAAGTGTAGACGAACCGCTTGGAGGTGCCTTTCAAGGCTTCCAACATGGCGGTGGTGGCGGCCTCATCGACATCCATAGAATTGTCGAAGTTGGCAAAATCGTTGATGAACCCAAGATGCACCACTCTGTCGGTGCTCTTAGCGGCTTCAGCCAACCCGTCAATGTCGGTCAAATCCCCTTTGATGAAATCTGCCCGCACCTCTTTCAACTTTTTTGCAGAAGCATCGGATCTAGCCAACCCCACAACTTGGTGGCCGTGTTCTAACAACTGCTTGGTTACTTCGGTTCCAATGAACCCGGTAGCGCCGGTGACAAAAAGTTTCATATTTTGAAGGTTACTTGCCTATATACGACAATGGGCGATATTGGTCGTAATTGAAACGGTAGTGTGATCCAGCTGTGAGGTCCACCAGCACCTTTATAGTTGCCCCAAGACGGTAACCGAAGTGTAACATCGGCTTACGATGAAAACGGAAAATACGGAACATGTTGTTCTATCAAATTTCTTCTCCGAGTAAGCACACTTGAGTGCTTTGACGGTCTTTCCTGTGGGTTTGAGGGTCCGTTCTGGAGGGTGTAGATAGGTTTGATTGCCTCTTTAGGTTTCAAGTGTGCCGCATATAGTGAAATTCACGGAAATACGGATTATCCCTATCGTTTGTACCCCGTAAAACCATACATATTCCCGTAAATCATTTATATAGCCGTAAACCATACATATACCCAGTGAAATTCACAGATCTGGCTACCACACTATAAGCACCTGACCTTCGTCACAGCTGTAATATTCCTCACTATTCTGGCCTTTAGTGGCATGCCACTCGATGAGAACATAGTTAGAAATATGGTACGTGTGCTTAGAGATTGCAAATTCCAAAGCACACAAAATGTTTATTTCTTCATCAAGAGAACAAGGCGTTGGTCGTGCTACGCTAAGGCGTTACATACCCACAAAAGGGTGCCCGTACAAGAAAAGGACCTCGGAGACCAAGCTATGGAGGAATGCGCCTAGTAGGTTGCAAAATCAGTGGGATGAGTTTATGGCCACGGGGGTTTACCAAGATCGTCTTGTTAACTGCTCGTTGCCTGTTTGGATCCAGCAGTTGTTTGTTGATCTGTAGTTTACATATATAGCCGACGTCTATAGTAGACGGTGAACTCGAAGGTATTGATACCATGCAACTGTGCACAAACAGGCAAACAGCTCGTCATACTTGCATCGGCCCACTTTCCACTTACCAGCTGCTAACCCTCCCACTGTAGCAATGTGCCCCAGTGGCTGAAATGTGTTTCCAATGACACTCTGTTGCAGTACCCCAGGCAAGATTCCACCCAGCGATAGCTCCGGGGTAGAAAAACAGGCACTTACAGTGTGAACAGGGACCAGCGATCAGGGACCAGAAACCTGGGGCAGAATCAAGAACATGTCTAGTCCATTGGTGGTGAATACACCCTTACGATGTCCTCAGGACTGAACCGGACGTCGTTGTACAGCAAAAGACGTGGCATGCGTTGTCCCGGAGAATGGCTGCAACAATTTAGCAGTCGGTTCTTTCCCGAGCGTGGAAAAGCGTGCACGACATTTTACACCACGGTTAACAACTGGCCGATGTGGGCAAGCGTACACAATTTCGGGCCCCCGATTGGTGGCTCTTGAACAAGTATCCAACTGTACGGTGTCCGGTAGTGGTCCAGCAAGCCACATCGCTTCCACACCCCACCAGCTGTGCCAAAACGTACACCATCCCAGCTGCTGATGCTCGTGTCCTGCATATAAGTTCTGGCCATACCCCTCGATTCCAGCATGCCTACATGAGAGGTGGAAGTGCTGGAGCTTTGGCTACAAAAAGCCCAAAATCACACACGCTTAAACACCACAAGCTCCCAGCCGAACGGCCAGGTTCTGCAGCCTGCACCCCGAACGGTGTCCAAACACAAACACACGTGTGAAACACCGACTTGAAAATGAAAGTGATTTTTTTTTAGTTTTTCAACCACCCTCGGCGGTCTTAAACCACCCGAATACAAAAGCGATTTTTGAACACCAAAAAAAAAATTTGAATTTTCAACATAAACTTGTTTTCTTTTCTAACTTGATCCAAAGTCTGACAGTTTGTTAATCCCTGAATCTCACAATGATGCCAAAACAATTCATCCGTGGGTTTGCTTCCACAAAGCCTGCCTCCAATTATGCTTCCACTATCAAAAACTTGAAAGTTAACGCTGATACCAAAGTTATCTACCAAGGTTTCACAGGTAGACAAGCCACTTTCCACGCCGAGCAAGCAATTGCCTACGGTACTAAAGTCGTCGGTGGTACCAACCCAAAGAAGGCCGGCACCCAGCACTTGGACAGACCCGTGTTTGCCAGTGTCAAAGACGCCATTGCCGAAACTGGCGCCAACGCTACCGGGATTTTCGTTCCTCCTTCAATCGCTGCCAAAGCCATTGAAGAAGCCATCGAAGCCGAAATCGAATTGGCCGTGGCCATCACCGAAGGGATCCCTCAACACGACATGGTCAGAATCGCCCAGATCTTAAAAGCCCAATCCAAAACCAGATTGGTGGGGCCAAACTGTCCAGGTGTTATCGCACCTGGTCAATGTAAAATCGGTATCATGCCTTCTCACATTCACCAAAGAGGTAGAGTCGGTATCATTTCCAGATCCGGTACTTTGACTTACGAGGCCGTTGCTCAAACCACCCAAGTCGGTTTAGGGCAATCCTTAGTCATTGGTATGGGTGGTGATCCATTCCCTGGTACCAACTACATTGATGCCTTGACTTTATTCTTGAACGACCCAGAAACCGAAGGTATCATTTTGATCGGTGAAATCGGTGGTACCGCTGAAGAAGAAGCCTCGGAATTCTTGAAACAATACAACTTGACCAGAGACGTTCCAAAACCAGTTGTCTCTTTCATTGCTGGTGTTTCTGCTCCTCCAGGTAGAAGAATGGGTCACGCTGGTGCCATTGTCGCCGGTGGTAAAGGTGACGCCAAATCCAAGATTGCTGCATTAGAGTCTGCCGGTGTTGTTGTTGAACAATCTCCTGCTAGATTAGGTAACTCCTTGTTGAAGGAATTCAAAGCTAAGAACTTATTGTAAGTTTTTCACCGTGGACCCTTCGTTATCGCCTAGGAAATGTCTATTGACTGAAATATAGATTAAAACAACTATTATGATTTCATCAAGAAATTCGTTCTTCCTTGATATATCCTTTCTTCTTATCTCTGGCTCTGTATCTTTAACGACGCTGTTGCCTTAAAATCGCTAATCGCTGACTCACTGCAAACAGAAATATAAAAAGGAGAGCATGTTATCACAAAAAAAATATTGCACTAACAAATCAACTCACCAGCAATAGGCCCTTAACTGCCGGTTTCACTTAGTATGACTTCAGAACGGGCTATAAACTCTTTGCTCGACACCGACGTGTACAAGTTGTTCATGCAATGTGCCGTCTACAAGTTTTTCAAGGGCGTTAAAGTGGCATACATTTACAGAAACAGAACGCCATCCAAACACTTAAATAAGGAAGCAATTGCATGGTTGAAAGACCAGATCCTTCAGTTGGGAGACTTGCGGTTCAGCCTGGACGAAGTAGACTACTTGAGAACCGCATTGCCCCATCTAAATAAAGAGTACCTTGACTTTCTCCCCGATTTCAAGTTGAATCCGTTATCGGAAGTCAAATACACAAATGACGAATCAAACATACAACAATTTGGCATTGAAATTTCGGGACCTTGGGAGGTCACCATACTATACGAAATCCCCGTGTTAGCATTGGTGTCTGAAGCATACTTTAAGTTTGTGGACACCGATTGGGTGTACGATGGCCAGGAGGAGTTGGCGCAGTACAAGTGCCAGCAGTTGTTCAATAACAGCTGTACTTTCAGTGAATTCGGTACCAGAAGGAGGAGGTCTTACAAGGCCCAGGATATCGTGGTGAAGGCCCTCGCCGAATACGAACGGGATCACCTGGACAAGGGCAAGTTATTGCTCGGGACTTCCAATGTGTTTTTGGCCAAGCAGTATGATTTGAAGCCTATAGGAACGGTTGCTCATGAGTGGTTTATGGGGATTGGGTCCATCAAACAGAACTACCCACAAGCAAATAAGACGGCGATGGACTACTGGCTCGATGTGTTCGGCCCCCAGTACGCAGGGTTGGCATTAACCGATACCTACGGTACTGACAATTTCCTCGAGGCTTTCGTAAAGCCATACTCAGACCATTACACGGGGGTAAGACAGGATTCCGGAGACCCCGAGTTGTATGCGGAGAAGATCAGCAAACACTACCAGAAATTGGGATACCCAGCCAAGTCCAAAGTGGTTTGTTTCAGTGATTCCTTGAACATTGAAAAGTGTATCAAGTACAAAGCCACTGCCGATAATCTAGGACTTATACCCACGTTCGGAGTTGGCACATTTTTCACCAACGATTTCAAAACGGCCTCCGACCCCACCAAGAAGTCGGAGCCTTTGAACATTGTTATCAAGCTCACAGAAGCAGGGGGCTACCCGTCCGTCAAGTTGAGTGACGATTTGGGTAAAAACATGGGTGACGATGGGGTGGTCAAAAGAGTGAAACAGGAGTTGGGTTACACTGACCGAGAGTGGGCCGAGGGTGACGAGTCGAAGCGGTGGTAGATTGCCTTCATAGGTACCGATGTAATCGTATAATGTCTCTAGAGTAACTAGTGTTTTTGCAGTCTAAAATCTCGCGATGCATTTTTTTCAAAAACAGTCATACACAATGGAACTCTCAGAGGCCAGTGTGATCTCTGCATTGACCGTAGCCAACGAATCTACAAGAAGCCCCCAGCAGCTGCAGGCAGAAACACAATTGAAACAATGGGAAGTGCAGCCGGGTTATTTTTACACGCTTCAGTCTGTGTATTTGAACACAGATCTACCACTCCAGGTTCGATGGTTGAGTATTATCTGCTTCAAAAATGGCATAGATAAATACTGGAGGCCCAGCAAGCAGCACGCGATAAGGAAGGAAGAGAAACAGCAGATCAGGAGCAGGTTGTTCCAGTTATTGAACGAGAAGAATAATCAATTATCCATTCAAAACGCACACTCCATAGCGAGAATAGTCCGATTCGACTTCCCGGTGGAATGGCCCCAGCTTTTTGACGATATAGAGAGAAGTTTGCTTGACTTCGTGTTTGCCCGTAACGATTTGACGTCTACAAACAACTTGTTGATCATTTTGAATCAAACCATCAAAACTTTATCCGCCGTTCGAATTGGAAGACCAAGAATCGCCATGCAAAGCAAGTCGCCCATAATAATCCCGTTGTTGATCAAGCTCTACCAGAAGTTCTTTCAAGAGTGGACCCAAACCTTGGATTTGGGGGTCATGGAAATCTGTTACTTGGTTTTGAAGAATCTCCGCCGTTTGATCCCTGAAAGCTATGAAGAGATAAGTAAGGTGCAAGACATCTCGGAGTTCTTAAAGATGAGTGTGCAACACCTCCAACTATTGATCAACGAACACGACAAGTACTCTTCAGACTTGATAGAACGGTATGCCAAGTGCTACAGTAAACTATACTTCAACATCATTGGCGTCAGCCCTACCAGTTTCATCCTCCTTCCGTGCTGTAATGACATCGTGGCCTTTTATTTGAACTACTTACAGTCCCATGCCGAAAAGATCCACAACAGCAACGACGAAACGGATTTTTGGCAGACCATCGCTCTCAAGGGGTTCATGATACTCAAGAAGCTCATGAATTACCTCTTCAAAAAGGGAGCAGTGACGTTGAAACAACCAAAAGACAAAGAGGATATCAACCAGTCTATGAACAAACTTACCAGCAATTTCTTTAATCAGCAAACAGTACAGGAGCTTTGCGACTTGATCATAAACTGGTATTTGCTATTGACACCCTCGGACTTGGAGAGCTGGCTATTGGAGCCTGAAGAGTGGTGTAATGAAGAGGTGTCGTCCAGCTGGGAGTACCAAATTAGACCCTGTGCTGAAAACTTCTTTCAAGACTTGATCAAATATTTCAAGGGGGACTTGAGTGACTACTTACTAGCCAAAATATCCAATAATTTGTTGAATAACGATGACAAGGTCCTAGTTAAAGATTCCATTTTGTGCTGTTTCCAACTTTCTGCTGATTCTATCGCCGATAGAGTGAATTTCAATCAGCTCTTGACTGATGTGTTTATCCCAATGGGTGTTAAAAACGAACCAATAGAGAACAAGATTGTGAAAAGAAGGGTGTGCCTCATAATAAAGGAATGGGTAAGAATCGATTGTTCACCGGAGAGCAGAGTGGAAATTTATAAGTTTCTTTTGCAACTTTTGTCAGATCCCAACAAAATCAACGACCAAGTGGTCAAATTGAGTGCTATTCAATGTTTAAGAACCATTGTGGACGACTGGGATTTCAATAAGCACCATTTCAAGCCATATTTGAACTCCTTTATTAATAATTTAGTTCTGATATTGGATGACATGACTTTTACAGAGTCAAAACTATACATTTTGAAAACCTTGGCGATATTGGTGGAGAGGTGCAACCCACTTATAGACTATGAAGTGTTGGTCAACTTGTTATCGGTCATACCCAGGTATTGGGAGCACGCCGAATCCCAAAATGAAAACATCTTGAAGAATTCCCTAATCAGGATATTAAAGCACCTTATAATTTGCTTAAATGAGAACTCCGTATTGGCCCACGACATCTCCATTCCTTTGATCAGGGGGTGCTGTGACGGGAATGCCAACATCGAGAATTACCAGCTATTAAGCGAAGATGGGTACGATCTATGGTTGTCATTGTTACAATTCTTCCCCAAAGACAACGGAAACAAGGCCCATATTAACCAGCTATTTGGGCTAGTGGATTACGGGCTCATGAACTCCACCGAAATCTTGCCGTTGGTGTTGTCGATTTTGAGAAGCTATACCTTGGTTTCTCCCGAGCTTTTTGCCAACGAATCTGTGTGTGACTTGCTTAGGATCCTTTCGGGGTACTTGCCCAATATGAGAGATGACTCGTTCAGTATTTTCATTGCGTTGATGGACATACTCTTCCTTCAGAGCTCCACCGATACCCAATTTCTCAAGCTGATGATTGACAGTGGGTTGATCAATACGATGATTACATACGCCATGGATGACAACCAGTCGGTGGTCAATGCCAACAAGATCTTGGTTATCCTTTCAAGGCTAGCATACAGCAGCACCGATTTTTTCAAGCAGATGTTGCATTACTTCAACGACCCCAGTCCGTTTTTGAACACCTGGCTCAAGTACTACGTCAACAATGGCAACCCCCGTAACAAGAAAGTCAATTTGTTGGCTTTTTTGTCATTGCTTAGCAACCAACAGCCGTTCATTTCGATGTTCCCTGCTGTCATAAAAAATACCTTATTGTTCCTCGAGGAGGTACAGGAAGACGATCACGGCAAGGTAGATGCATACGAGCTGAACTTGATCTACGAGGAGATCGACGACTACCGGTACTTGGATCCCGACATCAAAGAAAACGGTGAAAAGCTCCGGTACGTTCAATTGTTGCAAAAGTACGACCCTGTATTCAACGTCAAGGTGAAAGATTACTTGATTCAAGTTATTGGCCGCTTGAAACAGAACTTGTCCGAACAGGACTTCAATCTGTTGATTGCCATGACCGACGAATACTCTTTGGAGCAGCTCAACCTTCTCATGGGTTCATAAGGTGTGTGAACGTCGTATATATTTTAAGTACTTCTTTCACGTCTGTATATAATCGCACCATCGTGGAAGAAAAAAAATACAACTATATATTTCTTCAGATCATGATAAGACCAGTGTTTGGAATCGCTAGCGGCGTGGTCCGAAACTTGACAAGATCCCCTAAGCCTCCTTTGGTATTATGGAGACCGTTTGCGTTGTTTACGTTGAAGAGCGGTGTTTCGTACCCTATAAGAACATTCCACAACTCAAGGCTGTTGTTAAATATCTCAGGAGATGAAAAGAGTAAATTGTACGCTGAGAACTTTGAACAGCTCCAGAAAGAAAGAGCTGCCCAGCAGAAGTACAGAATGCAGACGTCTACGAACTACGCCGTGTCTTTGGGTGTGTTCTTCTTGGCTTTGGCATTTGTGGCCGTGCCCTTGTACCGAGCACTTTGCAAGAGAACTGGCTGGGGTGGAGTGCCAATCACCGATTCTACTCGGTTCACAAAAGATAAGTTGATACCCGTAGACACAAACAAGAGGATCAGGGTGTCGTTCACGTGCCAGTCTTCGGGGATTTTGCCTTGGAAATTCACCCCACTTCAAAGGGAAGTTTATGTGGTGCCAGGTGAAACCGCATTGGCGTTCTACAGAGCCAAAAATATGTCAAAGGAAGATATCATCGGTATGGCCACTTATTCTGTTACCCCAGAGCAAGCTGCCGGGTATTTCAACAAAATCCAGTGTTTCTGTTTCGAAGAGCAACGGTTGGCCCCGGGCGAAGAGGTGGATATGCCCGTGTTCTTCTTCCTTGACCCAGAATTTGCTGGGGATCCAGATTTGAGAACTATAGACGACATTGTGTTGCATTACTCGTTCTTCAGAGCTTCCTACACCGATGGAGAGTTGGCGGCCATGCCTGCCTCTCAAGTGGATTTCAATTCCAAAATAACTGCTTAGCTGTACATACCACATCCTGTAAATATATTAGCAGTGTCAGGACAACTCTCAAAATTTCGTTCAGTGGTGCCAAAATGTGCCAAATAGCACAGAGATTTCCAATCCCCATATGCTCCATACCCTCACGATGCCTTACCTGTGGCTGCAACTGTGCTTTCCCTTCTACATTGATCATTCACTATTAAAATCACTTTCCTTTTTCAATGGCCTCCATCAGATTATTCCATGTTCTACAGATCTTCACATATTTACTTCTATCGATACCCACTTGAGAAGTGCTGGGTAGTTTCGTGCCGTATCGGCAGCTTGTGCTGTGCTGTTACACCTGAGGAGTAATTTTTCAATATCATTAATAAATTCTTATATTTATGTGTTTCATAATTATGAATTTGGTGTGAGGCCATGGTTTCAGTCCCTTGTTTTCGCTCAATGTCGAATAGTGACTATTGTTTATCAAGCACAGCAGCCTCTGTAACGCTAACTGTGGTCATCTGTGGTGAAATCATTGTTGTAGCACATTGTCCCAGCTATCATCATGGCATTTTTCGGCTTTTAAACCCCCAATAATTGGAGGGATGGCCGAGTGGTCTAAGGCGGCAGACTTAAGATCTGTTGGTGGTTTCACCGCGCGAGTTCGAACCTCGCTTCCTTCATTATTTTTTTTCCTATGGTTACGGTACAACGTTCTTGGTGGGTTACTACAATATGTGAAACTTGCATACATTTCGTATACCAATAATCGTGCAAAACTACGCTACAGTCAAAACATGTCAATTTCAAAACGGAAATTTGCAGCTTTCGACGATCGTGAAAATTACTCTATCTGTTTGTCCGATATAAAATTAAATTTGTACACTTACAGAAGAAACTAACCCTGATGCTTAACCTTGATTCTCGTCCAAGTTCATATCGTCCAATTCGTCCAATAACTCGTCGATGTCGATTTCTGGAGCGTCATCGTCATCGGCCATCACACTTTCTTCGTCCACTTCACGGATTGCTGGTGCCTCACTCTTATACAAATTAATGGCTTGTCTCATCTCTTCATCTTCCTCCAATTCTTGCAAGAACAACTCGTAGTCTCTTTCGGCTCTTTCCTGTTCTTGTCTAGCTTGTCTAGAATCGTCAGCAGCACCTCCTATGTCGGCATGCTCCTTGGCCATTCTCTTTAATTTCCAGTTTCTGTTCTTGGACTTTTTGGACTTTCTTGGGTAGTGTTTCTTCACCAACACCACTTCTGGGGTATTTCTTGTATCCAAAGTATCCCATAAGTCGGAATTAAAGTTGGAGTTGACCAAGTAGTACCCAAGACACGAGTCTCCTGGATGCAAAATGGCCCCAAGGTGTGATCTGACGTAATAAGAAGTGTCATTGACTCCCAAATCACTATCTCTTGAAACGGTGATATCAGCCAACACATTCTTACCTCTTACTTCTCCGGTAGGTTCCACATCCAACACAATGAACTCGATCAACTGCGTGACGTTGATCAAAGAAGGGAATGGGGCTCTCCAGTACAAGGAAGCTTGTAAGTCTGCGGCTTGTAGTGTGAACGGGTCGATGAAGTGGATCATATTACTGATTTTGGAACATAAAACCACCCTCGAAACGTTCCCCAACGAATGGGCCATTTTCTTGGGCAAGATCACCAAATCGTCACGACAGATTGGTGCCAACTCAGCCGAGTATGCAAACTTGTATGTGGAGTTCCCGGACTGGATATCTTGACTGACTAACTCTTCAGACTTCTTATATTTCAATGGCGTCACGGCCGCTAAGAAATCAAGCATCTTCACTGCATGGTTTTTCTTAGAGTAGAAAAAATCCAACCCGTCTGCTGCCTCCTGAATAGACACCGTATCCTGGTGGGCATTGTGTCTCAAGATCAATTGTTCCAAGTACAAGAAGGTTCTTTTGTGAGGCACTTTTTGTCTAATTTGAACGGTGGCTCTCCAAGTGTTTGGGGTGTAGGTTTTGGCACAGTCTGGACATTGCATGGCCACAACCACATACACCACTTCAAACGCCTGCTGCACAATAGTGTTGTTCATGGCTTCTCCTTGCACGGTGATTTTGATTCTGATACGACGAGAATGGGGTTCGGTCCAGATGAAAGAAGCATCCACCAACCTAAGCTTGTTCAACCCTTTCAACCTCCTCAAACACAACGCCAACAATTCTCTGGACTCCAATTCGGCCTTGATCCATTGTGCTGGAGGCTGTAACCATCTTTCACAGTTTCTGCAGAAAGAGACATTTGCCTCCCTGGGGATGCCCTCGGTGATATCAACCGTCAACTTGATACAGTCGTAGCACATAACCATCCCGGAGGACCCGTCCATGGGCACACCACAGTTGCAGCACAACACAGTGGCCATCTGGGGACCGGTGGTATCTATTTGTGTGTAATTTGACATTAGTAGTTGTTAGTAATTAAAAGAGAAACGAAAAAAAAAACTCAAGTCATCCCCATCTCACAGTACTGTATACAAATTATGAGTATAAAAAATGGTTTTGTGTTTTTTAGTAATTGTTGCGCGCTACCAAAATCAATAATCCGACTTGAAAAACCTCTATTCAAAGCTTCCACCTGATACAGGCCACTACTTAAGCATAATCAATCGGGCCATGGTTGACAGAAAGAGACATACCAGTTCCAGACTGGACGGACACGCAGGACCCCAGAACAAAAAGGCCAAGGGGAACGGGGTCGTGAAAATCGAAGAGCCTGACGCCGCTGTTGACAACGGGGCTCCCACCGACGATAGCGATAAAGAGGCCGGCGTGGAGGCCGGCTCCAATGGCCACGATGTGAAGCAGCAGGAGATAGACGGCGCCGAAGATGGCGGCACGGACCATGAGGACGGTAAGGTGAAGACAGCTGAGCCACAGGAGGAGGTCGGGGACGATCACAAGGGCGAAGAAGAAGGGGAGGACGAAGAGGGCGAAGAAGAAGAGGAGGAAGAGGAAGAGGATGACGATGAGGATAACTCTGAGGAAAAGAAGCGGATCACGACGTTCAGTTTTGACGGCGTGGACTACTCGTTTAAGGAGAGACCGTCGGTGATTGAAGAACAGAATGGGAAAATTGAGTTTCGAGTGGTCAACAACGACGACACCAAGGAGAACCTCATGGTGTTGACAGGGCTCAAGAACATTTTCCAGAAGCAATTACCCAAGATGCCCCGAGAGTATATTGCGAGATTGGTGTATGATCGGTCACATCTATCATTGGCAGTTGTGCGCAAACCGTTGACGGTGGTAGGTGGGGTAACCTACAGACCGTTCAACAAAAGACAGTTCGCTGAGATCGTTTTCTGTGCCATCTCATCCACAGAGCAGGTTAGAGGGTACGGGGCGCACATGATGAACCACTTGAAGGATTACGTGAGGGCCACGTCTCCCATCCGGTACTTTCTTACGTACGCTGATAACTATGCCATTGGATACTTCAAAAAGCAGGGGTTCACCAAAGAAATCACCCTCGATCGGTCGGTGTGGATGGGGTACATCAAGGATTATGAAGGGGGGACTCTCATGCAATGTGAAATGCTCCCTTCGAATCTCCGGTATCTTGATTCACGTAAGATTTTACTCCTTCAAAGAGCTGCGATCGAGAAGAAGATTAAGGAGAAATCGTGTGCCCATATAATACGAGCCGGTTTGCAGGTGTTCAAGACCAACAAGGATATCACCTTGAAATACGAGGATATCCCGGGTTTGAAAGAAGCAGGGTGGCTGGAAGAAATGGATAAGTTGGCACAAAAACCCAAAAGAGGACCTCACTATAATTTTATGGTGACGCTATTGTCGGAACTCACCAACCACCCATCAGCGTGGCCGTTTGCCACGGCTGTTAATAAAGATGAAGTGGGCGATTACTATGACGTCATCAAAGAGCCCATGGACTTGGGCACCATCGAGCTGAAACTCGAAAACGACAAGTATGAGTCGTTTGATCAGTTCCTTTACGATTGCAGGTTAATTTTCAACAATTGCCGCTCCTACAACGCAGAGACCACCACATACTATAAAAATGCCACCAAGCTTGAGAAATTCTTGAACAACAAGATCAAAGAGGCCCCTGAGTATGCCCACTTCTTAGAATAAACCAACTGGTATAGACTGTATAATATCAATTCTAACGATTTACGATGACCGAGTAATTGACCACTAGTAATTTGAACCCAGTAATCAACCACTTTTTTTTGCAACTAATTGCTCGCAAAAAATCATTCCGTTTTTTTATTTCAACTCAGTGACATTTTACATAATGGTTGCCACTGTATACTCGTACCAAGACTCCGCAGACGTCGCCGCTGCCGTCGGCAGACACGTGATCAAGATCCAAGACCAGTCGATCAATGCCAACGGGAAGTTCAAAATAGCCGTGTCTGGCGGGTCGCTAGGCAAAGTGTTGAAGAAAGCGTTAATCGACGACCAGTCTGTCAACGGACAAGTCCAATGGGACAAATGGGAGGTGTACTTCAGCGACGAAAGATTGGTGCCTTTGTCGCACGAAGACTCCAACTGCGGGTTGTTCATAAAGCTGGTCACTGACCATTTGCCCGCCGGAACCGCCAAGCCAAAGATTATCAGCATCGATGAGTCGTTGTTGACAGGCGAAGATGGCCAAGTTGAAGGTGCAGATATCGAGAAGGACGTTGCCATTACCAAAGACTACGAGTCCAAGTTGCCCGCAGACAGAAAAATCGACCTTGTGTTGTTGGGATGTGGGCCAGACGGTCACACCTGCTCGTTATTCCCTGGCCACCAATTATTACAAGAGAAGAGCCAATTGATCGCCTACATCCAAGACTCGCCCAAACCACCACCAAGAAGAATCACCTTCACGTTCCCGCTCTTGGAAAGCGCCTCTGCCTTGGCGTTTGTGGCCGAAGGTGCTGGGAAAGCTGCCATTTTGAAACAGATCTTCAACGACCCATCTTCCCAGTTGCCTTCCAAACTCGTGAACGATTTGGAATTGGACGTCAGTTGGTTTGTCAACAACGATGCCATTAACGGCGTCGACATAATCCCATCGAAGTACTAGATCCATAAACACACAACCACCCTTAGATTGCCCTGTCCCTGTGGAGTGTGCAACTACGTACCGAATAAATGCGACCCGAATTAATTTCTCTCAAAACATCGTTCTCTTACAACATCACATCAATGAGTAGGTATATCATTAGTTTGCGTTGAAATCAATACTAACAAAGCGTCTAGGCTCGTTGGGTGTCAGTTTGTGGCTCTGTCCGAAACCAAACTCGCCTTTACATGACAAACTCGTCACGCTTATGGGGTCCTTAAATACGTTGTTCCCCGGCCTGCCCCCCACTTTCGAGCCCCATATAACCATCACCAGCAACATATCCATTGACCTCAGCAACCCACACGACGACGTCGACAGGGTGCTATCTGCAGGGGCGGTGGCATTGAACTCGTTGCCCAAAAAACACACGAGGTTGGTGACTTTGGGGAGGCTCAACAGCCAAAGGAAGTACTTCAAGAAGTTGTATTTCCAGGCACAGAAAGATCCCAACCTTCTTTCGTTGACGAGGATAATAAGAGAGTTGTTCGTGATATTGCCGGCTAAGATCGAGTTGGAAAACCAGAAGGAGAACCCCCATATGTACAGGAAAGACAGCCACGGAGTAGTGAAGATAAAGAAGGACAAACCTCGGAAATCAGATGAGCACTTGGCACCAGAGAAACCGCTTGATATGGATAGACTCAATCAAGAAGCGGCAGTAGAAGCGGCCGACTGGTGTCAGAATGAATACGATCCTCATCTTTCGTTGGTGTACAGCGATATATATCCTATTGACAGTGCTTTGTGGAGAACAATCAAAACAAGAATACAGGACTACTTAAACATAGACGATTGTGATTCACCGGATCTTGTGGACAACAGTCTATCTTGGGACGGCGGAGTGCTCAAGTTGGTGTTAACCGAAGGCGATGTCAACGACTGGATAACCTTGGGCAGTGTGGACTTGCATTAGTGGGCAATGTATAAGTAGGCAATGTATAAGTATGAGAGAAGAGATAAACCGGTTTCACGGCCGCTTCCAATGGCCAGAGAATGCCCCCTCTTTTTGGTATGATCATTAGCTATAAACTCGTGCTTACGACGTTCATTCCCTTGCCCTCTTTTTCCCATTCAATTCCACGGCTAACTTTTTCAATAACTCGATACTTTCCTTGTTATCAACCCGATGTTCTTTGCGACCACACTCTTTGAAGTCGATGAAGGTAAGCTTTCCTTTGTTGATCCTTAGATTCTCAGCTGCCACATCTTTATATACAATTCCAATCTCCCCCATTTTGTGTAATTGCCGGATACCGTCTTCAAGCTGCTTCGCTGTGATCTTTTCAACCTTCTCTTCTGCATAATCCAAGAGTATGAAGAATCCATCCAACAATACCCTATGGTGGTTTCGAGTAATAGCGAGATTTCCATAATTGTGTAGAACTGGCGCTCGAATCCTCTCCAGCGACAGGGCATCATTATTGAACTTCAAAATTGTCTTGTAGCACTCAATTTCTTTCAATAACAGTTCATGACACAGCTCCACCTGTTTCTCAATATCAATCCAATCTGCATTCGGTTCTAATGCTACTTTAAAAAAAAGTCTCTACGTGCCCATAGTCGTAGACTTTGAGAACAAGCTTGTGAGCGTCAGTTGGCTTTGTAGTAATTGTAGGAGAATGCTTTACCAAGTCTGCTCGATCAATTGAAAACACTAGTGCCGGCTTGTAATCGTCACGTTGTATAACCTCGAAATCATCCATACTCCCGCTTTCTTGATTTATGTTTTATGTTGTGATTTGCATCCAATTCTTCTTTATGTACCTCCAAAGCTGCCTCATCCCATTCATGCATGTCATCCAACCTTGTCGCTGCTTCCTCCTGTTTCAATTGTTCATCTGGGGGCAAGTTGGCTTGCCGATAAGATAGTCCAGCAATTACAGCCTGCACCGTCATACCAACATCTTCAGAATCTATTACCTTTGTCTTGATAGGAATGCATTTGTCCGCTCATTCCAGTCCTCGTTGTCGAAATCCAACTGTATCAATAAACTCGCTCACCAAGCAAATATCGATTTTCAGGGAAATAAGGTACCCATATATTTCAAGGAGAATGGTTTCAAACTTTTCCCGTACCCCCTCTGCCATTTCATGGGAACTCATCAATAATACATCTTTCACAAAAGCATGCAATCCATGATGCTTACATATTATGAAAAATTTAGGATCACCGGCCGTAGAATCAGCATTTTTAGTGAGTTCCGAAACCAAAACATCAGGTGTAAGGCCCGATCCAGGAATAGGGTATCCCAACTTGAAGGAAAAACCGAAACTGAGCAGATCAAACATCAACCCAACAGGTAACAAAATACACTTATAAAGAGAAGCTCCAATCGTTTCTTTATTGGAACAAGACATACATTCAAATCGTGGGTTCATTGCTTTTCCAGCTGCTCGGATCCATGTTTTTAATCCTGACCCAATTTCTTTCTTCGCCCGAGTTATCAATTCCCTGTCAAGCTCATTACCGCAATTTTGTAATCGGTCGTTTGACACTTCACCTGTCACAAAGAATTCCTTTTTTCTGATATATCTCGGCTCCAATAGTTCCTTCGGGTAGTTCAGATACCGCTAGTGCCATACGAATAGATGGCGGGTTTATCGCCAAAGGAAGTGAAAAGTACGCTCTATACCAGCAGAGAAGAAACTCCACATCGATCATGCTAGTTCGTGGATCTTTAGTATTCTCGTATGGGCGTTCTCGTGAAGCTAATCTAAACAATCTGCTGGTAAGGTTGAAATGTTCCCTAATCCTTCCTTTGAATTTTCAACCTCGTCCGTTAAATATATTACATTTTGACTAGGTCCAAGTTTGGAATGTAATTTCCTGTAGGCCTGTATAGTAATTGTGTCACCCGATAACACCAAGCCTTTACAGTTTTTGATATCACTCAAGAACTGTTCTTCGGTAGTCATTAAACAATACAGTCCGGTCTATGTGTTTGTAACGTGTGATATATAATGAGAAGGCGCTGGCTTGTAAGGAATCACATATGCAGCTTCATGCAGTACAAGGCTTATGGCTGCAAATATCAGAAACATGACTAGACACGACTTCTTATTGAGGATGAGACAACTGAAAAAACATAGGCCTGTGTGAGATTTTAAACCAATCGTATGGTATGCGTAACCGGTAAGGGGGAAGATTTTGTTGTTAGTTTCCAAAATGCTGACAGGTAATGCTTAATCAATGTAAGGAGTCTGAAACCCTCCAGTTAAAGATCTTTTAAGAGTAATCTTGTAGCTGTAACAATTCCATTTGACCTTGAATAACGCCTTGTATTGTAGTGGCTATAAAAGCCTACTATCTTTATGGCAAAATCAAACATTAACGTCATAGGTCACTAAAAAGCCCGCTCGCAACGAAAGGCCCTATATCCTATTGAATAATTGTCTTTTGTGGGGATCTAGGTCTTTAATTACCAGTGGTGCTACACCAGCCGGTGAACAAATTTCTATCCAATGATTGACATTATAAGCAACCAAAAAAATGCATAAAAGTTTCTGTATGTTATACAGAGCAGCAAAACACTGGCATGTTTTGTTGGTTATTGACGCCAATGCCGAGTGTCTACAAGATGAAAACACCCCGAAGTAATGACGATAACCGTGTGTGAACAAGGGTACATTGTACGATTATAATACTTCAAATGCACAAAAGCTATGCATAAGATGCTGCCGTTTTCCTTTCACCGAGTCTTGATGATTTAAATTTTCGGGTTGGGGCTTTCAAAATGATAAGCTACCAGAAAAGTACCGATATCTCTCTTCTGTTCGTCCAGCACGGGCCAAACTTAATAACAAATATGTGGTTATCGAAGGAGCCGACTGAGCCAAACAATCGAGCGGACAGACTAACTCTGTCACATTCTAGTTCTATATTACAGAACGTCAAAACCTCATGGCCTTCACGATATACTTCCAAACTGAACGCAGGGAAGGACCCATAGATTTCCTTTACCCTTGGGATCAATGAAGCAGTATCGACCTTCGATCCTAAACGATAGAACAACATTCTGTCACCATCACATAACACTTGAAACTTGCTCTTGTAGAAATTGTGTAACCCTGGAATAACAGCAACACCCACAATGCACTCCTCGGTCATATAATCCAAGGACGCATCAGTTTCCTGGGGTGTTGGCACAACTTCATGGCCGGCTATAAAGCACTCATCGGATCTTGCTGCAACTTTCATTTCAGAAGTTGTTTTTGTTTTTTTAGTATATTGGCAAAATTTGGGAACCGTGCCACGAAATTTATATAGGGTACGGCACTTTCTTCTTTAACTCATTTTCCAAACCAAGCATGTGTGGTCAGTGCTGTCATATGTAATGGCCCTGGGTGGGCATGCAATCCGTAAAATAGAAACCGTTTAGTTAGGCGCGACAAACTTTTTTCTTTAATTATCTATTCTTATCTCAACCACTTACCACTTACATTGATGTCGGATCTTCCGTGTCCGTCGTATAAAGTGGTGGTGCTAGGTGATTCGTCGGTGGGGAAGACATCGCTAGTGCACCGGTTCACCACCGATGAGTTCAACACCCAGTTGGCCAACACCATAGGTGCAGCGTTCATCACCAAAGACTACGCCTCTGCCACATCCGATAGGAAGATCCGGTTCGAAATATGGGACACCGCCGGCCAGGAACGGTACAGGTCGCTCACCCCCATGTACTACCGGAACTCCAAGGTGGCGTTGGTGTGCTACGATTTGACAAACATAGACGACAGTCTCGCCAAAGGGAAATATTGGATCGAGCAGCTAAAGTTGAACAACGAGAGCGACCAGGAGTCGTCCATCAAAATCGTGCTAGTGGGGACCAAAAGTGACATGGTGGGGCTGCACCATAGCGCCGTGGTGACGCTGTTCCTCCAGGAAAATGGCGGCATCGAACATTTTATCACCAGCAGCAAAACCGGCGATGGCATTGCGGATATCTTCGATAAGGTCATAGACACCATTCCTGACAGTTTCTTCACCGAACACTACCAGCGGCTCCAGGAAGAGGCCGAAAACACCACAAAGAGTCCCAGTATCAATTTTCTCAACAACCAGTTCACTTCTTCGGCGGGCAGCAGCTGCTGTTAGCGCTTTGTTATCCTTTGCTTTGTTAATATGTACAGTACGAAACTAATGCTATAATACACGGACTATAATTCCAATCCCTTCTGTCTCCAGTAGTCTCTTTTGGTATCCTTGTCTATACTATTGGCCGAAGATGGCTTATCGTCTTGTGAGTCACTGTCTTCGTCTTTGCCCAATATGAGGTCGCTGGCTTTGAGCTTGGGGCCTGTGGGGACAGTTTTAGATGTCATTTTGACCTTCTCGTGAAACAGTTCGTTCTCATCGCTTTCAACCGTGACGTCGGAAAACACTTCGATGACTTCGGGTTTGGTGTGTTTATCATCTTCACTTTCAGCGTCCACATTGATCACCTTCACCTCTTTGACTTTCTTCTCCACTTTCGCCTTAGTCTTGTCCTTCTTCACGGCCACCAGCTTTTCTTCATGCTTGATCAACGCATGGTTGACCACCAAGTTCCTGTCATCATTGAAATCTCTCTCCTTGCCCTTGAATTTGATGATATCCCCCAAGATCAGCTGCCCTATTCTTTTCTTATATGAGGCGGCATTCAAGTAGTAGCAGCGGTCCACGAGAATCTGATACGCTCCACCGAACGCCTTTTTGATGTCTCGAAGGTTGTAGGAAGACCGGGTTATGTTGTTGACGGGGTCGTCGGGGTCCTGCACCACTATGCAGAACGGATTTCTGCCGGTGTCCAAGTGTCTATAATGTGTCTTTTTGAGGTATATGGGATGGTCTGTCTCTGGCTGTATGGCCAAAATGAGGTTGTCGTAAGAGAAGTTCCGGCCATAGAGCTCAAAGAACTCAATCAACAAAGCCCCCAAATTGTCCAATATATCCATGGAGTCGGTGGAAATTCTGGGATGAAGTCTGAGGAAATGGTAACACAAGATGATGGTGGAATAACCCCCAAGACCCCCGACATGCACATTATTCAATTTCCTGCTTCTTAAAAATTGTTTCACCACGAGAACAATCTCCCGTAGTCCAGGGGTGGAATTCAACCATTTCCGTATTCTTCTGGCAGCTTGAATTCCATTGGTTCTCTCAAACGAGATATCAAGGTGGATGTTGGTTTGCGGATCCACAAACTTTATGATGGGCACTTTGGCTCCGGCAATCACCTCGATATCTTTGGCTAACTTCCGGGATCTTAAAAATGACGACAATTGGTATAATTTGTGTCTGGATTCACAGTCTCCATTGGGGGACACCACCACCATATCTATATCAGATCCTGGTAGGTACAAGTCAGTAGCAAAGGATCCAAACACATGTGCTTCCACACCGGGCCAGCATTCTTTTATGCTCTCTGTCAACGTCTTCACCACCGAGTTTCTGGCGGTGATTTCGTCCTTGGAAGGCGAAATATAGTTCACAAAGTCCTTCATCTCCATCGTAAGCCAATCGGCAATCTCCTTCTGCTTGGAGTGGTCATGGGCTCGGATCCATGGGTACAATGATGTGGGGGTTATTGCTGCGTTGATAAGTCCTTCATCGTTACTGATCACTCCATCGTCTGAATAGTCGTCTTCCTCGTCCGCAGCCTGTTGCCCTTCGTCGTCTTCTGACGACTCAAACCCAAACCCAATGTAGTCTCTGTTCGAAACAAGGTCATTCCCGGTACTGACTTCCCCATCTATTGTGCCTCCTTTGGCAGCTGATGTGGAAGCCACTGTCTTAGCTGTGTTTCCCAGCTTAGTCGTGGCGGCTGGCGGCTCATCGTCTTCATCGGACTCTATCACCACATCATCGCTAGAGTTGTCGTCATCGCCGCTGTCGTCGTAGTCATCCCGAAGCACCAACTCTTCACCATCCCGTCTCGATTCGTGGTCAAACATGAGTTCTGACTCGGAATCTTCGTGCAATGGGCCAAACTGATTCTCTGCTGGTACGATACTACTTTCTTTCTTTTTGCGGTTGGAGAGCCTCTTTTTGGTCTTGAGTTTCTTCTGTGCCCGTTTTTCGGGTCCCAGGTCGTCTGAGGGTGTCAGCCCCCCCTTAGAGGGCCCTGTTTCTCTTTTTCTTTTGATGTTAGACATGCGTGTCAGCTGTTACACAGAGATGAAGAAGAAAAAAAAATCGCTATCAAATTTCAAGAAAAATTCTCAATTTTATTCACAGCTCCATTATCATCTTAGTGAAAGACTTGAAGCTGCTGGTCCATGCTATATATGCACGTATGGCCCAGTTATGTCGGTGGAACCTGCTGGGATGTTTTCATTCGTAAAAGGAGGTCCAAAAGCTGGATTTCAAGCTGCTGTTGCTGGGATGGTGGCATATTTTTTAAACTGGTGTCATCGATGTTAACAACAGCTTGCTGCAACTGGTCGATAACTGAGCTGGAATCGAACGACGTCACCGGTTCATGCAATACCACTGGTGGAATGGTGGGCGGGGTGGTGGGTGGCACCGACTCCGGCACTTCGACAACAGACACGACGTTTCTGGTGTCCATTTTGTCTGCCACTGAATCTTCACTGCTAAGCTCTTTTTCTGTAGCGATGAAACTGTCGTTGGCATCCGAATCGTTCCCTGTCTCCAGGGAGAAGGTGTTGTTGGGAGAGTCTGAATCGGAGTCGGACTCGTGTCTGGGGCCATCGCAGGCCATTTGATTGTTGGCTTGGGGTTCGAACGGTGGGGCTTGGAGCGCCTTGTTTTCGCAGCCATAAACAGTAAACGTAGGAACAATGCCGTGGTCTTCCCATTCCCTTCGGAGTATTTTCTTTATCTTCTCTTCCTGCTTTATGAACTTCAAGGAGTGGATCGGCGTGTCTTCCCCCATCTCTTTTTGTTTTGCTGCAAAAAGAGGACACCAGTCAGTGACAAAACAAAAGATGAGTCTCAAGCCACTCTCCACCGTCGACGCGAGATGTTTGTCTAACATGTCGTACCTGCCGGATAATTGCATTTTTTGCAAGCGATCCTCCCACAACCTTTCTAACGTATACTTGTCGTTCAGTTCCATTTCTCGATACGATGCCAACATCAAATTGCTGAATCCCGAAACATCGGATTTGTAATTTTGGAGAAGGAAAGTCGTCATTCTCCAGAAACTTTGTTTCTTCTCAAGCCTCGACACCACAAGACGTGTGGAAACCCGTTGGACCCAGTTCTGGGGCGCTGGTTCTACTAGTGACAAAAAGTACTCGAAAATCGATTGGTTCCATCGCTGAATGGCTATCAAATCGGCTGTGCGTTCAAATTGTGGTTCGTCTAGAAGCACCATGGACTGCACCACCGTTTTGGTAAACACATGGTAGTTGGTGAAGAGCACTTCGAACAACATCCCCACAATCCGAACTTCCACCGTCGAAGTAACATCTATTCTGCACAAATTCAAGCGTTCTCGGATCAAAGTCGACTCTTGGTCGATCACATTGAGCTTCACCAAGTACGCAATGAGAAAGAACGTCTTTGACGGCTCGATCTGGTCAAGAAGCTTGGTAATGACGGCAATTCTCTGGTCCTCGGTAAATGAAGACAATATATTCATGAAGAACCCCATAATATCTCCGGTCTCGTCTTCAAAGCCGTCGACATTAGTCATATTATGCAATCCTAGCAACAGTTTAACCAGCCGAAAGAGCTTGACCACGGCTTCTGCGTCTAGTTGTACCCCTTCAAACGATGCACTAATCACGTCGAACACGAACTTCTTGCCATTGACGGTGTTGGAAGTTAAGGGTTGCTTCAATGAGTCTTCGAAAACATCGTTCCAAACGTTCAAGAGAGATAACTTGAACCCGGCCCGGACCTCCTTCAGAAATAAAATCGGCAGCACAACCTTCAAGATCCTGTCCTTGTTCGTGTGAACCCATTTTTCATCAATAGAGCGTATTTCGCTGATATTCACACCTTCGTTAGAAAGACACCGAAGTGAATGGAAAGTCACCGTCTCTGATATTTCCCTTTTGGTGAGCTTCAACAAGGTTCTGATACCCAAGGGCAACATGTTCCTAGATCTTTTTAATGGGTTGAAGTAGAAGCTTTGAAATACGGGCCCAATAAGCTTGTCCCAGTACACATCCATAAACCGTTTGGAACACGACACTTGGCTGTTCAAAATTCCATAGAATATCGTCAAAATCACACCGTTGACAGCCGAAAGGGCTTCCTGGCTCAATTCTGTAGGGTTGATTCCTTTCAAGAACGTCAACACCAATGCAAATTTGCTCTCCAATTTTTCAGTTATCTTGTACGTACCATCCGATTGGAACACCAAGTCTTGGCTCACCACAAATTTCTGTAGGTCTTCGACGTCTGTCACACACACATTGTACACTACCGCTTTCCAGGCACCAATGGCGTGCGTTTGAGCAACGGGGTCCTTCACCAGCACCATTGCCATCAACGTATTGACCCAGCTGTCGATTTTCCTCCAGCTGTCAAATCCTTTCTGTCTGTCGCAACAAAGAAGCGACATTGCAACCCAAAGATCTGCTGCTGCTTTGAACCTCTTAGTCTCCACAAGTGCCTCTACTGTCAGAACAAGAATGTCGTAGTTGGTGGTCCTGATACTGGGATCTTGGTGCAAGAATACCTCCTCTTCTGACGAAAACGACTTGAAACTGTTGGAAACCTGTTTGTCAAGACACTGAAGCACCATGAAATTAACGTCTTTGTTCTTTATATAGACGCGTGAAATCTCAAGTAACGACACCATTGCAGACCCAATCACCTTGGCGTAGTATGGGTTGCTCAAATCACACATGTTCATGAGGTAAACCTCAAACCAGTGCTTGAAATTGTTGGCCATCATCAACGGGAAGTTCTGCACGAAATTTCGGATGGCTGCAAATTTCTCTGTAATCAAAGTGGTGCTAGGGAAGTTCCTCATGTTCAATATGGCGAAGAGCATATGTTCGGGAATATCCATGCCATTGACACTGTTGAAGATCAATCTTTTCTTTTTGAGTGCAAACCTGCATTCCTTTATTATCCCCACGTATGGCACGGCCATGGTTTTAGACACTTTGGGCTTGATGACCATCGTGGCCGCATGAATATAGAACCATCGAGAATCTTCAACGCTGAGCTGGACATTTAGTTCAGGGTCTGTCATGAAGTAAGATATCATCTTCAATGCTTGGCTGATAGTTCGTGTACAAAAGGGGTCGTTCTTGCCTGGGGAAATTGATGTTTGGTTCTCTTTATCGTCGTCTTCAGCGCCCTCAGTGGTCAACTCGAGCAGGCCTTCAATATCCAAAATATCTCGTTGTACCAATGCCGAGAGAACCGACACGTAGTTCTTTGACAGGCTCTCCGTAACCTTCGAAGGCGAATTCAGCTTTGTGGGTGGTATTAGCACCGCCAGATTGAATTCCGGCGCGTTAATCTTAAAGTTGTGGTTCAAAGAAGCATAAGCCTCAAATCTCTTGTTGAAAGACTTATTCTTCAACACCGCTATGCACCCCAGAACCAACTTGCCGAGTAAAGGCGATTCGGATGGAAGCTGGACGATGTTCCCCTTTGACCAGAATGTTAACTTGTGAGGCTGGAAGTTGGTATTGGTGAAATGGGTTTCTTCAGCGATATTCGGAGGTTGACGACCATTAGTATCCTCTCCGACAAGCCCTATTTTCAAAATCGGCCTTTTGGGGGTTCCTGTGATACGTACAGGCGTCGTGGTGCCATCCTCCGGGAGGAAAGGCACGTCGCTGGTGAGGTTGTCTGAAAACACCACATTCTTCATTTTTATAGGAGATGAGCTTCCTGGCATTGGATGAGTAGTGGTGGTGGGCCCCATGTTTTCTTTTGGTTCTTGTTGCTTTATGGGAGACGAATTGATATCCAGCATGTGTATATGGCGTTCTTCAAGCTCTTCCATGAGCTCTTCTGTGATGGGGATGGTCGCTAGTGGCTGGTTTTGTGTATCTTCTTGTGTCTTTGCGTCCTCGTTCTGTAGACCACCGAAACTGTTAGGGGCGGCTGGAATTGTCTCTATTCCAGTGTCAGTTTCGTGGCTCGTGTCGTTCTTATCACTTTTGTCTCCTTGGATCGTTTCGTTCGCCTTCTTTTCTTGTCTATCGGTCTTGTGTGTTTCTTTTGTGGCATTTGCGTCGTTACTTGCAGTTTCCTTCGTTTGAATAGGTGCATGTTTCATGGGTGACGAATGAGGCGTGGGCTGTGGAGAGGGTGACATCTTCTTCCTCTTGATCCTTGCCCTGACGTTCACCCGTTTTCTGGACGGGCCTCGCTTTTTCAGAGCCTCTTTTTGTGGCTCTTTCGCTACTACCAGCGTGGTTGTAACGGCATCGATCTGGGTATCGATGTTCTTTGAGTTTTTCGTGTTTCTCGATTTTGACTGCTGGGGTTCCGTGAGTGTCTTGGTTCTGGACCTTGTGATGGGACGGTCGTCCAATGGAGGCTCCGTCATGCTACACAAACGTTTTATGAAAGAGTAAAAATCGTCAACAGCGGTAGGTTTGGCGATGATTTAGGCGTGTACGCGTTTTGCATCTATGAAAAATATAAAAATGTCGTCTACAAAAATGAGACACAGGAGTAGTGCTACTGAGAATCGGTGTCCATGGCATCGGCCGGAGCTGTGGTGGGTGCTGGCTCTTGTATTCCTGGACTTGGTTCTTTTGGTTCTTCTTCCTTCGTTTCTTCGTTCTGTTGGTCCTGCTCTCCTCGTTTTGGTTCTTGGTCTTCCACTTTACCTTCATCTTTGCCTTGTGCTTCGGTCTTCTTTTCTGCATATTCTGCTTCCTTGACCTTCTGCTCTTCCTTCTCTTCTTCCTTCCTCTCTTCCTCCTTCCTCTCTTCTTCCTTCCTCTCTTCCTCCTTCCTCTCTTCCTCCTTCCTCTCTTCTTCCTTCCTCTCTTCTTCCTTCCTCTCTTCCTCCTTCCTCTCTTCTTCCTTTCTCTCCTCTTCCTTCCTCTCTTCCTCCTTCCTCTCTTCTTCCTTTCTCTCCTCTTCCTTCCTCTTCCTCTCCTCTTCTCCTAGCACTTCCTCTGTCAAGATACTCCCAAATTGCAACCACTTATGCGGTCTTTGGCTTCGAAACTTCTTCCACATCCTTGTGTTCTTCAAATCATCCGGCTTAGAGTCCTCGTAGTCCATTTCGTCCACCACGTCATCATCCCACTTCTTGATCTCGATATTAACTAACCCACGCTTGCCTCTCATTCTTCTCGAAAGTTGCGGCGTTGCATAAACGTTGAAGTACCTCTTTTCTTTCAACGGGTACAAAGATGTGAACTTTTCTCTAGCGTCCTCAAGATCACCCGCCGTCAACAGCTTGGAAGACAACAACGGTTTCTGAGTTTTGGGGTCTTTGGGGTATACAAGCCATTTCCACCAGTGTCTCTCGAGCACCAAGATGTTCAAAAGAAGAAATGAAAACGAGGAATCCACATCTCTAAACCCATTTATGGCTTGCCTCTTCATTCGCCCGAAATTATTAGCGATTTGTTCATTAACCACATCGTCCGTTATATGTTTCGTTTTCGGTGGTAAATCTTGGAGAAATTGTCTCCTAAGCCCCACATTCATCTCACTGAAGAAATTACCCATCAACACAATCTGCACTATGAACGCTTCTCGAAGTTTAGGATTGTCAGAGATCTCTCGAAGCTGTGCCAGATCGTCTCTTCCCCCCGGCGGGCCATCCTTGTCAAAAACACCTTGCCAGTATATCTCTGGAAAGAATTCTATGTCGAAGTATTTCTGTTGGAGGTACTCTCTTTCAGGCCCCTCGGGGTCTTTTTTGTATTTGAACGGATCAATCAGCGTTTTGCGTAAATACGGCACTTCTTTGTCCATCAACTCATCGAAAACTCGTCTGCAGGCTAGTGAAGCTTCCCGGAGTTCTCTCACCTTGTTTGGCTTCATGTACCCGTAGGGATCTCGGAAAAGTTTGAGGCATGCTATCACATCACGAACAAAACTTGTTGGCCGTTTGAAAGATTCCGCCTCAGGAACCACTCGCTCAGCAACAGAGAAATACTTGTTCAACCCTGTGTTGTCCTCCAAGCTCAACAAACTGTTCACGAAGAATCTTATCCTCGACTGGATCGTGTCGTTGAACGAGTCCTTCTTGTATGTGTTATTCTCTCCCGCATCCGACTTCTTGTAGTACTTATCGGTCAATGGGTTGCAAATCTCAAGTAAGGCGATTCTATCGCCGGTGACAGCCTTATCAAACACGCAAGTACTGAGCTGCTGCACTATACTTTCCATGTAGTACCAAAAGATGCTCAATTGTTTGCTGGACACCTCAAGTAACGATTCCAGCGTGGTAGACACGAGACGATGGAATATTCTCTTCAACGACTTGTCTTTTGACACCAAATACACCACAAAGTCCAACGCCACAAACATGCAGTTGTAACTGCTGACATCTTCGTCGTATACCTCGACGCTGGCGTCTTTTCCCCCGACCAACACCTCCAAACGTGCAGCTTTTTGGGATTTATCTCTGGTTCTGTGGTTTTCCACTATGCGCCCAAGGTGCTTCATTAATACTGCTTCGAAACTGCTGGAGTAAACGACCTCTTTGACGCGGTGCGGCAACGATACATTGAACGCGGCCACCTCCTTTTCCAATGCGTCTTTGTCCTCCTCTGGAGTTTGTGGGGGTATCGTGATGTCGTAGCTGAGCGTGTTCTGTGGTAAACACTCTTGGAGAAGCAGCTCCAATTCTTCGTACACGGAGAAGCTCAGCGGGTTGTATTGGAGCTTGTGTTCTTCATTGGCCGCCGTGACTCTCTCTGTGAGCGTCTGGATCACGGCGCTGGCGCTTTTTATGGGTTCTTCGAGTGGCCCACTAGACATTACTGGTGAAGTTTTTATTTTTCAGAATGCGAATGTATATACAGCTGGTACACTATGAGGTTCAGACAAATACCCGTTTTTGCGTCCTAGAGGTGGGCATGGACCTGAAGGTGGGGCAGTTCCTCATGGCACCTCAGAGGTCGAATTTCTTGGATCTGCTCTTTTTCTTGTCACTTTGACGCTTTTTATGGAACAACCGTTTTTCTCTGGCCTTGTCTTTGATCTCGTCCCATCTCTTCTTATCGTCCTCCGACATCTCCTCTTCGAAATATGCTACCGACTTGATTTCCTGTACGAGCTTGTTGAAGCACTCGCCGGTGTTCACGTCCCTATTTCTGGAAGTATCGCTTTGGATCAAAAGCCCCCCGGACTTGGTTTCGTAGCGGATCTTGTTGATGGAGATCTGTGACAAAATCGGAGCAGGAATCCAATAACAGAACTGGGGGTTGAGCCAACGACTGGGGTCCATGGAAACAGTGGCTTTTGATGATGTCTTGTTGACTTTCTGGCCCCCGGCACCTGACGCCCGGCTGTAGGAGACTTCAAATTCTTGCATAGGCACTGCGGAGCCCGTGAACTCGTTGAGCCATTTTTTGGCCCTGTCGATGTCTTGAGCTGAAAATTGGCTGTTGCAGCGGACCTGTGTGAATTTTCTGTAAACAGGTCGCACAGCAAGCGGTGCTAAGCGCTGTAACTGCAAAATCGTGCTGGTGGTCACCAATCTCGGTAGTATCATTGGATGGTATAAAAGTCGAAAAAAATGGCTGCGATTTTTGCTATATAACTAACTGGACTCCTCTAAGAAGAGCATAAGATCTAGTTTAGGCACAGGGCACGCCCAAGACTCTACATTGGCACAGAAAAGCATCGGCGACATCCACTCAAATATTCTTCAACACGTTTGCAGCAGCAGAAACGTCAACGGGCGTATTCTCTGGCTCAATAAACGTATGGGACACTTTCCCGTCTTCCACGGTGAGGGCAAATCTCTTGGACCGTTCGTTCCCAAAAACACCGGAGGCATCGAATTTCACGTCCAAAGCACCCACGAAGTCGCCCTTGGGGTCAGCCAAGAATTCCACTTCTTCCAGGGGCTTGTTAAGAATGGACTTTGCCCATGCATCCACCACAAATACGTCGTTCACAGCCACCACGTAAATCTTGCTGAATCCCTTCTCTTTAAAAGCAGCTAAGTTCTCCAAGTACCCTGGAACATGGGTGACCGTACAGGCGCCAGAAAACGCTCCTGGAACTCCCACGATTATAGATTTGCCGGACTGGGTTAAATCGGCAAGACTAACTTCATTTCCTGGCTTCTCGGCCGTTAATGGCAATTTGGGCAAGGAATCGCCCACCTTGACGAAAAGCGGGATTGTGGACTTGAACCCCCGGGTCAATTGAGGTGCAAAGGTGGATCTGGCGGCTAATTTAAACATGTTTCAGGAAAAACAATATAAGTGATTACAAGAAAAAGACACAGCAATCTCGAGCTCATATATGGCTTCAGGATATGTCCGGTTTATCTCCGGCAAAGTGGAAAACTGAGTGTCGCACAAAAATTTGTTGAACCTACCTACAACATACCTAATACTCAAGCATGGCCAAAACCAAAGAGAAAAAGGCCGACAAAAAGACCGACGGCAAGCAGGAGAAGCTATCCCGGAACAAGGCCTTGGAGTTATACAAAAACACCCTTAATTTCAACGTTATAAGTCGGTACGATCCGTCCGTGAAAAAACTCTTATACAACACATCTTATTGTGTGATCTATAAGTTTGATGAATTCAGTGAACAGTGGAACAAGACCGACTTCCAAGGGACATTATCCCTCTACTTGAGAGGATTCCAGGTCCCCCAGCACAGTTTCTATCCAACATTCACCGATTTACAGAATCTTTTCTGTTATGGATTAATCTTATTGAACCGAAGTAATCCTCAGTGCTTCTCCATCGGATTGCTTCCAAACAACGTGATAAAGCACTATTTCCCTCGCGGTATCAACAACAACGGGATCTCGCAGATGGACGTGGAATTGAACGATAATTTGATCATTGTGAAGAACTTACTAGGAGAAATCTATGGATTGTGGGTGTTCAATGAAGTGGACCGCATGAAACTATACAAGTTCCTTGAATTTTGTTTGACCAGTGACTCATCCAACCTTTAATGATAATGCTGTGTATATACACATAATGAACCCACCCCTGTAGCCGTACCAAGCTCTGTAGCCAATATGGGTGTCACGTGACGTGCCTCTGTCAGATAAAATTTCCGCGGTGCACCTTCGAAACTGGAAAGTGCATATCATTGATATTGGCGTCTTTTCAGCACCAATCCATCGTCATAACTGCCTCTTTGTTGGGTTTGAAAGTCACATTTGAACTCTTAGTGTGGTATAGTTTCTAGTGGTGGCTTTTCCGCACGTTCAAACCCCCAGTTTCACGTATTTTCCGCTCCACTGTTTTCCTAAACAAGTCGAAAAGCACACTATGAGTGGGACTAAATTATCTAATGGTGCCAGTTCGGCGGCCAATCTCAATGGCCAAGGCGGTGCTAGTGCCAGTTTAAACGGCTCGAAAATCGTCAACTCGGCCACGCTAACGACGGCCCAAAAACAACAGCAACTATTGGCACTAAGACACCAACAACAGCTAAAACTCCGAAAAATCAGAGGTTACGACTTTGCCTACACGTCCGAGGAGATCTTGAAAAAATACGCCAAATACCCCCCTTCAATGACCTTCCACATCTATGAGGGCCACTACCGGTTCAACAATTCCCCCGACTCCAATATAATACCGAAGGACTCGCCCATGATCAAAGATTTCTTGCACCATGTGTTGAGAGAAGAAATCCCTATAGAAATGAGCGAGTTGATCAAGGATTTTGCGATAAAGCCTTACGACGGCTGTATTATCCTCCAGGTGTACGACCACCGGAACATGGTGGAGGCGGTGGCCAGCACAAATGGGCCTGCCAACACTAATTCGACTGCTAGTGCTAGTACTAGCTCTGACACTCCCACCAACGGTACCAAAAACGACCCATCTTCGTCAACAAATGCCTATGGCTCTACCGGAACAGGGACAACCGGCGCAAGCTCAAGTACGGGAACCACGTCTGCTCCACCAGCAAAACCAAAGACCTATAGAACCATTCTCAAACCCACGCAGCTTTCGTTGTACTATGATTTGTTGTACCACACCGATTCAGCCTTGACCAAGTTCACTGACCCGTTATCGCTTCAGATGGAGCTGGAGATTTTGACTTTGACCAACCGCAAACTTGATTTGTCTGTGCCGTTGAACCCCTACAACCAAGATGAACTCTTGCACCCAGAGGCTGAATATCCCAAGAAGGTGTGGGACGAAGAACTCGAGGACTACAAATTGGTGCACAGTCATCGGGAAGCCATGGAAAAGGCCCCTCGGAAGTTGCACCAAGAGGAATTGGTATTGCACAGATCTTCGGAGTACGAAGAGATCATGTTCTTGTTATCCAACAAGTACAAGCGGACCGACGATTCAGAGAAAAAATTGGTGGTCGTGGGTGGGTCTTCGTCTTTGATGAGAGCTGGTGGTGCTGGAAGTGCTGGGACCTCCGGATCGGGTGGCTCTGGTGTTGGGGGAGGTGTGTCTGGGGTTGCGGGTACTTCTTCTGGTGCTCCTGGGACGCCTGCTACGCCGGGAATGTTCAAGGAAGGGACAGTGGACGCCGAGATCAAAGCCAAAAAAGCAGACATGTTGGCATCTTCGTCCATTAGTGGAGGACCGGCTTCCAATATGTCAACCACAGGTCAATTCATGAGACTTCGTTTCATTGAAGACATAAGAAAGAGGAAAGAAGCCCAAAAGCTCCAAAAAGATGCTACGGTTGCAATGCAGGCCCAAAGCAGTGGTATAAATACCATTGATCAGAACAATAATATCGGCCAGAGTCCTGAAAAGTTAATGAATGGCAAGCATGGCAGATCAAGCAGTTCCACGCCCCAAATTGCTCAACAGTCCTTGCCAGCCGTGCCTGCACCCCAGCTCCAACAACAGCAGCAACAACAACATCTCCAGCAGCAGCAGCAGCAACAACAGCAACAGCAGCAACAACAACATCTCCAGCAGCAGCAACAGCAGCAGCGTATGCAGCAAGCACGCCAGCAACAAATGGCCAATGGAAGAATGGCACCACAAAAAGCTTCTCCTGCGGTGGGGACGCCACCAATGCCACGTCAAAATATTTCTCCACAGATGCAACAGGCACAAGGGCAGCCGCAATTGAGAATGCAGCAGCAACTCGCTCAACAACAAATGACTCAAGCTCAAAGGCAGAAGCAAGCGCAACTACAACAACAAGCCAAGAGACAGAAACTCCAGCAACAGCCCCAACCAAACCAGGCGGTACCTCATACCGCATCTTCGTCTGGCCAATTCAATCAGAACTACCAATCTCCACAGATGGCCAACTCCCCAATGCCAAACAATATGCAAGTTCCAGTGCCCAACCAGCGTATGCAGCAACTCCAGCAACAAATGCCTGTGAACCTACAAAATAGGATGGGCAACAATGTACAGAACAACCTAGGGCAAATGCCAAATTCGTCTTCCAACAACCCGTCGGCTGGGTTGTCAGCGCAGGCTAGACAAGTTCTTCAACAACAGCAACAGCATTTGTTCCAAACAATGTTGAGTCCACAAGATCAAGCGACATTCAAAAGCTTACAAAGCCGAGTGAATATTTTGATCAACGTGGGCCAGACCGGGGTGACGCCCAACAAGAGCAGGTTGAGTCCTCAGCAGCAACAAGCTGCTCTTCAACAAGCTAAGCAGATTCAGCAAAGCTTGGTCCAGAAGTTCCCCGCATACTTCCAGCGTCTTCGGCAATTACAAATAGCCCGGCAAAGAGCTCAACAGGCCCAAGTACAGGGCCAAGGCCAAGGCCGGGGCCAAGGGCAACAAAACCCCAATCAAAATCAAAATCAAAATCAAATGCAACAGATGCAAATGGCCCTGTCTATGCAACATCTGAATTCACACCAACCAAACCAACCGATGATGAGCCAACTGCCACAATTCAGTCCAAGTATGATGATGGCCCAGCTGCCGATGAACCAGTCACTGCCTGCAATGCAGCTGCCCATGAATCAATTCATGGAGTACGAAGACGACAAAAAGAGGAAATATAAACGGTAATCTTGTAATAATAAACTCAGGTGTATATATAACCAATAAAACAAAAAATGAAAATCAAACCAACAGAAGGTTGTGGAAACCCCGACCTTATTAAACCCATGAATTCACCCAAATATATTACAAACTGCCCTCCTGCCTGAAGACGTCAATTATTTCTGGTTCATGGATCCATAAGCGGCCAATGCCACCACTGTAGCAGATCCATACAAAAGCACCCGTGCTGCTTCTTTGGAGATAGCCTTGACGAGAGAGCGAACTTTAGTTTCTTCGGGTATGACTTGTTCTTGTACATGTTCTTGTACTAGTTCTTGTTCTTTCTTCTTTCCCCCGTTTGCAGTCAAAACATAGTACACTCCTTCGGCATCGTAATCTTCGTCTTCGGTGTCGTCGTCGTACTCCCGAATATAAAATTCCTGTAAAACCTCTCTGGCCGTTTCATCCAAGTCACACTCGCAGTCCTCCTCCGAAGCAGAATCATCCAAAAGGTCCTCAGCGAGAATCTGGCCTTCTCCCTTGAGGTAAGCTACCATAGCATCCTCCCTTTGGTCCTTCCATTCTTTCTCTAATTGAGCTAACGACTTGGTCTTGGTTCCCCATATGTCCTCTTCAAGTTTCATACTTTCCGTATCCGATTCAAAGTCTTCGGAGTCGTCAACATCTTCGGATTCATCCAGGTCTTCGGAATCATTCAGGTCTTCGGCATCATCCAGGTCTTCGTCCTGTTGAACTTCAGCGTCAAAGTCAGAATCATCTTCTGGAGTATCGTCCGAACCACTTGCACTTGCCCGATCGTCTTGAACCACCTCCAAAACATGGATTTCGGCGCCCTGTTCGTCATCCGAATTGTCCGAACCGTACGCACTGTCGTCCTCGTCTTCTTCTTCACCATAGCTGGTGTTAAAGAAGTGACAAAGCTTATCATGACAATTCTTGAAAAACTGCACATCAGGAAGAAAAGCCCCTTCGTCTTCGTCTAGTTCTTCTTCTTCGTCGACGCCGTCTAGCAAACCACCTTCTGAGCCGTCTTTCCTAGCGGCGTGAAACTCTTCCAAAGCCTTAACTTGTGCCTCAGCGTGAGCCTTATCAAGGGACGAAGAGTAAGACCCAGCATTAGCCTTATTAACGGACGAAGAGCAAGGCCCATCGTCATATACAACCAACGGGTCGGATTGGCTGCTGCCGCTAGTGTCGCCCTCGTAAATCACTTCAACGCAGCTGTCGTCGTCGCTCTCGCCACTACCGGTGTAAGCGTCACCGTCATCAACAAAAGCAATAGTAGCATCATCATTGACATCCATATTCAAAGTATTCTTGATTTCCCCAAAATTAGAAGAAGCGGAAGTTTGGGGCTTTTTATAGTAAAAACCTACGTCAATAACGCCTTCGGGCGTACTAAGCACCCGAATTTCAAAATTCAACATCGTTTTGGTATTTCCAAAATCGTGCAACATGATTGGACGGTCGCTTGACTCCAAAGACGCCATTCTTTTCCTGATTTGGTCATAAGATTTGAACATAATGAAACTTACGGTGTCTCCTGACACTAATTTGTAAGACTTGCCAGACAAAAGGTACTGGTTGTTGATAAAAGTTCCAAAACTGGAGTCGGTGTCGGTCAAAGTCAATGCTCCATCGTTGTTGGTGATCTCAGCATGGTCTTTGGACAACTGGGAATGCAGGAAATATAAATTATCTTGCAGAGCGGTTCTGGCCTTATCCCTGTTGGATGCCCTTTTGACATATTTGGTTTCGCCAGGCTTCAAGGTTATTTCTCTGTCCAAAATCCCTTTTTCTTCCTCGGCTGACATTCTGTGTTTTTCGCTGTTTGTGGAACGTTTGCTTGTGTTTACTTCAAAATTATTATTACCAATACCAAGCTGCAAGCTAGCAAAAGAAGGGGGTTTTAGAGTTACTTGTCGCACCCCTGACCTTTTTTTGCCATTGATCTACTGATAGTAAAACGGTTGAGGCACTATTTACGCTCGGTTGTGAGCACTGGGGTTCTGTTTTGCAGTTGGCGTTGAAAGCCACGCCAAAGAGATGAGCTTCCAAGGGTCAGAGTCCAATGGTCTGTGCTGCCATGGGGCGCTTATCCACAGACATACGCTGTTTGTGGACTTGAACCAGCAAAGTGAGTACTTCGGCTAACAAGACTTTTCTTCATTTTGCCAATATGTGCCACAAAGCACAACAAAGCACGACGGGCCAGTTTCGGCGCCATACAAACAAGCGGGGCAAACCCAATGACGAATTGGCTTGTGGAATGTTGCAGGTACGGCACTCGTGTTAAGTACGAGCAGGAACGAATACACAAATAAACAAATAAAGAAACAACGTGGAAAAGAAATATAAAATCCACCAACATGATTGGTCCACAAAACCCTCAAAAGCTTCCTGTTCCGGTATCATGCAAGAAGATTCCGCGAATTTCACTTTTTTAACTATAGCCCAAGCTTCCAACAACTGTTCGTTTTTTTTGTTTTTGTCTGTTTTGTGTTCACGATTTTTTATTTTTGTTTGTGTTTTTGAGGTTCCAAAAATTCAGATCTGCCTACCCTCAGAAATTGACCCTCGCATTTCCTAGAAACTTTTTCTGTATTTTTCTTTTTCTTTTTTTCTTCCTTAGAAGAGATTAAAGATGTCAGTGTCTGCAAGAAAATGTAGTCGGTGTTCGGGGACACTTGTTTCAGATCTCACCACCAATTCTGGGAATTTGACGTGTACGGGATGTGGGTCTGTGGCGTACGAAAACCCCATCGTCAGTGAAGTTTCGTTTGGAGAAACCGCCAGTGGTGGTGCTGTGGTGCAGGGGACAATGGTCAATTACGGGCAGAGCAGACCCACACTCGTGGGCAGGCAAAATGCCATGGACTCAAGGGAACAAACGTTGAACAACGGAAGGCGAAGTATTCGTGATTTGGCCGCTTCTTTAAGCATCCCGGATTTCATAGCAGATGCGGGCTACAGTTGGTTTTTATTAGCATTGAATCAGAATTTCGTGAAAGGAAGAAGATCCCAGAACGTCACGGCCGCGTGTCTATACATAGCATGCAGAAAAGAGAAAACACACCACTTGTTAATCGATTTCAGTTCGAAGTTACAGATATCTGTGTTTACATTGGGGGCCACTTTTTTGAAGATGGTGCGGTACTTGAATATTGTGGAGATCCCCTTAGCAGACCCATCACTCTTTATATCCCACTTCGCTGAAAAGTTACAGTTTGACCTGGAAAGGGAAAACAGCAGAGTCAAGGTTATCAAGGATGCTATGATGATTGCCAAAAGAATGTCTGCCGATTGGATCCATGAAGGTAGGCGACCTGCGGGTATAGCTGGTGCCTGCATTTTGTTAGCAGCTAGAATGAATGGATTCAACCGGTCCCATGCAGAGATTGTGGCAGTCTCTCATGTTTCTGAAGGGACATTACAGACCAGGTTAGGAGAATTCAGTAGAACTGATTCGGGGAATTTGTCTCTCCAGCAATTCAGGCAGAAAGCCGACACTTTGGCATCGGCCAATCCTCCTTCTTTCAACAGACAAGCCATACGGAAACAGAAACTCAAAGAAGCATATGAGGCCAAAATCAAGAAGGTCAACGATGCATTACAGACCACAGGGAAAAGCACCCGGTTGACGGGGTTGCGTTCAGAGTTGAATAAGGATGGTGCTGGAAAACGGGGGCCTTCGTCAAGGCTTGCATCTATTCGAAATGTGAGAAAGGAGACGGCCGGCACGCCGACCATTACGCCACCTACGGTTGTAGTACAGGGCACTGTATCTCAAAGCACGGCACCGCAGGAAGATCCTAAAGTAACAGTAGCCAGTGACAGCGAAGTTGACCAAGAGGAAGAAACGCTGGTGGACTTGTCTTCTCAGCCAGAAGAACAGCCAGAAGCTGAACAAGTGGCTGAACAAGTGGCTGAACAAGTGGCTGAACCAGAAGCTGACGCAGAAGATCAAACAGAAGGCCAGGCAGAATCCCAACAGGAAGATCAACCGGAACCTCAAACAAGGTCTCGGAAAAGGTCTCAAAAAGGGGCTACGTCTTCTATGATAGACGACAACCCTATCCTCTACCGGGAAATGACAGCGTTGGGGTTTAATCCTGATCTCCTTGAAAAAGAGTTGCTGAGCTTCACCGCCATTATCAACAAAGGATACGAGGCCATCTTGGAGGAGAAAAGGTTGGCAGATGCTAATTCTAAGAACGTAGACGAGCAACGGAGAAGAGACGTGGAGAATGATCCCAATGCCCCTAAGAATCTTGTCGCAAAATGCAAAAACAGTCAACATTACCTTGATTTGGTTTCATCAGACGAGGTGTTGACAGAACAAGATGGAGATGATGACGAATTGGACGCCTATTTGAATGATGAAGAAACGGTCAAGCGTAAGGAGGTGGCTTGGACTAACATGTACAAAGATTACTTATTAGACCAAGAAAGGAAGAGATTGAAGGCCGAAACTGATGAAATGGCCGGGAACACTAGTGCCGCCAAAAGAAGGAAGAAGGCCGCAGGAGTTAGTGTGGACAACATGGGAGTTGCCGAAGCTGTGCAAGCAGTTGGTGGTAAGGAAATCAAGAAATTATCTAAGAAGATTAACTACATAAATATGGACCAAATTCTTGGTGTATCGAATAATTAATAAACGGTTTTGGGATAGGGAACACTGTTCAGCCAAGGTAGACCTGAAAAACAAGGTCGTGCGTGGCTAATCAAAATTGTGTAATGTTATCTCATCGCAGAAGGCATCTCTATTTTTCAAAAAGAACCACTTTTAATTCTAACACTCAACACACCAACACAAAACCCAGTTATGGCTAAGAATAGAAGAGTAGCTGTGCTCCCCACCAACATCATTTTGCTTCAGAATGTGGTGAAAAGAGATCCGGAATCGTATCATGAAGAGTTCATGCAGCAATTAAGTCATTACGAATCCTTAAGAGACATCTTTTTAACGAACCCTGATGACACAACAAGCAACACCCAAGATTTCAGTGACCTCGTGGGGTTTGTTTCAGCTGTGTGCAACTGCTACCCTAAAGAAACTGCTCATTTTCCAGACGATTTAAGGAATTTGTTATTGAACAACCATGGATCTTTGCCTCCGGATCTTCGTGAGAAGATTATCCAATGTTTAACGATGTTACGGAACAAGGGCGTGATAACAGCCGAATTTTTGATCGGGACGATTTTCCCTCTCTTGAGTGCCACATCAAACTCCGCGAGCACCGGGACTATGGCGGGCCATCACGCCAAAAACCTTCGTCATCAAATTTATACCACTTTGGTGACGCTCTTGAAGGCTATCAACACTGGAACCAAGAACCAGAAGATCAACAGATCTACGCAGGCTTTATTGTTCAATTTGCTTGAACAGAGAGACACTCAGGGGCTCTGGGCCACCAAGTTGACCAGAGAGCTTTGGAGAAGAGGAATCTGGGACGATTCCAGAACCGTGGAAATTATGACCCAAGCTGCTTTGCATCCGGAACCAAAAGTCAGTGTAGCAGGAGCCAGGTTCTTTTTGGGCGCTGACAAAGAGAGAGAAGAGCATTTTGAAGAGCATTCCAGTGACGAAGACGAGATAGACATGAGTGGGTTAAGACACAAATTGCAGATCAATAAAAAGTCATCCAAAAGAGGTAAGAAGTTGGAGCAGGCCGTGAAAGCAGTGAAGAAGAAGAACGGGAAACAAAACCAGTATTTCCTTAACTTTTCAGCCCTTCACCTTCTCCGTGATCCTCAAGGGTTCGCCGAGCTGTTGTATCAAGACCACTTGAGTGGGAAGAAGTCCAACAAGTTCAATTTAGAACAGAAAATCTTATTCATGAACTTAATTTCAAGGTTGATCGGATCCCACAAGTTGACGGTTTTGGGAATCTACAGTTTCTTTTTGAAGTATTTGACTCCTAAACAAAGAGATGTCACGAAGATCATGGCAGCTGCTGCCCAAGCATCTCACGATTTGGTACCACCTGAAAGTATTCTGGTGGTGGTGAGGAAGATTGCCGATGAGTTCGTCAGTGACGGTGTTTCCGCCGAAGTTGCTAGTGCTGGGTTGAACACCATTCGTGAAATCTTGGCCAGAGCTCCCTTGGCTATTGACAAGACATTGTTACAGGATTTGGTGGAGTATAAGGGGTCCAAGGCCAAGGCTGTGGTGACGGCCGCTCGTGGGTTGATCGGATTGTACAGAGAGATTGCCCCCGAGATGTTGCACAGAAAGGACAGAGGAAAGACCGCCAGCATGGAGATGTCCAGCACCAAGACCAACAAGAAATTGGAGTACGGTGTTGAAGATTCTGTCAGGTCTATTGCAGGGCTTGATCTTTTGGCCAAGTGGAGGCACGAGCAAGGGCTTGAAAACGACGATAGTGGAAACCCAGAGGACTGGGATGTTGAGCACAAGAGCGACGCCGAAGAAGACAGTGAAGATGACGTTGAAGGAGACTGGATCGATATGGAAAGCGACAAAGAGTACAACGTCAGTTCCGGAGACGAAGGAGAAGGGTCAGACGATTCTGAGCTTGAGTTGTCAGGCGACGAAAACGACGCAGCGCCAGCTATCAATGTGGACGAAGCTATGAAGGAGCTTCTTTCCGGGAAGATCTTGACACCAGCGGATTTTGCCAAATTAGACGAACTTAAGCTCCAGGCTGGTGTTGAGAAGCAAATGGGGATCAAGACCGATGATTCGGTGGATGGAGATTCTCTTGTGGGTAAGGTCAAGTACAAGGAGTTGAGAGAAGAAAGAATTGAACGTGCCAAGGAGGGAAGAGAAGGCAGAGAGAAATTCGGGTCCAGAAAGGGAAAGAGAGAGAACCCCCATTCCACCACCAACAAAGAAAAGGCTAGAAAGAAGAATTTCGTGATGATGATCCACAAGAAGTCGGTTCAAGGCAAACAAAAGATGTCTTTAAGAGACAGGCAAAAGGTATTAACGGCCCATGTTACGAAACAGAAGAGAATGTAGGTAAAACAATATAAAATTATATTCAATAATACAAATAAAACAATAGTAAACACTTTTTCAAAAGATAATACAGATCCATGTCAGAACAACAACGACATCAACGTCAAAGACAAAAGCGTCAACGGCTTCGTCATCAACGTCATCGCATCAAAACGGGTACAGGATGAATTAAAACGAAACCTAATTTTGCTTCTTTGATTTCTTCTTCTTTTCACTCTTTTCCTTATCGTGCTTTCTCTTCTTTTCCTTCTTCTTCTTCTCTGGCTGGGGTTCGATCTCTGAGTCTTCCGAACTACTGTCGCTCTCACTAGAACTAGGGATTGGCAAAGGCGCGATCGGTGGAGGTGCGATATCCACCGATGGGGCAATTGGTTTACCAGCCAATCCTCCAGCCAAGGTGGCCTTGTAAGCGTCCTTCTGCTTGTTGTAGATCACCAACTCGTCTTGGTACTTCTTTTGCCAGACAGCCTTTTCAGCGACCGATAACCCGTTCCAACGATCTTTGACATACGCGTTCATTTCAATGGCACTTAAAGGTGGTAAGCCGTTGGCTTTTCTTTCATCTCTAATCTGTTCTCTAATATGGAAGGAATAAGCAAAGTACATGGTCAATGGCTTCTTAGGAGCATTAGGATCTCTTTCGACCTTTTTCTTTATTGGCTTGGAGGCAGCGTCTGTAGGTGGGGCATCGATACTGGCCACCAAAGTGTTAATGGCCTTAGCCAAACTGTTTAAGCTATCAACTGGGGCTTCGTTTCCGTTGTGGGAAACCTTGTATAAGTTTGCAGTGGCCGAAGCGGCGTCGGAGGCTGATCTCGATAATTCGAACAACGAGGCCACAAGGGCGTCTTTGGCTTGTTTGACTTCAGACATTAGTAGTTTTGATAAACAAACAAAAAAATTCAGTTACAAAAAAACAACAAATACTGTGGAAAAATAACATTTTCGGGGCGAGAAATTGGGCAAGGGGGGGAGCCAATTTTAGGTCGGTGATGGTTGTTTATTTTTTGATGTTTTTTCTTTTTTCTTTTTCTACTACGGGCTGTGTGATTCGTCCGCGCGAAGTTGCGAGGCGAAGGGCCACAAGGTTTTTTCGTGCCAAAATACCGCAACCGGCCCACGGGCACGCGTCACTGGGTCCAGTAACCAGCGAGGCCTTTTGGCCTTTTGCCTTGGCATCTTCTCGGGGTGGTGGGACGCGTCACAATGGCGCCATCGCGGTAAAGTGACGCGGTGTGAGGTGAGTACATTTGGACACAAAGACACAAGCGTGGACAGACGGGGAGACGTGGACAGACGTGAACACAAACGTGGACAGATGTGGACACAAACGTGAATATAGAGTTGAACGCAAACGTGAATACAGAGCTGTACACAAAGGTGGCTCCGGTGAAAAGTGGTGCCATTAGAGGCCCGAAGCGCTAGAGAGCCGGGGGCCGCGGTTTTTCGCTTCCAGGCGCTTTTGGGTATTTCCTGCCACCGTAGCGTGGTCCGCGCAATTTCTATGAACTCACGCATGAAGTTTGCAGTCACTTGCCCAGGGCAAGGCTTTGTACGGGCCCAGCTCCTTCAGCCGTACCTGAAACACATGCATGCGGCACGCCATGTGCTTCAAGAAGTGGACGAGGCGCTCGGGGAGTCCTTCAGCCGCCAAATCACCCATAACGATGAGAAATGGATGTTGAGCACCTCAAATGCCCAGCCCGCCATCATGACCGCCACCGTTGTCATCAACACCATTTTGAAGGATGTGCACGGCGTAGACTTGTCTTGTGGCCACTATAGGCCCGGTGTGGGTACCGGTGTGGGTACCGGTGTGGGTGCCAGTGCCGTGCTAGGCCATTCATTGGGCGAGTACACCGCACTAGTGTTGAACCAAACCCTAACGCTAGCACAAGGCGTGCAATTGGTTCGACTTCGAGGCCAATTGTTGGAGTCGCTCGGTGTGTCACTTGCGGGATACACCATGAAGGCATTGTTGTTCAAGCCGGGACTCTTTGACCAGATAAACGACAAGTGCCTGGAGGCAGGGATTCTTGCCAACATCAATCTGCCGTCGCAGATCGTGGTTTCGGGACACCAAAAAGTGATAGATCGAGTGGTGGGGGAACTCAACACGCCCAAACGGCTCGTTTCACGGGTCACAGCATTGCCGGTAGAAATACCGTTCCATAACAGCGTTTTGGCACAGATCGAGCCCAAACTAAGTGAGTATGTAACTGAGTTTGTCTTACAGAAAAGCCACCATACAAAAGGCGTGCCGAACTCTGGGATGCCGAACCCTCGGGTACCGGTGGTGTCGAACCTCACGGGCGCCGTGTCTTCGCCCCACGACTCTATCGCCAATGTCATCGCTGTGAACTCCAAACCCGTCCAATGGGTGCAGTCAATCCACACGCTCCGGCAAATGGGCGTCGACACTGTGATAAACTTGGGGCCGGGATCCATTCTACACGGCATCAACGCCAAGCTGGGGCTCAAAAACTTGAAGATAGACACGTTCGAAGATGATGATCTAGACACCGTTAAGCAGTTAGTGCATAGGGAAACAGAGGGGCCATAGGGCATCGGGCTTATATGCAGTCCGAGGACATGGCCGTTATCGCCAGTGCAAAGTCGACCAAGGTGGTAATAAAAAAAACGCCTATATGCAGGCAGCGTGCCCGTGACTCTGTTGACTCTTGTTCCATACGACGACTAATATAAAACCCAAACGATTGGCATGAAAAATTTTAACAACGTTTTTCCTGTAAATTTTCGTTGCAACAGTTAACTCACCGTAAATATGGCTCAAATCATCGATGGCAAGGCTATAGCTGCCTCTATCCGTCAAAATATCCATCAGGAAATCGAGCAAATTCAAGCTAAGCATGGAGATTTCGTTCCCAAATTGTCCATTATTCAAGTGGGTGAAAGACCTGATTCTTCCACCTACGTTAGAATGAAATTGAGAGCTGCTAAAGAAGCCAAAATTGACTGTGAGATCATCAACTTGCCTGAAACCGTCACCCAGTTCGAATTGTTGACCAAGGTCAACCAATTAAACAATTCTTTGTCGGTAGATGGGATCTTGGTGCAATTACCTTTGCCAAGTCACATTGACGAAACCGCCGTCACCAACGCCGTTGTTGCTGAAAAAGACGTCGATGGGTTCGGTCCTTACAACGTGGGGGAGTTGAACAAGAAGGGCGGCAACCCCTACTTCTTGCCATGCACTCCTAAGGGAATCTTGAAATTACTTGAAGAATCAAAGGTTGAGATTTCCGGTGCCAACGCCGTTGTTTTGGGAAGAAGCGACATTGTAGGTAAACCCATGGCCAACTTGTTGACCAAAGCCAACGCCACCGTGTCTGTGTTACACTCCAGAACCCCAGCTGACCAAGTCAAGGCCTACGTGTCTCACGCCGACATTGTCGTTGCTGCCATTGGCCAAGCCAACTTCGTGCAAGGAGAATGGCTCAAGGAAGGTGCTGTTGTCATTGACGTTGGAACCAACTTTGTCGACGACGCCAGTGCCAAAACCGGGTCCAAAATGGTGGGTGACTGTGACTTTGCCTCTTGTGCTCAAAAGGCCAAGTTAATCACTCCAGTTCCCGGTGGAGTTGGCCCCATGACGGTGGCTTCTTTATTGGACAACGTTGTGGTTGCCGCCAAACACCACTACAACAAGAACAATGCCACCCCCAAATTCACCAATCCGCTCAAGCTTGACTTGCAAACACCAGTCCCAAGCGATTATGAGATCTCCAGAGCCCAACAGCCAAAGAAAATCGGAGAAGTGGCCGCCGAAGCAGGGATTTTGGACGGTGAGCTCGAGCCTTTTGGATTCTACAAAGCCAAGGTTTCCCTTGATTTGTTGAAGAGATTGGAAAACAAAGTCGACGGGAAATACGTGCTTGTTACCGGTATCACTCCAACACCTTTAGGTGAAGGGAAATCCACCACCACTGTGGGGTTGGCTCAAGCCTTGGGTGCTCATTTGAACAAAAATGTGTTTGCCAATGTCAGACAGCCAAGTATGGGGCCAACTTTTGGTATCAAAGGAGGTGCTGCCGGGGGAGGGTACTCCCAGGTTATTCCTATGGACGAGTTCAACATGCATGTTACCGGAGATATCCATGCCATCACCATGGCCAACAACTTGTTGGCTGCTGCCATTGACACCAGAATGTTCCATGAAAGCACTCAAAAGGACGGTCCTTTATACAAGAGATTGGTGCCTGCTAAAAAGGGGGTTAGAAAGTTCCCATTGTGCATGTTGAAGAGATTAGAAAAGTTGGGCATCGACAAGACCAACCCGGACGACTTAACGCCAGAGGAAGCTTCCAGATTCGCCAGATTGGATATCGACCCCGAAACGATCACTTGGAGAAGAGTGGTTGATTGTAACGATAGATTCTTGAGAGGAATCACCGTGGGTCAAGCTCCAACCGAAAAGGGTATGACTCGTCAAACCGGGTTCGACATCACCGTCGCCTCGGAGTGTATGGCCATCTTGGCTTTGGCCAACTCTTTAGAAGACATGAGAGAAAGATTAGGAAAAATGGTTGTTGCCAGTTCGAGATCTGGTGAACCAGTCACCTGTGAGGACATCGGATGTGCCGGTGCCTTGACTGCTCTTTTGAAAGACGCTATCAAGCCCAATATCATGCAGACTTTAGAAGGTACTCCAGTGTTTGTTCACGCCGGTCCTTTCGCAAACATCTCCATTGGTGCATCTTCGATCTTGGCCGATAAAATGGCCCTTAAATTGGCAGGTACTTCGCCTGACTTAACGGCCGAGGAGAGGAAAGAACAAGAAGGGTATGTTGTCACTGAAGCTGGGTTTGACTTCACCATGGGAGGTGAACGGTTCATGAACATCAAATGCAGAAGTTCAGGATTGAAACCAGACTGTATTGTCATTGTTGCTACCGTCAGAGCCTTAAAGGTACACGGAGGTGGCCCAGAAGTAAAGGCTGGTGCTGCTTTAGCTCCTGCTTACACCGAAGAAAACGTCGAGTTGTTGCAGACCGGGTGTGCCAACTTAGGTAAGCATATTGAGAACGCCAAAACCTACGGATTGCCGGTCGTGGTGGCCATCAACAAGATGTCGTCCGATACCGACAGAGAACATGACATCATCAAACAAGAGGCCTTGAAATACGGTGCCGCAGATGCCATTGTTTCCAACCACTGGGAAGAAGGTGGAAAAGGTGCTGTGGACTTGGCCAACGGTGTCATCGAAGCCTGTAACGCTACTGACAAGAATTTCCAATTCTTGTACGACACCGAAACCCCAAGTGTCGAAGACAAGATCAGAACCATTGCCAAGACCATGTACGGAGCAGGCGATGTGGAGTTCTTACCAGAAGCCCAAAAGAAAATCGACTTGTACACCAAACAAGGGTTTGGCAACTTGCCAATCTGTATCGCCAAAACTCAGTATTCTTTGAGTCATGATGCAGCTTTGAAAGGTGTCCCAACTGGCTTCACTTTCCCTATTAGAGACGTCAGAGCGTCTATTGGGGCCGGCTACTTGTATGCCTTGGCAGCCGAGATTCAAACAATCCCCGGGTTGCCTACCCACTGTGGATTTATGAATGTTGAAGTTAATGAAGATGGAGAAATTGACGGTTTATTTTAAATCCGCCAATTTCCTTCTAGCGTTAATTCTTTCAATTAGTTCAACCTTATGATTTACGACTTCATTATTACATAGAGTTGTTTAGAGATATAGTTTCAACAACACCACTTCACCAGTACGACAATTCCCGGGCGGAGGCGGACCCGTGGCCGCTTATGACTCTACTATGTCGCGACCGTTGCGTTGTGCCGATCAATTTCAAATTTGAATCTCAAGCAGGGAAAAATGAGAAAGTTTGAAGGGAGAAAAGTTTTTGGAAGTGGTTAATTCTTCTTTTTGTTCTTTGTACAAATTCTAATAGATATATCTCGAACCTATTTGGTCATTAACCTGTCCAAATCCATCCCCGATATCCTCACAAGTGTTGCATTCTCGGCCCTTAATTCCCCCCTAGGCCCCCTTCCCAATTGAAAAATTCATATCTTGCAAAAACAAACAATGTTTAGGAGATTCGTTTCGATCCCGCTGGTGATGAGCAGAACCCTCGTCTCCAGCCGCCCTGCATCTTCATTGGCCCTCAAGTTTGTTCCGCAGGTGCCAGCAGCCAGAGCCGGTGTTTTCAATGGTTGTCGCCAAACCCGGTTCTACAGTGTCATTTCCGAAGAGTGTAGAGCCAAAACTTACGACTACCAACAAATCAAGCAATTGGTCAGCAAGCCAAAACCGGATACCATCATAGTCGACGTTAGAGAACCGGTGGAATACGAAGAAGGACATATTCCCGGATCGATAAACATCCCATTCAAGTCCAATCCAGGAGCCTTGGGCTTAAACGAAGAAGACTTTGAAGAGAACTTCGGTTTCCCTAAGCCACCACAAGACAAAGAGCTTGTTTTCTACTGTTTAGCAGGAATCAGATCCACTGCCGCCGAAGACTTGGCCAAGACCTTTGGTTACAAGAACAGAGGTAATTACGTGGGAAGTTGGGAAGACTGGGTCTCCAATGAGATAAAACAGTAGGCCATTAGCCCTCACGTTTATTATCTTTTTTTTCAATACTACACTTGGTCAGTCATAGATGTCACTTCTGTACAGTTACGAATCTTGTCATATAGTTCTTTTTAATTTAAGGTTGTTTCCTAAATTCCAATTCCCTGAATTCTCGTCCCAATTTTCTCTTTCTCTTTCTCTCCATGACCTTTTCTCTTTGCACCGGTTTCATGTTTTCGAATTTGGCTTTTTGGATCAATTTCCTCTGGTCGCTTCTCTTCAAGAAGTAAGGAGTCGATTGTTTCCCAGACCGGAAGTTGTCCATCTGTTCTTTCTTGTAGTCGTCCAACACTTTGAATTCCAAGTCTCTGTTTTTAAGCGTATCAAGTCTTGATTTCAACGACTGGAGCCGGTCTTTGATCTGGGTCTGCTCGTACCCACTGAGCCGGTTGAAGTTCTTTTTGTCGCCAATGGCCTGTTTCAAGTCGTTGATCTCCTTCTCCCTGTACTCATCTAAGAACCCGTAGTTCTTTCTGGTCTCCTGAAGGTCTGCTTTCCCGTACGCCGCATCAAACCGTATATCAGTGTGAAGAGTGTCGGCGTATTTCGGACTCACCTCGAGTTTCCGTATCTTGGGCACAGGCTTTTTGGACGACGCCTCGGTAGGGGCGTGCTTGTGCTTGGTCTTCTCTTTTTGTCTTTGGTCTCTTTGCACCCTTTGGCTGTGTCTTTGGTCCCTGGGATCCCTTGGCCGGGCGTCTCTGGGTGCCTTTTTACTTTTATCTGTGGCGCTAGTGCTGTGACTGGTTTGTTTGGTTTGTTTGGCCTGTGTGTCGCTTTCGTCACTGCTTTCGTCGCTGTTGCTGTCAACCACAGCTTTGGAGCCGAGCTTTTTCTGGGCTGCATTTAAAGAGCCAAACGATACGCCGCCGAACTCGTCGTCGGAGTCGGCTTTGCGCTTCTTCAACGATTTCACGAGCACGTCGTCGTAGTTACTGTGCCTTACGTGCTTCATGATGAGACTGGTAATGAGTAGTGATAAGTCGAAGTAAAATTGAGAAATGCGAAGAGATGAGATCCTGCCACAAGCTTGGGCCTGAACGGGCCTTCTCTTTGTAGACTACACGTTTGCCGTAGACAATATCGGTTGTGGTACAGTTGCAAGCTTTTTGTATTTGTGACTTTGTGCCTGTGTGTCTGTGTTTCTGTGTATCTTTGTATTGTATTGTGTCTCTGCCATGGCTGCTAGCTGCCGTGTCAGCTGCCCTCCGTATCAAACGCATGTCGTGAATGTCGCGCCCGAGATTGGGCGACACCGTGGCACCGGGGTCTCGGTGGTATCAGGAACAACTCTCCGGTCAACGCCCATACACCGTCGTCGTCCAAAATCGGCCTCGTCCAAACCCAGGTTTGACACAAACACAAACACATACACAAACACATATCCAAAGTCCACAAAGCCCAGCTGACATGTCCCTCGTGCCATGCATACGATTTGTGTAATTGATCCGAAACTCTAATGCGATTCCCGGTACTTAGTTCACCGACATTTAACTTACGCACCCCTCCATAGCCATTCGGGTTCTCTCATTGCGGGACGACATTGCCCGAGCCCTTCACCGCCGCCGTACCGCCAGCCCGTGCCAAACATAGGTCCGCGGCCCACTATTTGGTGCGTAAGTTTTTTTTTTGTTTTGTAACCATAAGCACCATTTACCCCTCGGACAACAGAAACGCATTTTTCACCAACGATTTTTTTTCGGATAGGAATTTTCTTCTTTAACTTAACTCAATTATGTTGTCTAGATCTTTCATTAGAACTGCTAAAGTATGTAACGCTACCAGACGTTGACCCTCGTCAATTGAGGCTTCCAGTGGTGTAGTGTCGATGAGTTTTACACGTGGGTGTCGTGGTTTTTGTGTTTCTGGACAGACCCTCGTTTCACAGGCTTCCGATTTAAAAGGTCGAAAAAACATCCACCACAACAAAACTCAATACTGCCGGTTCTCCCTCGCGTGCACTCCAATTGCACCGTGCCATATCGCCGCCATACGCTCCAAGCATATCCATGAATACTAACCCTGTTTAGGTTGCCAACCAAAAAAGATTCTTATCTTTACACGAATACCGTTCAGCTGCTTTGTTAGCTCAATATGGTGTAGGTGTTCCAAAAGGTGAAGCCGCAACCACCGCCGAAGGTGCTTTCAAGGCTGCCAAAGACTTGGCCACCAAGGACTTGGTCATCAAGGCCCAAGCTTTAACTGGTGGTAGAGGTAAAGGTCACTTTGACAATGGGTACCAAGGTGGTGTTAAATTGATCTCCAGCCCTGAAGAAGCCAAAGATTTGGCTGAAAACTGGTTGGGACACAAATTGATCACCAAACAAACCGGTGCTGCTGGTAAGGAAGTCACTGCCGTCTACGTGGTTGAACGTAGAGACGCCAGAACCGAAGCTTACCTCGCCATTTTGATGGACAGATCCATCCAAGCTCCAATGATTGTTGCTTCCTCTCAAGGTGGTATGGACATCGAAGGTGTTGCTGCTAAAGACCCAGATGCCATCAAGACGTTCCCAGTTCCTTTGGAAGAGGGTGTTTCCGATGCTTTGGCCACTGATATTGCCTCTGTTTTGGGTTACACCGACGAAGCTATCCCAGAAGCTGCCAAGGCCGTCCAAAACTTATACAAAGTGTTCATTGAAAGAGACTGTACCCAAGTGGAAATCAACCCATTATCTGAAACCTTAGACCACAAAGTCTTGGCCATGGATGCCAAATTAGGTTTCGATGACAACGCTTCTTTCAGACAAGAAGAAGTGTTCTCCTGGAGAGACCCAACTCAAGAAGATCCTCAAGAAGTTGAAGCCGCCAAATACGGATTGAACTTCATCAAGTTGGACGGTAACATTGCCAACATCGTCAACGGTGCTGGTTTAGCCATGGCCACCATGGATATCGTCAAATTATACGGAGGTGCCCCAGCCAATTTCTTGGATTGTGGTGGTACTGCCACTCCAGAAACCATCGAAAAGGCTTTTGAATTGATCTTGGCCAACAAGAAAGTCAACGGGATCTTTGTCAACATTTTCGGTGGTATCGTCAGATGTGACTACGTTGCTGAAGGTTTAATCGCTGCTACCAAAAACTTCAAATTGGACATCCCAGTTGTGGTTAGATTACAAGGTACCAATATGGAAAAAGCCAAAGAATTGATTGACAACTCCGGTTTGAAATTGTACGCTTTCGAAGACTTAGACCCAGCTGCTGAAAAAATCGTCCAATTGGCTCCACCTGCTTAAATAACTGCTTAGCCAGTCATATGACCTAGAATATACTCCTAAACCGTCGTTCAGTGTCTTACATGTGTTCCTTCTATTTCTGTAACTTTTCATCCTCACTATCTCTCGCCCGCTTCCCGCGCACTCTCGCTATTTCTGTCAGAGAAAGTTCCACTCCCAACTTTATTATCGCGACTCGCCACTGTAAAATCTGACAACTAAACTATGTTCTTAACAAGAAGTGAATACGACAGAGGTGTTTCTACCTTTTCTCCAGAAGGGAGATTGTTCCAAGTGGAATACTCTCTCGAGGCCATCAAATTGGGGTCCACCGCTATAGGAATTGCCACATCGGAAGGTGTCATTTTGGGGGTGGAAAAAAGAGTCACTTCTCCTTTATTGGAACACTCTTCCATCGAAAAGATCTTGGAAGTCGACAGACATATTGGCTGTGCCATGTCTGGGTTGACGGCCGATGCCAGATCTATGATTGATCATGCCAGAGTCAGTAGTCTTACCCACAACTTGTACTATGACGAAGAAATCCAAGTGGAAAGCTTAACGCAGAATGTTTGTGATTTGGCGTTGCGATTCGGTGAAGGTGCTGGCGGAGAGAAAAGACTCATGTCCAGACCTTTTGGGGTTGCGTTGTTGATTGCTGGGATTGACAAACAACATGGGCCTCAATTGTACCATGCTGAGCCAAGTGGAACCTTTTACCGTTACGAAGCTAAGGCCATTGGGTCCGGGTCCGAGGGGGCACAGGCGGAATTACAGAACGAATATCACAAATCCTTGACTTTGAAGGAAGCTGAGTTGTTGACTTTGAAGATTTTGAAACAAGTAATGGAAGAGAAGTTAGACTGTAAGAACGCTCAATTAGCCAGTGTTACCGAGGAAGGTGGCTTCAGAATATATACCGATGACGAAACTGATGCAATCATCAAGGTGTTGAACGAACAACTAGAAGCTGAAGAAGGGGAACAGTCGTAAGTTTATTGGCAAGAAGACGAGTGGATAGCCGTGAGTTTATATTAGCAATAGGACGAGTATGAAGTACTTGAATAATAAACAGCAAAACTTGAGCATCGTTTTATGACCTTTTCAATTGGGGAAACAGTTCTCCAATGTTTCCAACAAGTTCAAGAACTGTTGGCTGGAGTTGTCGAAGTTTCCATTGATAGAGCTCATGAATCTCGTAAGCAAAATATTGAACCCATCGAAGTACTTATTAAGTTCGTCGTTCAAGTTATCGTAGATCACATCCATGGACGTTTCTCTCAAGTCTTTGAACATTTCAGGGTACATTTCTCTGTGTTCTTCAAACAATTGTTCGTCACTTCGGATCAAAGAAGTCTTGAGTTTGGTCAAGAACTGATTGTATTGAATAATCAAGTGCAACAAGTTCGACAAATTATTCATTATTTGCTCATGGGACAAGAAAGAATCACGTAGGATGTTGTTCAAGTACGTAGACATCGTATTGATCAAATCAGTCATGTCCAAGCTAGTTTCGGGCTTATTGTTGATACTGCTGCCGGGGGTGAACTTGTTAAATAGATTGTTGTAGTTGTTGCCTATTCCTCCTTTATAAGCATTATCAATCCCGATGAAATTGCTCTCGAGTGACTCATGCGCTATTTGAGCCCATACTTTCTGAAGCTTTGCCGTGAACTCTGTGTGGTTTCTGTTGATGACCTCCAAACTCACATAGTAGTGTAGTTCGTTGATGAAATCTCTCATTCTGTTGAGGAGCACCCGGCTCCTAACAATCCATTTCTTAATTCCTCCGTTCTCAAACTTGTGGTTCCACACATGGCTCAAACTCACTTCTTTCCATGTGTTGTCGATGAGCCTGTCGATGAACTTTATGTACAACTGATTGTTGAAGATTAGTTGGTACTGTAAGTTGAAGTTGTAATTTATGATTAGATTGATGGGGAACGGCACATCAAGGTTCAAATTCACCAGCACCACCGCCATTTGATTGTCAGACAATTCGTCTACCTTAGAACTAGAAGAACTGGTTAATTTCGACCTGCTTCCTAACAAATCTTCAATTCTTTGCGTTTCGAAATTCGTTATTGGCTCGATGTTAAGCACTTCTTTAGCTAGCTCATAGTAATTTAACGAACTCACAGAAAATTCAAGGTTGTTATTCAAAACCTCGTGGGTCTCTGTATCAGCCTTTTTCAATCCATTGAAATTCTTGGTGAGCTTCGATATCGACAACTTAAACTTATTCTTGCATAAATCATTGAAGTTTGCTTCGATAAATTTGTCGATTTGGGAGTTATTCAAGAGGAACATTTCTTTGTAGTAGTCAACGATATCGATAAGATTGTACCCCTCAAACACCAACTTCATGATTAGCTTATTTGCCCTCTCGTAATAATGATTCAACTTTAACTCAAAATCTTGACTGAACAAACTAGTCATAGGGCTGATATTATCGTTTAAAGAGTCCAAATTCTCCAACTCACAGCAGGACTTGAAAATATTCAAGTATTTTCCCGTCAAAAGGATTTTGCTTTGGATGTCCTTACGGACAAACTGATCTATGATCCCATCGTATCGTATTTTGAAAATCTCATCCCAATATATCTGCATCTGTGGAGTAAGAAAGCTCTGGAAGTTAGTTTGCTTAATAAGAAACTCCTTGAACGGATCATCTATTATCCCATTCACAAGCCACTGATTCAAGGACGCCAAGTAATCTTTGCTCACCTCTTCAAATAGTCCCACCAAAAACTTGGTGCTGGTGTGATCTCCTTTGAAGGCTTTTATTCGAGTTTGGATTATTTGTAGCACTGCTCCCCCCTTGCACACATTTAATTTGGAAGCATCAATGAACAAGTCGGTTCTCTCGTCCAACGGAAGCTGTGCCTCCTCGCTCCTATACCTTTCTATTGTGTCGGTGTGAATCAAGTTCATTATCTCATAATAATGGCCCATGGCGTTCGATACTTCATTCAAAAGGTTATCCAAGCTGTTCAAATTAAAGTTGGTGTTCAACTTGAACTGCACCTCCAAATTCGCCACCAATTTCTCGTACTTGCTCTTGAACTGCACCACGGAATGACACAAGTTCTGCACCACCTTTCCAAAGGTCTTATTGTTATAGTTCTCTAGAAACTTATTCATAGAACAATAATACCTGCCGAATTTGATGATTTTCTTGGTGACGAACTTCAACGACACATCGAGATTCTTTGCTATCTTGAAGTCCGGGCCCAGAATGCTTCTACTCAAGTCTGTGGCATCAAAACTGTCGCTGAACCGGATGTAATGGCCCTCGAACCCCAATAACACAAACAACAAATCTTTGATTATTAGCGCTTGTTGCACGTTTATATCGTTCAACTCCTTCAAGCTCGGGTATTTTGTTTTCTGGTAGTTTAGCTCGTGCACCGTGCATGATTGGAGGAGGTTTGGTTGTGTCAACAACACAGTATCTCGATGCTGTGGAGGCATATATTGGCTATCAAAACTCATGTTATCAAAACAAACTAAATACTTTTTTCTCGGTCGCGGTTGATGTTTACATACACCGCGATTCGCTTTGCAGCCACTGCCTTTCACTGTTCTTGAGGCGAAATTGTACTTGGGATGAATCCATTCTTGGGGCTCCGGCTCTCACACCATCTCATCGTCATCGTCGAGGTCAAACTCCTCCAACATCTCGTCGATTTTTTCGGCCTCCCTCTGAACTTCTGCCAAGCCGCAAGTATCTTCCAAGAACTGGATATCGTTGATGCACCTCTTGATAAACTCCCAACCGTGCTCCTTGTACCCTTCTACAACGGCGGAGGAACAAGCAGAGCAGTGCTCATACTTTGGAGTCACAAGTTTCATCTGCTCGAAATTGTGTAAGAAGCCTCTGATTTGGTGGGGAGTTTTGCCAATGATTCCTTCCCCTTCGCTATCGACATTTTTCCCTGCTGGATGTTGGAGAACCGACACCATAAGTTCCACCGCTATGGAGGAAGCCATCAATGCGGCTCCAGGCCGCGTCACCGTGCACATTTGGTCCAAAGTCCTATCTGTCAAACTATCGTTCGGAGCAACTACATCGTTACAGTAATAACACCCAAGATCTTGCAGAGCAGTTCCGTGTCTCATCACCAAGTAGCTATCAAACCCTAGGGCCGCATTTATAACAAGCTTGTCTTTTGCTAGCCCCAAGACCGTGGGCAACCACCTAGATTCTCGAGAATCCATTAGTAAAAACACGATATCATGGTCATCAAACAATCGGTTTAGGACGTTGAAGTTCTCTTCGCTGGAATCGTGTCCAATCATCGGAACCTCCAAGTCGATTCCTTGACTGTTGACACTGGGGAAGATTTCTTTCAAGGCATCGCTTGCTCTCACTGCCTTCTTCAACCCCTGGCCATTATCAGCAAAACAATCATTGAAGTTGAACAAGGGCTGCCTCACAGGATTAGAGTGTGAGACCCTCCCATTGTCAACAAAGGTAATGTTTCGAACGCCCCATCCAAGTAACGCTCTGGAAACATAACTTCCAAGAGTACCGGCTCCCAAAAGTAATATTTTTTGGTCCTTGATGATGTCGAGATTCAATTGAGGCGCTATCCTCCATTTCATGAGCTTCAAGTTCAAGTCCACTGCTTGATTGGCCAACTCCTTGGGGTCTATCAAGGATGCAAGATTTGCTAATTTGGGGCCCAATTTACCCCCACTAGTTCTCTCCCATCCAACAACTTTGAGATTACCAGCATCGACCGGTTGCCGTAGCTCCAACAGGTAAGCCACGGGTTTCCCCTTTTTGTAAACGTGCAACTGTATCTTCTCTTGGCCTGCAATTGCAACTTTGTAGAGATAGTTCTTCAATTGCGTCGACACCCTCTCGTCCAAACAGTTGTCTATGAACACATATTGATCACCGTGTTGGTAAAATCGTTTCGACAAATCAAAATCGGTCAACAGGCTGTCTCTTCTATCTGTAGCCCTCCATTCTGTGTGGATAGTGGGGTACGCTACCCAGTAATAAAACTTGTATTTTTTCAAATCACTGAAACACAACACATGGAACTGGGCATGTTCAATGCCACTGCTAATGTCCTCGGCTAGCTGTTTTCCCCACCCTGAAAGCAACTCCTGCTTATTAAGCGCCTTAAACTCTTCTATGGTATTGACGTTGTGAATCTGGCCTGCCACATTGTGGTTTTCTGCCTTTCCGAAAGACGTGTAGTCAAGGCTCAATATAGGGACATTATTAAACTTAGTAAGCTTAGCTGGATCTGTGAGAGACCCGTAAATGGACCGAGGTTTGGAGTCGAGTTTGAACTCGTCCAACTTAAGCTCGGAGAGCTTGGTGAAGAAGGAGGAATCAATAAACGAGTTTATAGGAACGTATTGAAGCGACATGTGGAACTGGTGCTAATTTATAGATAAGATTAATGCGAAGTGAGTTTTTGTATTTGAGATTAGTGTGGGTTGAAGAAATAGTATGTGATAGCCATATACAACTTTGGCGTAACAGAGGTGCCGAATTCGGGCTTTCTGGCCACGGATTGTAAGAAATCATGAAGAACTGAGCTTCTTTACTTAAACTTAGGTAGACTTTTGCAGACAGATCTAGCTAAATCAAGTAGTTTTTCTTCAAACGGTGAGCTGGAAAGGGTGGCTCCAGCCATGTCCCATACCAGGTACCTTCTGAGCTATACCATGATCCTGGTGCACTATACCTAGCGGTGCATCTCAAGTGTAAGTCCCACATTATGTGAATTCACCGTAATCAGTTCATAGCCTAGGTCACGTTTTTTTCAACCCTACAATTTCTCCAAGAAGAACAACTGGTCTAGTGGTCAACAGCTTCTGGGTTCGACCCGGGGTTGCGACCCTTCTGTTGGAAGACAAGTTACGGATCGGTGGCCGAGTGGTTAAGGCGGCAGATTCAAGTCCTGTTGGCGTAAAGCCGCGCGAGTTCGAATCTCGCCCGATTCATCATACCTTCTTTTTTGACAAATTGTCATTTTTTTTGGGGACTCCCATCCAAAAACCTTATAAGTTACGTAAACAGAGCCTCCTGCACCGTGTTGTAGTCCAAGAGAGAAAAGAATCAATAGACACAAATGCAATGGAATTACAGGTGTTAATGCCGTACACATCAGGCACAGGTGTCGTGGACAAAAATAGAATCCAGTGGCCGAAAGAGAAAAAAAAATACATCAAATGGGTGGTCAGCATACGGCACCAGCAGTGTACCTTAATCTCTGGGCGCCTCGCCGTTTCATAATCAAATTAAAGTTAAACTTCGTAATTGTCTCACAACAATTGATGTTACATTGACGGGTCTATTTATAGAAAGCGTTTGACAGTCTAATTTCATTTATTTCTGCATATAGTCAGTCAAAAGCCTGTCTTTTTGGGATATTTCATAGCGCCGTAAAATGAAGAGCAGTTTGGCAAACTCGTGCTAGTGGTGGCCACTGTACCAAGCGTCACCACGCATGGGCCTTGTATTTCTGCCCCTTGGCCTTATATACCAACTACTTATTCCTCTGTGTAGTCAAAGTACAGTAACAGCGGAAGCTCATGATCTAATAGAAGGAAACGCCAAAGTTCAAAAGAGAAATTACAGACGGCTTACAGTGAACAAGAACAGGTGACTTAGTTGTGCACCTGCAAGCAATAGTGGGGGATTAGACTTTGCGGCATTGGTGTCGCTGCAAAGGCTGGTCCTAAGCCACCAGAGACCCGAGTAGCCATTTTTGCTTTACATCCGACCCCAACAGGGCTTCAACTCATACGGCCACTACCCACCATACCGGTCTCTAAGAACCAGAGGTCAAATCGATAGATACACGATACCAGACCTTGTGACTCTTGCTACTGCAGCTTCAAAGTCAGAGTATGCTAGATGCGCCGGTGCACGAACTGGCCAGTGCACGAACTGGCCCTGGACGAAAGTGCTACTTGGAGAGACAAAGATATGATATGTGTACATGTCATCATCTGCCACTGCTAGTGATGGCTGGACCGCCTGTTGTTGACTAAGCTTCTACCACCAAAAGCTAAAGGGAATCCAGCTCCTTCCACATAAGAGAGGTAAAATGTGGAGTCGATGTGCACAACTCTACTATATGCAGGCTATAACCGCTACTTGCAGCAGTCATCATGCCAAACCGGCGCCGTACCGTCAGTCCCCTATTGGACCTTCTCAACAAATCCACCAAAAGCTACTTCCATAAGCCGCCTGTTGGTGAAGGTCCAATGCCATTTGCAGTAGGTGGCGGCCATACCAATACCAAGGTCCAGTAACATGATGCACCTGGAGGAATCGTTCCCGATGGCCTAAACTCTTGGAAAAGCGCAAAACCAGCGTGAAACAGGTATTTGTGGGGAACAAACCAGCGATGAGAATCACAATTGCACGACTTCAACAACTCACATTCAACTGCAACCGGCGCACGTAACCCAACACCCAAACAAGCACCAAAACATACATAAACTAAAAATAAAAAAAGAAACTCGTTGCTATGGATTGGTTATTGGCTGCAAAATGGGATAATAAATAAAAAAAAATAGAAAATACTCGAAAAAATAGGGTAAAAAAAGTAACATGACGCAATTAATTAAGCTGCTAATTTTAATTTCTTTATTTACTAAACTGACTGATTGCCAGTATTATTTACTTGACTCGGATACTATTTTTGGACCACAGGCCTTATTCCCCTATTGTGATTAGAGTTCCAATAACATTCAATAGCCATTTTACGAAATAGGCTTTTTTCTCGTACAATTTCTTCACTAGTATATAAAGACGTCAAAAGCACCCTGATATTTCATTTTTTTCATTCTATCCATCAAGTTCTACTAACTAACTAACTCGCAATACTTAAAATGAGATCTTTCGCTTTCTTACCATTATTATCCATCGCTTCTGCTTTGACTTTAGTTGCCGAATCTGACTCCAGTGAAGTCAGTGGTCAAAAAGCCTCTTCTATTCACGAAGGTGCTGGTATCAACTACTTCTTGTTAGGAGATGAAGGTGAAGAATTGACTTTGAAGGGTACCACTTTGTCTTTAGCTGACACTGATGCTTCTTTCACCTATGAAGTTGGCGTTTCTGGATCCATCGTTGTTGCTGGTGTCACCGGTGCTGCCAAGGCTGACATTTCTTCTGGATACCTTTCGCTCGATGGTTCCGACTCCTTCTTCGGGTGCAAGAACGTCGACGACCCATACAACTACAGTGATGACTCTTTCGTTGTCACCACCTCCAAGGACAAGGGTACCTGTTTCCCACTTAAATTGAAGGTTGAAGGTGGTGCAGAATCTTCTGTTGCTTCTTCTGCTGCCCCTTCTTCTTCTGCAGCTGCTCCTACTGCTCCTTACGGTAACACCACCACCGTCGGCGTCACCGTTACCGACTACACCACCTACTGTCCTATCGCTACCACCATCACCATCTCCACCTGTACTGAACACAAATGTGCTCCACACACCATCACTGTTGATGAGCCAAAGACCGTCACTGTCACTGGTGAATGTGTTGTTCCAACCACTTCCGCTCCAGCTGCTAAGCCAACCACCTCCGCCGCAGGTGTTGCTCCAACCACTGGCAAGCCAACCACTGCTGCTCCAACCAGTGTCAAGCCAACCACTGTCGCCAGTTCTGCTAGAAACACTGTTGCTGGCCAATCTACTGCTCCAGCTGTTTCCAGTTACAACGGTGCCAACAAGCAAATGGCCGGTTTGACTGGTTTAGCCCTTGTCGGTGCTTTATTGTTGTAAGCGACCTGAACATGTTCTTTGCATGGGTTGTACACCCTTTTTATATTCTTTTCTCCTTTGTTTTGCATTCGACCTGACAGTTCGGTCAGAGTCTCTTTTTTCTCCTTAGTTTTGCTTAATGTACAATCTACTTCTTATTGTCTTTCACTCATTCCTAGCTCAACCTACAATCTACTCTTTCTGTACAATCTATTTTTTTCGTGTCAGTATTCCATATTGCCTTCACCTTCCGTGCCCCTTCTTGTCTTTCCCTTCCCTTCTTGCCTTTCTCTGTCCCTTCTTGCCTCCTTGCTTGAAAGTACGCCATCTCTTGATCATACCTCCAACCCCACAAACACACCTTGTCTTCACACCCCAAACCCCCTCCATTGCCTTCCACGTGCTGGTTGCTTGTCCTTCCACACCTAACCTTAACCTTCTAACAATAACTCCATAAACAAGTTTAAGGTTTTTGCGGCCATTCACCACCTGATGGCTTAGTTATTTTCATCACCCCACACATTCCAACTTTGTCCAGCCTGGCTCGATAATTCCTAATATGGTGTGCGTTCATATACCATTTTTCACCAGCCGGTGACAGGTTTGTTCACCAGCTCCATAACCGTCTGGCCACCCGACGTTGTCCTCGTTCAAAGTCCGAATTGAGACCATGTGGGTCACCCGTTCCCCATACGCCCCTTTTCCCTTTTGTCTCCAGTGATTGCCCCCCCCCCACCGTCATTTCCTTCTGAACCCCGTTTTTCATTTTTTTTGGCACTGTAGATCCTTTCACTAACCGGCCCCAAACCCTGTGTTAAGCTCCAGGTCTTGCACAATCCATAACTTTTTAGTGGTTCTTAGGCGACCGTGCCCCCACCGCCTTTCGCTTACCTGTCAAACTCGTGTCTGAGAAATCCAGACCTTTGGCGTCGGGTTTTCTTATTGTATTTGTGGATATTTTGGTGGGTGCACGCCGCGACTCTGAAACGACCTCCATATTTGTTTGGGTGTTTTTTGCTCAATTTTTCTACCACAGCAAACGTTAATATTCACTATTTCTTCTGGCACCATGTCCCAAGTTACTCCTAAGAAGCACACCAAGACTCAGTCTGCTTACGTATGTATCAATTGAGGCACCTATCACGCCGCGGATCCTGTGAACTGCTCGATGGCCGTGGATTGTCCCCTCCCACAAGCGTCCATCGTGTGGCGATCTGATCGATCTGTAGCAACCCGTTCCTTTGACTCGTACTAACTGGCCGCAGGCATTCGACAACACCGCCACCAATGTGGCTGCCTCTCAAATGAGAAACGCCTTGAACAACTTGGTGGATTCTGTTGAAGACCCTGAACAGCAAAGAAAGTTCGAGGTTGAAATGGACTCGTTTTTTGCCTTGTTCAGAAGATACTTATTGGACAAGGTATCAGACACCTCTTTGGACTGGGATAAAATCAAAAGTCCAACCAAGGAAGAAGTTGTCAGCTACAGCACCTTGACCAACGACGATGCTGGGAATTTGTCTAAATTGGCGGTGTTGAAGTTGAACGGGGGGTTAGGTACCTCCATGGGATGTGTGGGGCCCAAATCTGTCATTGAAGTCAGGGACGGCAACACGTTCCTTGATTTGACTGTCAGGCAAATCGAGCACTTGAACAGGAACTACGACGCCGACGTTCCTTTATTGTTGATGAACTCGTTCAACACCGATGCTGACACCGCCAAGATCATCAAGAAGTACCAAGGTCACAGAATCAGGGTTCGTACCTTCAACCAATCCAAATACCCAAGAATCTTCAAAGACTCTTTGTTGCCTGTTCCATCAGATCACGACGATGCTGGTGAAAATTGGTACCCACCAGGACACGGTGATTTGTTCGAAAGTTTGATCAGCAGTGGTGAATTGGACTACTTATTGAGCCAAGGTAAAGAAATCTTGTTCGTATCCAATGGTGATAACTTAGGTGCAACTGTCAATCCTAACATCTTGAACCACATGATTGAAACCAACAGTGAATTCATCATGGAATTGACTGATAAGACCAGAGCCGATGTCAAAGGTGGAACTTTGATCAACTACGACGGTCAAGTTAGATTATTGGAAATTGCCCAAGTACCTAAAGAGCATGTTGAAGAATTCAAATCTATCAAAAAGTTCAAGAACTTCAACACGAATAACTTGTGGATCAATTTGAAGGCCATCAAGAGATTAGTTGAATCCAATGGTATCCAATCTGAAATCATCCCCAATCAAAAGTCCATTTCCAAAGGATCTAGTGATATCAATGTTTTACAGTTGGAAACCGCTGTTGGTGCTTCCATCAAACACTTCAACAATGCCCACGGTATTGTGGTGCCAAGATCCAGGTTCTTGCCTGTCAAGACATGTTCCGATTTGTTGTTAGTGAAGTCCGACTTATTCTTCTTGGAACATGGATCTTTGAAATTGGATCCAAACAGAGAAGGATTCGCCAACCCATTGATCAAATTGGGAAGCCACTTCAAGAAAGTGTCCAACTTCCAATCCAGAATCCCTCATATGCCTAAGATCTTGGAATTGGATCATTTGACCATCACTGGGAATGTCAGTTTAGGTAAAAACGTCCAATTGAAGGGCACCGTTATCATTGTATGTAATGAAGGTGACAAGATTGATGTTCCAAATGGTTCCATTTTGGAAAACGTTGTCGTTACTGGTAGTTTATCTATCTTAGAGCATTGAGCCAGTTTCACTCATTTACATGAGCTGCTATATAATACCAAAAAAAAACCCTCATTATATCCATCTAGCGTGAATCCATATGCCGAATCAAATTCCCACTCTGCCAATTGTTTATCAGGTACTTTGTCTGTGTTATGCATACGTTAAAATCTCGGATGTGACACTGAAAAATCGCACCACGTTATATTCTTTTTACTTAGTCACTCACTCTTTTAACTAAAAGAACCCCCTTAAAAAACACATCCACAATGCTTCCCGAACCTTTAGACCTACAAAAATGGATCAAGGAGAATGAACACTTGCTTCAGCCACCAGTCAACAATTTTTTGGTTCACAAAGGCGGCTTTTCCGTCATGGTTGTGGGAGGGCCAAACGCTCGTACCGATTACCACATCAACCAAACGCCGGAGTATTTTTACATGTTCAAAGGCACCATGTGTTTGAAAGTTGTGGACGAAGGCGAGTTCCGCGATATATACATTAAGGAAGGAGAATCCTTCTTGTTACCGGGAAACACGCCCCATAATCCTACCCGATTTGCCAATACTATAGGGTTGGTGGTGGAACAGGATAGACCCGAAACGATGATGGATAAACTCAGATGGTACTGCACGGAGTGCAAAAGCCAGATACATGAAGTGGTGTTCCATTGTCACGACTTAGGAACTCAAGTTAAAGAGGCAATAGTCGCTTTCGATGGCGACATGGATGCAAGAACATGCAAAAAATGTAACACATTAAACTATTCCCATCCGGTGGAGAAATAGAGGTTGGGATCGTAGGAAGTGACCTTTCTCGGTTTACATTTGGGAATCTGGCCCCTGTTGATCTAGCTCATATGGTGTAATGTATTGATCTTTGTATATAAATAATTCTCAGTTGAGTAAGTCTAGTGTAGCTAATCTAACTTCTGTGATTTCTTGTAGTATTCTTCACCCTTGTCGAAAATATAGTCAATGGCATATTCCACGGGCTCATCAAAGACATATGGCAAAAGAGGGACAATACCCAACCCCACACTTACTGGCCCGTAAGTTTTGAGTGCCTTGACATTGGTATTCTTAAATAACACTGAGGAGTATCTGACAGCACTGTGGATGGTGAATGCAGGCAACCCCATAGAAGCAATGCTCTGGAAAATACCTCTCTTGAGACCTGCCAATCTCCAGTCCTTCTCAACCAAACTGGTGGTGTTCTGGTCATACAAGTCCTTTGTCACTGGATTGGGTTCGGGGTAAGGATAATTCCATGGCATCAAATCAGGGGTGTATCTCCCTTCGCTCTTCAACTTGACCTTCCATGAAGCAAAAGACACATCTCCTAAAATATACATCCATGAGATCCCGTACCCGAATCTAACCAAAAAAGGATGGGCCACTGGTCTGAAACTTTCTCCAATGTCTGAGGTGTAAGCAACGTATCTGTGAGAGGCCAACAAAATGGTCCTGAACCGGTTGGCATAAGCTGCATATCTCAAGTTACTTTGGTCAACGTCTGTGACCTCCTCTGGGGCAACGGCATCTTTCAATTGATCTGTAGTGTTGGAATTGGACATTTGGTATAGAAGTGATAAGAATTTGGGAGTGGAAGAAATCGATCGCGACAAATGACCACCTAAATGTGAGACCCTAAAACATTCATAATTGGTAGGTAAGAGATAGAAGCAAGGGAAAAGGGGAGTGGGATGCGTTGGTGGTTGGATGAAGAGAATTTGTTCTGTGCTTGTGTTTGTCGATGTTTAATTTGGCTGCTTGTTTCAGATACAAACGGTTGTGTCTTTAAGAATATTAACAAAATGCAATTGTTGCAAAATATATAAGATTATGGTACCGAACTGAAATATTTGCCCAAAATTCCTCCAAAAACTACAACTGTCACCAGACCAATGGAAAGTTACCTTTCAAGGACCAAGAACTTACTCAGGCTTGTCCTGTCGCCAAGCAGAGGACTTCTTGGCGATTTCAACAAACCCCAAATATTGTCACGCACACGACGTTCATATCCCGCATGAAGCCCGAAAGTGTAGACATTTGTATACAGAAAACAAACACCCTTTATCGTGTTTCTCCACTGATTCGGTTGAATTTTGTTCTGTTGCTTCCGTCGGAGAACTTTGAGGGTGCTTTAGATGACTATGAACCAGGCCCGGTTCAAGAGAATCATCCAGAAGAAGTCGAAATTGAAGGTAAAAAACGATTCTTCTGATTTGCTAATATATTTAATATACTTAGACTACATGAACAATTTGGTCAAAGAATCTAGTGAAAATGGCCAGATAAGGAAGGAAACTTTGGGGTCCACCGACTTGTTGAAGAGGTACCGGGGTTAGGAGGAAACGTCGCTCCACCGCCAAGAATCAGACGACAAGGTAGGGGCATAAAGAGGTCCCCCAATATTCCTTTGGGATAGGTTGTCCGCAAGAGGGCATGTCTGCTGCTCAAAAATAATATGACTCACAGAGGATACGACACACGGAAGTCCATAGCGACAAATAACGACTGTTAAAGACAGGTAGATTACTGCCTCCAAAAAGTGAACATGAATACTTGAATTGCACGAAGCATCAACATCTAGGTTTAGGATAATGTACTGATAGGCTTAAATACACACAGGCAGTGTACGCCAAGCGCCACTCCAAGTAGTCTCTGTTGTGCCTTCATCTCCCTTAATACTATGAATCCACGATTACCCGGATTTCAAGATACAAAACGAGCGTCACTTGTGCGTGTTTTAAATAGATAAATCTAATCATTTCACAAACCATGTCTAATAATATCGTGGTTAGGTTTATCGACTCAAACAAAGGAGGTACCGTCGAGGACTACGCAATAAACGAGTTAGAAGGTATAAATTACAAAAAGTTGAAGCAAGAGATTCGATCTCATGACAAGTATTGCTCCAACAAGCGGTTAAAACTTATCTACAACGGGAGAGTGTTAAATGAGTTCTTTGATTTTGAACATGAGTTATTGAGCAAGTTCACACCGGAAAATGACAGGATATACATCCATTGTGTTATCGGAGAAGAATTGACGAAGGACCAATTGTCGAAGGAGAATAAGTTGGATAATCAACAAGTGGTGAGGTCTACCCAGCCAGAGGTTATAGGGTTCGATAGATTGTTGCAACAGGGGTTCAGTCAAGAGGATATAAACGATTTACGAGCACAGTTCGAGCTGATCTACAACATCAGAGGCAACAATAACGCCGTGATAGATGACTTGGAGGAGGAGGAACAACGTCAGAATTATATCAGGCAATTAGAGGAAAGGTGGATTAACCTGACAGTCAACACAGAGAATGCCCCGGGAAATGCCCCCGCTACCGCCGCTTCCAACACCGCTAACGATACCACGGGGACTAACGAGAGCATAGAAGAGCCATTGAACCATGCTATGCCCCTGACCGAATTGGATAGCGACCACAATGAAGATCTACTAGTGGGTTTACTAGTAGGGGTCTTTTTGGGGGTTATAGGGATCATCTTCATCCTAGCGGATGACACCATATTCAATAGAAGGCAAAAGATGGCAGTGATAGCAGGATTGTTCATCAATTTCTCCATAGCCATCATCAGAGGGCAGTGGATTTAAAGAACTATCACAAGTTCACGAACAGATGATTAATGAAAAAGTACAGGGTGTATATGTAGAGGTATGAGTATGGATAGCATACTCTAATGCAGTTTTAAATGCACTAATGATATGAAATAGAAGTAAATGTATGGATCTACCAGCCCTCAATGATTCCCATATACACCAAGTCAAAAAAGCCTTGAGGTATGGTTCAGAAAAATTGAACTGGGCGTTAAGATGACCAAGAGTGTCACGTTGATCTCGCCATTAACTTGACGCTTGCCGACTCGTAGGGATTTCTGAAAAAGACAAGCAACACGGTAATAGTTAAGGCTGCCGCACAATTTCTTTTCACTATGTGGAAAACTCGATGAGTATTTATAGTTTGAGATCGAGGCCGGGTAACCAGAAAAATTTTTCACGACTGGTGCTGCTTTCGTTCCACCTACCGGCATAAGCTACGTCAAAGACAAATCTACCACATAAACATCTTCCAGCACCACTTGGCCATTATCTCCAGTCCTCTACCATTGTGCCCACTCTCTCTCGTATATTCTGACAATCATTAGCCCAGCCATTGGACAAAGATCAAAAGCACCAAATCAGTACGTCCTTTTGTGCCGGAACCGGCACTGGCTGCAGCACCAACCCGCACGATAATGTAGAGAACTGTCGGTCATGTACGAACCTGGCACCATAAACAGCGGCATAGAAGGCCCTGTCATAGACCGAATATCTTGATGCTTGTCCTTTGAGCTTGTGGACTTCCGCAGTTGGTCTAATCTCTCACACTAGGGACCAAAACCAAGGCGTCCACCGCTTGTTTGTCCACGCCGCAGTGAGCTTATCTTTTGTGGAGTGTCTCTAACCAGTTTGACTTCCGGCCACAAACACGTCAAAGGTAAATCCCTAAATTTTACGGCAAATCCTACTGAGATAAACCCAGAACAGTCCAACTTGTCTTGGTCTTCGTCAAAGGAACTCAGACGCTTTTGGCCCGGTCTTGCTAGTCCAAGAAACAGGGGCACTAAAAACCCGGAAGCGGATCTGAGTTCTTTGTGGAGAAAAATAGGCTGGAAAACCGCGACGAAATAAGCCGGGAATAAATAAGGTAGTAAATTTTCAGTAGACCCAAAAAACCCAGTTTTTGTTTTTGAGGAGAAATAACGTCAATTGGCAACTACACTATGTCAGAAAAGCCATTACCTTTTATCTACCAGTTTCTCAGTGGGGCCATCGCTGGGGTCTCCGAGATCTTGGTCATGTATCCCTTAGACGTGGTCAAGACCAGACAACAATTGGATTCCACCAATGCTTACAAAGGTACCTTACAAAGTATCAAGAAAATTGTGGCCGACGAAGGATTTTCCAGATTATACAAAGGTATCACTGCTCCAATATTGATGGAAGCTCCAAAGAGAGCCACCAAGTTCGCTGCAAATGACGAATGGGGAAAATTCTACAGAAACCTTTTTGACGTTCAAAAAATGAATCAGTCTTTAGCTATTTTAACTGGGGCCACCGCTGGTGCCACCGAGTCTTTTGTGGTTGTTCCATTTGAATTGATCAAAATCAGATTGCAAGATAGAACCACCAAGTTCAATGGTATGGCTGACGTCACCAAAGATATCGTCAAGAACCACGGGGTTTTAGGTTTATATAAGGGATTGGAATCTACTTTGTGGAGACACATCTGGTGGAACGCCGGGTACTTCGGTTGTATCTACCAAGTGAGACAGTTGATGCCAGAACCAAAGACTCCTACTGAGAAAACCTTGATAGATTTAACTTGTGGTACCATTGGTGGTACTTTTGGTACGATGTTGAACACCCCATTCGACGTGGTCAAGTCAAGAATTCAAGCTGGTTCTACCAAGTACATATGGACCTACCCCTCCTTGTTGATGGTTGCTAAGGAAGAAGGGTTTGCCGCTTTATACAAAGGTTTCATTCCAAAGGTCTTGAGATTGGGTCCTGGTGGGGGTATTTTATTGGTGGTTTTCACTACCTGTATGGACTTCTTCAGAGGGTACCATTACAAGTGAAATCCCCATATTTCCTGTAATTTTATAGATACTCTAATACGTATATATCGTTATAAATGCTTGAAGATGTCTTTCACGTCGATTGTGACCACCAGAGGTTCGATCTTGGCGTCGATGGTGAACAATTGGATGGTATCTACCAATTCTGGTGAGTCAAAATCGCTGTCTAACAAGTTTATCTTGGAGGAATCGTCATTTTTCAAATCGAATTTGAAATATAGGAACTCGATCAACTCTTTGAGAACCGTATGCTGTGCTAAATCTATATCGAATTTTTCCACATTCAAAAGGATCTCGTAGATGAGGTACAGTTTTACAGGGGTGGTCAAAATTATCTCAAATACCTTGCACAATTCATCGGTCAACGATTGGCTTTTGATGTGTGTCAAATTGAACACAAACAACTTCACCAAGGTCTTGTATAACTCATCGTAATCATAGTTGTCGTCAAGGGGAAACTGCAGGAGCAAAGACTCCACGAGTTTAATGGCTTCCACAAAATTTTCAACGCTGAGCTTCTTATTCACGTTGAACCGAAGTAACACCAATAAGTTGTCCAAGATGTAAGAAGTCAATGGTTTGGAGCCACCATTCCCCTTGTTGATGGGCACAATCGGCGACTTCTGATGGCATAGTTTCCATTTGTATTCGTCGATGGTGAGATCTTTCACAATATCCAATTGCAATATCTTGTGAAACAACGATAACGTAGCCTTGGTAGCTGATTGTAGTTTGACTGATCGGTATTGGTACGTCAATACGTAGGAAGCGAGACACAACCAGCTCTGGAACACTTCTTGTTGAATGAACTTCTCCAAAATCCTCTTATCTTTAGTGACTGTACAAATGTACAAGGAGATTCCCAAGAACTCCAAAGGATCGTAATAATCCAAATGCAACGCTACGAAGTCCTTGGACCTCTTGTTCAACAAGTTCTCAAGATCTTTCGTAGACGGCTTGAATTCTTTGATGGTGGTATCGTTCAAGTAGGGATCTGAAAAATTCAAATAATTCGAAGTCATCCAGTTGAAAAAAGATTCATTCATGATTTTGTTGTGGAACAAATCTGGCAGATAATCATAGCTTAGTTTCAAGTTATACCTCAAGATCTGGTCGAATTGACCCACCCACTCCTTGAATTTGTCGTCGTCTTCCAAGTCTGCCTTTAGTTTGGTATTCACACTCAACACTGATATGATACAAAAGATTCTGATAAGTGTCTCCAACGACAACTTGGTGGTGGGAACCTTGATGATCTCCCCATTCAAATACAGGGTGTGGGTTTTCTCCAACAATGACTGGAAGTGGTCCAAGAATCCGAAGTTCTGAAAGTCTTCTAAAATAGCATAGTCTATGGAGGTGACGATGATCAAGTAGTCATAGATTAGGTAAATGATCTCCTTGAAAATCGATAGAACCGCAGGGTGAACATGAGGGTAATCCAACTGGACGGAGTATGTGGTGAATAAGAACGCCACGATCTCGAATAGCAGATTATAGTTGACCTTGGGATTAGTGATCAAATCGGTATTGCCAGTCTCCACGATGGCAGATATGATGATTCTGATGATTCTGATGATGTTGGCGACCAATTCGTACTTCAATTCGTCATCGATGTTCTTGAAATTTTCAAAGTTGGCGGGTCTAGGGGGCGATATGTTGGTGATATCTTCTTCGAGCTCGTTATGCTCTGACTCTTGTTTAAAGCCCGAAACATCCTCAAGTATATCAATGCCATTGTTGAGCAATCGCACTATAGTGGATCTATTAGTGTCTATTTTGTGTTTATTCTCCGATGAGTGTAGCTCCTTGGAGAGGTTAGACACAAGTATGGACTTCAATGCTTCAAAATGAACCAATGTGGAGTAGAAGGTCTTGAAAAATTCAACATCTTTCGTTTCTCCATTAAAGATGGTGCTATAGAAGCTGATGGTTTGCTGATCCATATTGGAGATGGTGGAATTGGCACGCAGATGTGGCACTGGATGCTTTAGGCGGTTGGGGGATACGACTTTGAGTACCTGTACTTTCTAAACGAGTATTCGATGGCACGATATTTGGAAATAATCACCTTAAAGTTTCAAGATGTGCACAGCCCGAAATTTTCTATAACGCAGCAAGACGCTATTTGGTTAATGTTGTGGATACTGCATATAATCCATATCTGGTAACGGTGTTGTTCGTGGAACAAAAGGTTGGGGCTGCAAAGCCGTCTGTTTGGACAGAAACAAGGGCTGTGAAGTCTACAGAACAGGCTTAGGTGATCTTTGTTCACTTAGTTTTTCAAACGGATCAATGTCTTTAATAACGTTGCCAGCCACCACACCAAAGGATTCCGAGAGAATCCAGTCGACAGGAACCCAGTCCCCGCTTCAATATATGGTTACCAGAGTCTGGTTATTAGACAAGTTTTTGACATTAGCTAACATCGTTTGACGTTCTACCGTTTGACATTTTGCAGCCAGTGCTGTGCCGGTGTAAGGCACGAAACTTTCCCCCAAACACACCGTGTGGAAATAAAAACATCATACGCCGAACGGGGCCTATACTACCACACACCAAAACCAGTCCCTTAATGCCCGGGCCAGCCGGCTGCCAAAGCAACACCGTGGACCTCCCTCGAACTACGTCGAACGACGTCGAAGGCAAAAACCAGGTAGTGCCCCCACCAGACCAGTCACCTACTCGCAAAAACCACTGGAAAACGGCAAGAAAAAAACTTCAAATTATCATACATTAATAAACCATGTCAGATTGGGATTCAGTTACTATCATCGGATCGAAAGCCAGAGTTGGTGGAGGAGGACCAAGACAAAACGTCGCCAGAACCAATGCCGAGATCAATGCTGCTAGAAGAAGCGGTGCTGTCGTTAGTACCGAAAAGAAATATGGTACTACTAACACCAAAACCAACCCTGAGGGTCAAAGACTTGCCAAGTTGGATGACACTGATGATGTTGTGGCGGTGAAAAAGGTCGATACCAGTGTTGGTAAAGTGATTTCTCAGGCCAGACAAGAGAAGGGGCTCACACAGAAGGACTTGGCCACCAAGATCAACGAAAAGCCTCAAGTTATCAATGATTACGAAGCAGGAAGAGCAGTTCCAAACCAACAATTGTTGGGTAAGTTGGAGAGAGCTTTGGGGGTTAAGTTGAGAGGTAAGCAGATCGGAGAACCATTGTTCAAAAAGAAGGCTTGAGTTGGGTCCACTAGATTAGCATGAGTCATTAACGATTTTTTTACGATTATTACCAATAAACCATAATAAGTAGTTGGGGAGGATTCCCTAGTTCCGTTGTTTCCGGCATTGTTGCACGGTTGATTTCTTTCTTCCACAGCTTTTCAGTCTCTTAGCCTCTTCGGTCTCTTAAGTCCCTATCTTTCAGTCTATTCAGTCTCTTTTTTTCAGCCTTCCACTTTTCAGTAATCGTGATTTTTACTACTGGTTTTCCGACAGAAAAGCCACTTTTTTCATAGGCACATATCGAAAAGAACGTTGGAAAAAGGCGATGGAAGGGCATCGTTAAATCTGTTTCCCCACACTAACTGCCTCGCTGAAACAACTCCGAGTGTCGTTTATACTTCTTGCCCTGTAAACGGTTGCCGTTGGATGTGGCATTTTTCATCGCTTGTTGTTTCCTGATTTACGTCGCTATGGTTTGCCGTCGAGCCACGTAATTCTTTGGACTACCCCAAACTTTTTATTTCAAGCAGAAAAGGTTTCAGCCTCGTCTGAAGGAACTGATAGAACTAAGGGCAAGAGCAGAAAACGAGTCTCTTGGTTCCGGTAGTTCTTAATCCTTGTCGTCCACTACCCTGTCCCAGACCTCGGCCACCTCCCGGATCCATAAAACGAAACTTGTAAAAACTGAACCTAATTTTGCAAACTTTTCTTAACCCGTTATGAACCTTGGCGCCATATTATCATAGCATTTTTTTGTGGACTTTCTAGTAAATGAGATGGATACGTTGTTTTTTTGCTTTTTGAAACAGTGCCAGCATACCCAACAGTTCCCCACAATCAATTGGATATAAATACAGATCTGTTCCCGGTCTTCTTGTTTTTGTCTTTTCTGTTGTTGGCTGGAATTACTTTAGGAGCGAGACCTAATTTTTTTGCAACTATTAACGTAACATCAATTGTTCCACCATGAAATCAATAAAGTCCATCGGTTCAAGACCTAGCATATACAGAAGTGGATCTTCTTACTTGGATATATCTATCTCCAATTCCAAGATAGTGGAAATTGCCGTGGATGAACGGGGCCATCCTGTGGATAGTATCCCAATTGGCTTAGATAAAGATACCACCTTACACAGAGGGTTAAAATCTCGTCATGTGCAATTGCTAGCACTTGGTGGGTGCATTGGTACAGGGCTTTTCATCGGAAGTGGAGGCGCTTTGTCTATATCTGGGGCAGGGTCGCTATTTTTATCGTATTGTATAATGTCTGTGGTGATTTTCTTCGTGATGAATATGCTAGGAGAAATGATCACCTTCTTGCCATTGCCTGGGAACGGGTCTCAGAGTTTCGTAAAAGAGTATGTCGACGATTCCTTAGGGTTCGCCATAAGCTGGAACTATTGGTATGCCTTCTCCATCTTGGTGGCCACTGAGATCACCGCCGCTGCCCTTTTGATCGACTACTGGCCCAATACTGTTCCCACTGCTGTTTGGATCACCATCTTCTTGGTGGTGATGGTGACGTTGAACATGTGTCCCGTAAGTGTTTTTGGGGAGTCTGAATTCTACATGGCCAGCATGAAGATCTTCGCCATCATAGGATTACTTATAATGGGGGTGGTGTTATTCTTCGGCGGAGGGCCGGACCACGACAGATTGGGGTTCAGGTTCTGGAAACACGGCGGCGCATTCAAGCCTTACTTGGTGGATGGGAGCACCGGGAAGTTCTTGGGGTTCTGGTACGCCGTTATCAAGTCTGGGTTCGCTTTCATCTGTTCGCCCGAATTGGTGGCTACTGCAGGATCTGAGGCAGTTAAACCCAGAGCCAATATCCCCAAAGCAGCCTCGAGATTCATCTACAGGTTGGCGTTCTTTTACGTGTTCGGTACGTTGGTGATCGGGGTCATCTGTGATTCCCGGAGTAAAAACTTGTTGGGCGGTGGCTACGATACCAGTGCCTCTCCTTTCGTCATTGGAATCAAAAACGCCGGCATACCAGTTTTAGACCATATCGTCAACGCCGCTATCTTGACGTCTGCTGCGTCCTCCGGGAACTCGTTTTTGTACTCGGCTTCCAGAGTGTTGTATTCCAACGCCGTTAAGGGAATTGCCCCCAGAATCTTCATGAAAGTCAACAGGCACGGAACACCTTACTTTGCAGTGGGTGCCACCAGTTTGATCGGTTGCTTGGCATACTTGAACTCGTCTTCGTCTTCTTCCAATGTGTTCACCTGGTTATCCAATATCTGTACCATCTCGGGGTTTTTGTCGTGGATAGCGTTGGCTATAGCTTATATCAGATGGAGAAAAGCCATCACCTATAACGATCTCTGGGATAGGGTCACATACAGAACCATTTTCCAACCTTACGGTGCTTACTTTGTGATTTTCTTTATCAGTCTTATTTGCTTGACCAACGGGTTCATGGTGTTCTTCGACTTCAATGGTTCCGACTTTGTGGCTGCCTACATCACTTTCCCTATCTTGTTGGCATTGTATGTGGCTCACAAAATCTATGAATACGTCACTACCGGCACCATGAGATTTCTTAGGCCAATCGAGGAAATCGACGTTTTGACCAACTTGGACTTGATTGAAGACGAGGATGCCTCTGTCCCGGACAGAGTGCCCAGAAACGTGGTAGAAAAGGTGTGGTTCTGGATCGCCTAGTCGTAAATGTTTTTTTTTGCAGCTTTTCTTTTTTAGTGTAATAGTCAATTTTATTCATTTCTTGCAGACAGAACAAAATAGAATCACTGTGTACACATTCCAAACACCAGCATCACTGTCATACCGTCGCTTGTCTCCGTACCAGGCCCCTCTTTCCCTTAGCACCCACCTCTTGAACCTCTTAGTCCCTTACATTTTATGTGCAACACACGACCCACGCCAAATCGCATCTCATCACAATTTTTTTTCACCTCTTAATTGTGCACCAAAAACGTCTACTTAGTCTCAATAGCCCATGAGTTTAGCACAGCAATTAAGCGTCATCGCCGACAACTCTGCTTCCGTGGTCGTCGACAGGAAGTCGAGGGCAAAGATCCATTCTAGGTCGTTGATCTTCGACCCTAAAGTGGCGGCATCTCAAGACTATGAGTTCATATACCAAATAGCATTAGAAGGGTTGGACGAGTTACTGTCGATCGATAAAAGATTCACCCGGTTTGAAAAGACCTTGTTCAGTGAAACATCCGTGAACTTCGACAGGAATGTTCAGCAGCAAGAAATGTTGGCGGATCTTGACAAAGGTATCAACCAATTCTTGTTGTTGATTTCACCATACTTGAACCTTAGCTGTACCATAAAAGCGTTGGAATGGTTGATTAGGAGATTCAATATCAACTTGTACAACGGAGAAATGTTGTTACTAGTAGCATTGTCATATCATAAGGAGCCGGTGTTTGTGAAATTCTTGAATGTGATCCCCAAAAACAGCTTTCCCAAAGTGTTTGAGTCTTTGGTGGGATTCAAAGACTTATTGAAGAACCCTTCTCCTGTGTCGATGTTGAAGAATTTCTTGAACAGTTTCGATCTTTTCAAGTTGTACACTTTGTACATAGTTGATCAAATCAAGAATAAGTTGATCTTCAAACAGCAGCTCATATTCTACTTATCCATAGCGGTCCAATTATTGTCCGCCAACAGTAACGACACCAACAAGCTCGAGAGCATGTTCTTGCCCGAAGTCTTGAACCTCGTGGGGCTGTCGCTTTTACCAGTGACGTCTGAATCCAAAATCAAAAACGACATATATTTAACTGCATATTCATTACTTTCTGTCATTGGTTCCATCTTACCATTAAATGTGAATATCATAGTATCAATTTCCGATTCCATAATACAATCTCAAGGTTGTTGGAACGAAAAGATCATCAAGAGAACCTTGGTGACTTTGGGACATTTGTGGTCCAACGCTTTGGTCTCTGAACAAGACGTGGTGGAGATCAAATTGAACTTGCTCGACTACGAAACCGACGTTGCAAGCTTGGTCAATGAGAAACTGGACTTGAACAGGTTCTTGATTCATAACTTCTTGTCAAACGCCTCCACTGAGGGATACTACAAGATTTTCAAGCACATTTCCTTGGCTGATGCTGATGACTTCAAATATATTCTCAGAAATTTGTTAGCGTTGGTCGATTCCACCGACAAGGCTACCAAAGACAACGTTACCAAGTGTTTGGAAGCCACATACAAAACCGATAGGGAAAATTTCATAAAGGGTTTGGAAGCTTTCAGATCGGGCTTCAAATTGAGCGATTTAGAGATGATCTTGTTGACCACTATGGATGATAATTTAGACCACGAAGCCGACACTGAGTTTGAAGTCGTTGATGTCGAAGAAGCTGAAACAGACGACGTGGATATGGAACAGGATATCGACAACCTCAAAGATCAATTAGAAAAGATCTCCATCACCCCAGCCGTGAACTCATTCTTCCATGTTTCCTCCAACGAAGATTTCAAAAAGTTATCCATTGTGCTTATCAAACACATCCAGCATATTCCGTTAGTCATAAATCAGTTTAAAACACCAGAGCTTTATGTGACGTTTTTGATCAGGTTTTCATTGACTCCTTCAGTGCCAGCAGTTGCTAGAATCTCGGCCTTGAAGTTTTTACGGTCAAGATTCAACAAGTTGATCAAACGTGACACCGAATACTATTTGTTAATACCAACCCTCCTCCTTGGTTTGTACGATTCGAACAAGTTTATTCGACAACTTTATATCTCCATTTTCGACAAGTTGACTGTGGCAGAGGCTCCTTCTAAGAAGGCTACATTATTCTTGGAAGAGGAAATCTATAATGAGTTGCCTAAGAGCAAAAGATCCATATTGTCACCAAAGGATGGACATTTTCTTCTCCAGATTTTGAATGACAGCAAGTTCGATGATATTGTAGTCGACAAGGCAAAGCTAGTCGTCCTTACTAACTCGTTGTTCACGTATTCCAAATCAAACTCCAAAAAATTTGGTGCTAACTATTTGAAAGGGTTCATCTTAAACCAGTGGTCATTACAGTTTCTTCCTTTAGCTTTGAAAAGTAGAGTCTGGGAAATAGTGGATATCTTGAACAACCAGTTCGGACCTAATGATTTCAGACATCAAATAGTGGAAAGTGATTTATCCAACTATTTCCCTGTCAGAAATAGCTTGATCACCGAAGCCAGCGACTCCAAAGTCGACTTTTCCAAAGCTGAAGCCCATCTCATCCACAGTATTGGTGGTGCCTATATCAATGATAAATTTGCAGCCAAAGAAGTGGACGTTATTTTGAACTTGTTTGTAGGCCCCATGTCAGTACAGGAGCTCATCAGTGAAAGAGTGGTAGCCGTCTTTGATACGATCAAATCCACAGACTTAAAGTTTAAAATAATTGTGAAGTTGATCGACTCATTGATTAACGAAACCGCCACTATCACTTTCGATGCATTTGAAGTGTTGACTAGCTTGTCATTGGATTTCGACTTGATCTCCTCGGTGTTGAACACTGTCCAATTAAATGAACAAGTGCCAGGCCAAGCTATCGCCAAAAGAAAGAGAAGATCTTCCAGTCAAACAAAACAAAATATGGCTAGAGATGATATCAACAATATGGCATCAGCTCATCTTAAGAAATTGACGATCATTCTCGACTTTTTGGAAATAAAGTTGAATGAAAGCTTGAAACTCGATGGTGGTGCTTCAGATAATATTTCCAAACCCGAGTTGTTGGTGGAATTATTCAAGGTGTTGACAGACTTGGACTATTTGGGCAATGATGGCCATTTGCCTGTATTATACGCCCAAGAGACCTTGGCCAGTTGTATGCTTAATTCCATCAAGTTGATGAAGTCGAAGCAGTTCAAGTTCGATTCCAACTCCATTAGAGCTGATTTGATCGTCAACTCGATCCGTAATTCCACTAGTCCTCAAGTTCAAAACAGATTGTTGTTGGTAATTGCAGAATTAGCATCTTTGGCCCCAGAAATAATCTTACATTCAGTGATGCCTATTTTCACGTTCATGGGAGCACATACAATCAAGCAAGATGATGAGTTCTCCAACTCGGCATTACAGGAAACTGTTTCTAGAGTTATCCCTGCATTGGCTGCAAACGGGTCCACAAATATCGATGAAGATATTGAATTTTTATTGGCAAGTTTCGTGGCTGCTTTGCAACACATCCCAAGACATCGTCGTAACAAGTTGTTCAGCTCTTTGGTCAAGACGTTAACCGTGGAGAAATCGCTTCATGTGATCTTGTTCTTGGTTGGGAACCAGGTGCACAAATTGGACAACAGTCAAATCGATAATAAGAACTCGTTGATAGAATTTTGTTCTACATTGATCAAGAACTTTTCTGCCAAAGAACAATTGGATAGTATCCAGAAATTCTTGTTGTTATGGGACAAGGTTCCTGATGAAGCTGTTGAAAAGAATGATTCTGCATACGAATTGTTGATCAAGAGGCCAATCTACGGAGTCTCCATCTTGTCATTGACCAAGGATGAGCTCAGTAGATTGAAAGTGGGATTGTTGGAGTTCGTCAATGAAATCATTTCTCCAAAAGATGAGTTTAATGAAATCAATTTGTTGAAGTTGAAGATGAATATCCAATTATTAGACAGCGACGTCGAAGAGTCGAAGAAATCAGCCTTGTTGTCTAGTTTCAATGGGATCATATCTTTCTTATTGAAATCCCTCGATCACTTCAACCTGAAGAATGGTAAAATTGTTCTTGATCTTTACAAGGTGTTGAACAACTTCTTGGATATGTTGCCGGTTTCGTACTTCATTTCTTCCATTACGAACTCACTTGATACGAAATTGCTCAATGATGCAATTTCGGTCAAGATTGCCGTCAACTTTAGCAATTTGACTGCCGTGAAGTTCGACAACGAATTGAATATCAACAACGTGGATGAGGAATTGAAATCCGTTATCACCAACACCTTCTTACCTGTGCTTATGGATGGAATTAAAAGCTACTTGAATTTGGAGTTGCAACAGAGCTATATCGACACTTTTGCAGTCACTATTTCCAAATTGGCCCTTGTTGACCCAGAGGTATTTTCCGGAAAGAAGGTATTACAAGAAGCCCTTGAGGTCCTTGTGGGAGAGAGAGGGTTATTGAGTGGTAAACCAGAATTAATCATTTCTTCCGTCAACGCTATAATCAACATAGTGAACGTTTTGGGAATCAAGGCTATCGGATTCTTCCCCAGAATCATTAAACCGTCTTTCAGTATCTGGAACCAACACAAGCCAGTTGAAGATGAAGATGAAGATGACGTTGACGAGGACAAGCTAGAATTGCAAAGATTGGTACAAACCTCGATTTTGTTGTTGTACTCCTGCTTGGTCAAGAAATTGCCAGCATTCTTGGGCTCCAGTTTGGACCAGATGATCATCACCATTTTGAACAGTAACGTGGTCGCTAGTGAAATCAGATCGGATATCTTGGACTCTTTTATCAAACATATGGAATTATCGGTATTGTTCAAGAGTTTCATCAATATTTGGAACAACAGCAAGTTCTATGATAATGACAGACCAGAGAATCTCGGGTTGTACTTGAATGCCTTGGAGACCATCATTGAAGGGCTCGATAAGAAATCGGCGATTGCTAATGCAAGTAATTTATTGAAATGGCTCATGAAATCCTTCGAATTTAGACATCACTGTGAGGTCAACAATAAATTCAACAACAACACCATTCACCGGTTGGAGGTTTCGTTCCATAAATGTGGAATCAGTTTCATCATGAAATTGAACGACAAGTCATTCCGTCCCCTTTTCGCTTCGTTGACAAGATGGGCCATCAATGGTGAAGATTCAACCATAAGCGACGAAATAAGCCGATACTTATCGTTCTTCAAATTTTTCAACAAGTTGCAAGATGAGTTCAAGAGCATCATCACATCTTACTACTCGTACCTCATCGAACCAGTGGCTGACATCCTTACCAAATTCTCCAGTGGTAAGATTGTTGAGATTAATTTGAGAAGAATCATTTTAATTTCCATCAACACTTCGGTCAAATACGACCAGGACGATTACTGGGCACAGACGTCAAGATTCGAATTAATATGTACCCCATTGTTGGCCCAGTTGAGCAACATCGAAGACTCCATTGGGAAATATTTGGTGAAAGCCATCACTAATTTCACATCCAGTGTATCTTCTGATGAACATGACAATGTTATTGTTCAAGAATTGCTCAAATACGTGTCCAATGAAACGGAAGTGAGCCCAATGACAAAGATTTGGACCATAAGAACCTTAAAGTCCATTTTCCAGAAATTAGGTGAAAACTGGTTAAGCCATTTGCCAACTTTGGTTCCATATATCGCTGAGTTATTGGAAGATGACGACGAGTCGGTGGAAATGGAAGTGAGAAAAGGTCTCGTCCGGGTAATTGAAAATGTTTTGGGTGAGCCTCTAGATAGGTACTTAGATTAATGTATATAGGTAAGGTAGAAATCCTACACCACGTCAAGCACTTAGCTGTTTTGTACTTAGCTGCAAACAGAAGACGCTATTCCCGAATCAATTTCGTGCCAAAACCAAATGCAGAACCTTCCACAAATTTCCCGGATGCGACAACGAAAAATTTATAAAGAGTGAAAAAACCTGAATAATTTTACCAACTTACTAAATCTCCAAAATGGTACGTTTTTAACGAAAACTGGGCATGAGCTGCCGTGACTATGTCTCTCACTGTCAGCGGTAAAGCACATGAGACACGGGAACGCTTTGTTCGCCAAGTTTGCTCAATCAATCTATAATCAATGATACTAACCAATGTCAGTCTTTATTAAGAAGTGCCCAAAGCTTGAAACCATTGTTCGACAGAGTGTTGATCCAAAGATTGAAGCCAAAGACCCAAACTGCTTCCGGTATCTATATTCCAGAAAAGAACCAAGAAAAGTTGAACCAAGGTACTGTCATTGCCGCTGGACCAGGGTTAGTCAACCCAAGTAACGGTGACGTTATTCCAGTGACTTTGAAAGCTGGTGACAAAGTGTTGTTGCCACCTTTTGGTGGAAGCACCGTCAACGTGGGAGAAGAGGAATACTTGTTGTACTCTGACAAAGAAATTTTGGCCAAGATCGATGATTAAATCCACTTTGCAGTGGTTTTAGATCCGGCACCTTTAGTATCTTGTAAATAACCGAAAATAAAAGGAATTTGGATAGGCTTACCCGTAGAGTTAGTTTTCAAAGCTTTGAATCGTATTCTCTTGATTAAGCCCCAGCACGTCGTTTAGAGCTCGGCTGCACAGTGGTTCGTGTGGTTCACAATTGTCTCTTACCAGATGAGAATTTAGGGGCATGAGCAAAAGGGAAAAACAAAAACTGACCTTTTATAGATAATATCTTCTCCTTACAGATAGTTGTATCACCCACCACCGACGGGTCATCATCAAAGACACAGAACACAAAGCTTTGACCAGGTATCAACGTAGTCCACAGACAATAACCAAAGACAATGGCCGATAATACACAGAACAGATTTGCTCAGTTCAAGTTAGTCCTTTTAGGAGAAAGTGCAGTAGGGAAGTCGTCTATTGTACACAGATTTGTGAAGAATACGTTCGATAACTTCAGAGAGTCCACCATCGGGGCAGCATTCTTGACACAAACCATCACTTTGCCGGAGTCGAAAACCACCATCAAGTTTGAAATATGGGATACTGCTGGTCAAGAAAGGTACAAATCCTTAGCTCCCATGTACTATAGGAACGCCAATGCGGCATTGTGTGTTTACGATATAACCAGTGTGGCTTCATTCAACAAGGCACAGGAATGGATCAAAGAGTTGAAGAAGCAAGCCCCTGAAGGGATTGTCATTTGCTTGGTGGGAAATAAGACGGATTTAGAAGACGAAAGGCAGGTGGACCAACAAGAAGTGATGCAGTACGTCCAGCAATTGAATGAGGAGGAAGACAACGTGGTTATAGCCGAATGCTCTGCCAAATCGGGTGACGGGGTGTTGGACATATTCAATAAGATCGGTCGGGCTTTGCCGGTGGAAGAGGTGATCAATGGCGCTAATAATAGAGCTAGACAAGTGGGCACCAGGAAACCGGGGGTCGATCTTAACAGACGTCCTGCTCCACAGCAGAACACCAGTTGTTGTTAGAAGCATCGGGGCTCGCTTACCCATAATCATTATCCCACCAGTCGGTCCCAATTCTTTACATAGCTGACAGCCCGGCCACCACGATCTCAAATGATGGCCGCACCTGCCGCATTTCATGTTGATCATTGAAAGCAGGTTCAGGCACCCGTTCTATTGACCCAGTCCTTGGGCCCATCCTGCATCTTAAATTATCTTCCAGTGCCATCTCAAAGATACACCAGAAAGTTATGTCCTCCCGGTTTAATTCCTGTAATGAGTCGACAGCCCATTCGTTGTTCAGATTGCGGGGAAGCCCTGTTTCTTTTTAGTCATTAATGTATACGTCGCTTTGGTCTTTAGATCGGTTGTTGGCGTGAGTGTGCTATACTTTTAATTGTCCGGGTAAGTTATATCCTCACTGTTTTCGGCGCCACACACCCATCCTAAAAGAAAGCGTGCGCTTTCCATCTTTTGAAAAATCCACTTCTTATTGAAAACTTTTCGAGTGAAAAATTTTTTTTCTCTTCTCTGTTAACTTATTTTATTAAAAGATGTCTACTCGTCCACAAGTTTCTGTTGTTTCCGCTCAAGGTGAACACACCTCCACCCAATTACCATTACCAGCTGTCTTCTCTGCTCCAGTCAGACCAGACATTGTTCACTCTGTTTTCACCAGAGTCAACAAGAACAAGAGACAAGCTTACGCTGTCTCTGACAAAGCTGGTCACCAACATTCTGCTGAATCTTGGGGTACCGGTAGAGCTTTAGCCAGAATTCCAAGAGTTGGTGGTTCTGGTACCCACAGATCCGGTCAGGGTGCTTTCGGTAACATGTGTAGAGGTGGTAGAATGTTCGCCCCAACCAAGACCTGGAGAAGATGGAACATCAAGGTTAACCACAACGAAAAGAGATACGCTACTGCTTCCGCTATTGCTGCTTCTGCTGTCACTTCTTTAGTTTTGGCTAGAGGTCACAGAGTCGAACAAGTTAAAGAATTACCTTTAGTTGTCTCTAACGAATTCGAATCTGTTCAAAAAACCAAAGATGCCGTTGCTCTTTTGAAAGCTATCGGTGCTCACAAAGATGTTGTTAAAGTCATCAAGTCCAAGAAATTGAGAGCCGGTAAAGGTAAATTGAGAGGTAGAAGATTCACTCAAAGAAGAGGTCCATTAGTTGTCTACTCTGAAGACAACGGTTTAGTCAAGGCTTTGAGAAACGTCCCAGGTGTTGAAACCACCTCCGTTAAACACTTAGGTTTATTACAATTAGCCCCAGGTGCTCACTTAGGTAGATTCGTTATCTGGACTCAAGGTGCTTTCGAATCCTTAGATTCTATCTACGGTTCTGAATCCACCAGCTCCATCAAGTCTAACTACACCTTGCCAGCCAACATCATCTCCAACACCGATGTTACCAGATTGATCAACTCTTCTGAAATCCAAGCCGTTGTTAGACCAGCCGGTCAAGCTTCTCAAAAGAGAACTCACGTCTTGAAGAAGAACCCATTGAAGAACAAGCAAGTTTTGTTAAGATTAAACCCTTACGCCAAGACTTTCTCTTCTGAAAGATTAGGTTCTTCCAAGGCTGAAGCTTCCAAAGCTAAACCATCCAAGGGTGCTTTCGCTGCTGTCTTGAAAGATTAAATCATTCAAAAATAAATCACTTAATTTATTAACCTGAAGTACTAATATTAGATATGTCAAAATTGAATATGATTGATAATACACAATATTTTTTATAAAAACTTTTCTACCGTTTCTTTGGAGGGACGTAACGTATGCTAGGATTGTCAGATTGTACAAAAGAGTCTGATTCTACAGCGAAGTGTAAGGCAATAATGTACAATAGAAAGCTATAACCGAACCTAAAATAAACCGAAAATATCATGATGCAAATGATAAGAAAAATATAAAACAAGCTGATTCATGCGTTCAACTACTTATGGGTTCAACGACATTTTCAGCAAAGTAACTTTTGCCCGTAGCAGAATCTGTCCCCACAATGTTACCTCTTTGGTTACTGTATTCACAAATGGTGTATTGTCTCCAAGAGTTGTCACAGGACACGTAAGCACACCCGACTTGAGATGTAGACTTCCAAACGAGTTGTGTAAAGTGCCCGGTTTGTTCGTTGAAACCTGGGTCATTGAAATTGTAGTATTGGATTTCGTTGTACCAAGCATCAACTGGAGATTTACCTCCAGAATAACCAGCGGCCAAGTTCTCACCGTAAGGACCGCCAGAGTGGATTAATTGCACGTTGTCGCAAGAGAAGGAGTCCTTGGCATAGTTAGCAGCGTACTCGGCCAAAGTGTTGTTCCACGAAAGGTGTTGCACTCCATGTAAGTCTCTCTTGGTGTTATGTTCGTCCAAGATGTCTTGCTGGAATTCACTGAGGCTCGAAGAAGTTTCAGTGGAGGAGGCGGTGGAGGAAGTGGAAGAAGTGGAAGACGTGGACACCGTGGAAGTGGAGGTGATAGTGGAGGTACCTGGAGCCGAAGTGGTAGTTGGAGTGGAAGTAGTAGTAGGAGTTGAACTAGTCGTTGGTGCCTCTTCAGCGGTGGTGGTGGGCGTGGAACTAGTGGTTGGAGCCTCAGTCGTAGTTGGAGTGGAACTGGTAGTTGGGGTCCAAGTAGTCGTTGGCGTGGAACTAGTGGTTGGAGTTGAAGTCGTAGTAGGAGTCGACGTAGTCGTTGGAGTGGAAGTAGTCGTTGGAGTCGAAGTAGTGGTAGGAGCATCTTCAACAGGGGTGGGCGTCGAAGTGGTCAAGCCTGGAGGTGGGCCATTCACGGTGTTCACACCAGTTATAGTAACGGTGCCTGTCGTGTAGGTTTTCCAGTCAGTCACAGGAGCTGCAGTGTGCATCCGGGTGATGATTTTTACTGGGGCAGCTTGTGCCACCGAAAGTAAAGCAGTAAGTAATAATGTAAGTTTCATGATTGACACAGAATAGTAAGGATTGTAAAGCACAAGGTAAATCGAAAAGAAAGTATTTGGTAAGTGTGTTAAGTAACAGTGAATGTAAAGTAGTTGGGAGGCTTTGATAAAGAACGAAAGTAAGCTTACCTGAATGTGTCTTTTACTCTAACGATGTGGGAGGATTCTAGTAGTATGTCTTATTTGGAGAAGAATGGAGAAAAAAAAGTTTCAATGAATGCAGAACCCAGTTATTTAAGAGGCAGATTGTCGGAATCAGCCAGCATCTTCACAATGCCTTCAATATGATGCAAGTAAGAGCTCACTTGCAGGAAATAATGCTTAAACCAATATCGATACAATAGCCAGCAGTTGCGATTGACATAATTGAGCAAATGGAAAATTTAGCAGCCTAATTTTCGCTTTTGGCATTACTTGCAACCGTTTAGCCAGCCCCCGGCCCCAACCAGGAAAATGGTAGATGCACTAGGTCATAAAAATCTATTTTTTTGGGGTGAATCACAATAAGTGGCGGGGCATAGGCGACGACTGGCGTTTAAGGTGGGCAACCGGAGATGATGGCACCATAACCTGGACAAGAAAGTGTTGTCGTACCGGCCCCGATCAGATCGGCTTTTGAAGAAAAAATGTGTAGCGTATTTTTCACAGATTGATTTTTCCGGGAACAATTTTATGATTTTGAATACATGACAGAGACAATAGTACTGGCTTAGGTTATGCAACCCATGTGAATACTTCACGTGAAGGTTTCCTCGGCGTTTTTTTGTAAAGGACAGGTATTCGTTTTTGCGTGCCCTTTAGAAATACAAAATTTTGATCGCCGATGGACACCAATTTTGCGAAGGGTTGACGTCCAAATAGGGGCTTTCGGATATATCAGGAAAGAGTGGAAACAGTCTGATTTGCCCCAAAAAGTACAAACACAAGTAGATACACGCCAGAGGGTCCAACCTTCAACAAATGCCTTAACGAACACCTTCACAAACATCTTCACAAACACATTATCCCGAAAAACTCTTTCCCTAAGCTGATTCTCTTATCGTCAAAAATGTAATGGCGCACGGCCGTGGAAGATGGTTTCTTTTTCCCTATTCTGAGGTAATTTTTCAACAGGACAAAGTCACAAAAGTTACTTGTGTGGCGCCGAAAAAACTGAAAAGGACTTTGACACAGAACGTATTCACTTGTGGCAAGCTCAAAAACAAGTGTCTTTTCTTTCCAAAGGATTTCGTATTGAAAAAGAAGGATCTAAGGGTCTTCGTTCGGCTATAACTTTGTAGTGTCGACTCCAAATCAATATTTCTCACAGCAAAACAAAACTCGGTACGCACGTAAAAAGTGTTGATTCGGTCGCCGGTTTTCAGTGTTTTGTACTTGATTGTTGGTGTTGCGTATCTAAGACGCCATTGTTTCCCCCGCCGATTGATTAAGGCCACCAAAACTAGCTTTGAAGCCTACCATGTTACGAGGATTACGTAAAAAGGCGTCCATTCTTCTGTTGACGTCTCAGGTGCTGCAATCACTGGATCCTGATGAGAAAACATACAAGTTGATTCTTAAACAAGTCTATGACTTCGAAACAGCTTTGAAGGCCATGGACTACCTTTTGGACGACAGATCGCCCGAAGGAACCAAATTGTTAAGGTCCAAAATTGCTGAGCACAAAGCTCTGGGGTCGGAACAGCCTGTAGGAGTGTTTTATATTGCATTAGGGGTGATGGAGTTCCTTGAAGCCACTTTGGGATTCGAGCCGGAGGTCATGGCAAAGGCCCACGCGGTGTTATCTGAAGCAGAGAACACCTCTGTGAACAATTGTAAGTTCAACGTGAAGCACAACTTGGTGACGTCTCATATTTATCCCCCGGGGACTGAACATCAGGTGATCCAGGCGGAGGCCACTTTGTTGAACGCATTGGTGATGTTATTGCAAGAAGATAACGGTATGGTGGAGAGCGCCAAAGCCTTGTACAAATTGAGGAAGGCGTATCACATTTTGGATGCGGTGCACAAGAAGATCAAAGAGCTGGAACCTCTTTTCAACAGGAACTTGGCCAAATTGAAAAAGCAGTCGTCTATGTATGGACCTAACGCCAAAAGCGTTAGCTCCGTCGACTTGCCAGCATTAGGGGGAATTGATTCTTCCAATACTTTACCGCAGGATTTGCAGTTAATGAAGGACTTGGAGTCTGTGTTCCAGATGAGAAAGGCCAGAGTTGAAGGGACTAGTTTAGGAAACTCCGTTGACCCCAAAGCAGTGAACTTGTTCGCCGACATATCTGCTAACTCTTCTTCTGCCACTTTGTCAAGACGTGGGAGCTCTTTGGTCAATGGCAAATCAAGCAGGGCCGCCACCCCCAATCCAGATTTTTCCAACACAAACATGAAATTCAGAAACACCAATACTCCACCCATCATCCAGGTCGAAAAGAAATCCTTCGACCTTGACACAGGAGAACAGCCCGACGAAGACTCCGACAATGACAATGAGTTCTCGGATGCTTTTGAAACTCTTGATGGGTCAATGGATTTGTTCCCTGGCGTCGGTGACCAGCATTTTGCAGAAAGCTTAGACGCTTCTAGTGTGTCAATTTTGACGGAGTCTTCCGCTGACAAATCCTCGGACAATTACTTGCACGTATCGACCATTGACGAATACATTCATTCCGGGGTCCAACTTTGTTTTGGAATATTACAGGTGGTGTTATCATTGATCCCTCCCGCTATTGGGAAAGTGCTTTCCATCGTTGGTTTTAAAGGAGAGAGAGATGTCGGCCTTAAGTTGCTCTGGAGGAACGCCATCACTTGTCGGAACATTCATGGGGACTTGGCGTTGTTATGTTTATTAGTGTTTTACGACGGGCCTGTGCAGTTTGTAGACCAGGGATTCCAATTGCCAGAAAACTCCAACGCTAATGTCAGCAACATAATCGACATAGGATCCAGAGCGTCCATATCAGATGAGGAGTTGGAGCGGGTGTTGTTGAACCCTGATTTTTACACTCCTCAATTGTTGGACAAGGTCAGAACGTTCTTCCCCCATAATGCGTTGTGGGTCTTGCAGCAAGGGAGGGTTTTGGCATCACATGGCCAATTGGAGAATGCTATCAAGACCATGCAAGATTTCACTGATGATCCCAACAATAAGATCCAAATGGAGCAATCGGAATCGTTATTGGTATTCGACAGAGCCACTTTCTACTGCTTCAACCACCAATTTGACGAAGCAGCCAGAGACTTCATCCGGTTGATAGATATGAGTTCGTGGTGCCGTAGTGCTTACTTGCTTATGGCTGGATCTTGCTACGTTGCCAAATATAGAATGATTAAGATGGGGTTGATAAAATTCGACAGCGACCAAGAAAAAACAAAGCAATTAGACCATTATGCTGAATTGGCCGAAAAGTATATCAAATTGGCCCCAACTTACGTCCCTAACCATGGGAGCAATGCCACAGGCAGGAAAGGTGGTATAGGTGGTGGCAGTAAGCAATTGCCCTTTGATAAATTCGTTTTGAGAAGGACCAACCAATTGTTTGATAGAGCCAAACATTACCCTGACAAAAAATTTGTCGATATCGTCGGGACTTCCATCATCCATGAGATGATGTACTTCTGGAACGGGTACAATAGAATGGGGGAGAAGAACTTTGAGCTTTCCTTGAAAATTACAGGGTATTCTGGTGCCGTGGGCACTGAATACTCAATGAATACTGAACAAGTGAATTACGCTAAAGTTCCGGAAACAGATGACGAAGCCATGATTAGATACTTCATTCAAAGTATATGTCTCAGACTGTTGGGCAAAGTTAAAGAAGGATTAGAGATTCTTGATGCCAAAGTGACTTCAAAATTTGTATTGCAAGATGCTCCCTTCAAATTCAACAGGTTAAATTACAGTCCGTACTTATGTCCCACGGTGTTATACGAGAAGACCATGTTTATCTGGTTACTTAGAACCTCCAAGCCGGGCTTCGACATCAAAAGCTCAGCACATGAATCAAAAGAGTGTTTGAAGAAAGCCAGTTTGATCAGTGATGTTAAGGATTATGAGTTGAGTAATCGTACAAGCATGAGGATAAAGGCTGCTAGTGAAAAATTGGACCAAATTGCTGAGTTGGCTTAAGCATACCATTAATCATTGTCGTTTTTTATATACTTATATACAATTGGTACCAAGAAAATAGAGCCTCTTGTAATGGTAAGATATTTTGCGTTTGGTTAATTGAAGTAAGTGTTTATCATTATGTTGGCAACATTCACCCTAAAACAGATGGTCAAGATCCACAACACTGCCAAAACCGGCAACACCCCTGCCACTATTATCAACTGCAACACTTTGGCAGAGTTTTCACTGGATTTGGAGTTGATAGAATGAGTATTAACAAACGGGAGTGAACTAAACCCATAGAAGGTGATGATCGAATAGTACCCCAAGGCCACGAAATAGAGGGTGTTGCCCAAAAACAAGGAAATGAACGATTTCTTGATTGTAATCAATGGTAGAAGGATGAACTGGACCAAGTACAACAAGAACCAAATGACTAAAAATGAGTTGCAGTGAACATCGAAACAGAATCCCCACTCAATGTAGTTGACATTGAACTTGTTGGCGGTGCTGATGCCCCAAGTGTCGTTGAAGATCTTGTTGGCCACCAACCAACTCACAGTGGACACAGCCAAGCCTGATAGGTAGAAGTCCACAAGGACCATGTAAAGAATCAATTTCAATATATCTAGGAAACGAGGCGAATAAGCCAACCCCCACGCTATGGCACTAACACTTAAGAATATTGTCAAAAGCACCAAAAATGAAGGGTCCTCTCGTGCATAGCTGTTCTTCCCGTTGGAACTGTTGTGTTTGTAGAAGTACTGTGATCGGTACATTTTCCTGGGGTTCGTGATCAAGTTTAGGATCTCCCACATAGCCGTTTCGAAGTCCAACGTGTTTGGTTTCAATAACCGTTTAGCCATGCTTCTTAGCTTCTGGAGCAAAGTCAACGATGTTCCGGAGTCGGGTCCCAATTCATAGTACGTCGAGCCATTGGATATCACCGAATGGCCTGATATGGATCCCGGCCTTGTTCTCAGTGATCCTGCCACACTGGGCACTTGAGGAAACAAATCTTGCGTCGAATACGGTAAATTGAATCGCTTGCTCATACGGGGTAGGCTTTGTATATATTCGGGCGCTGAGGATGTTCCAATTTACACACTGTCAAGTTTGTGCCTGCCTTTGCTTCTGGTGGCTGGAAAGCGTTACGTATTTACGAAGAATTTTAAAATAAAAGTCTATCGCATTTTTACCTACTGCCATTAGCTGGTGGTTCATTTGACTCGAGATAGCCTTCTAGAGATTTGGCTTATACGGGCGTCTATTCTTACCAGCATACAGCTATTGTTAATATACAGGGGTCAGCAGTTCTAGGAACTAATGGAGTCTCATTCGAGGAGTCAATTCGTTTAGACGGGTTTGTACGTCGAAAGACGACTTATTGGATAATGCGATTGGCGACTGGTTCAGCGGGTGATTGGTGCTTGAACGGCTGCTGGCCCGGGTACTGGGGTAGCTACTCATGTGGGCCGTGAAGGCACCGTTGTCGTGGCTGTTCTGTCCACTACCCACCTGAAATGAAGGTGTGTTGGGTGTCTGAGGCTCCTGGGGAAACAAATTTCTCATTTCCTGGCGCCATATGCTGTTCACCACGTCGGCCACTTGCTGGTCCTCGGGCGGCTTGTCTATGGCTTCTGCCATGTTATGTATCTGGATGAGTTTGTGCCATCCAGAGTCTGACCCTTCTTTTCCCTCCATCACTTTCTTCCTGTTCAAGAAACCCAAGGGTCCTACATTCGACCTCAAATACTGCGTGCTTTCGCCGGCGGCGATTGGACACAGATCAACGCTGTATAATCTGAAGTCAGTACCCCTGGAAAACCGGAGCCGGAGCTGGTTGTATTGCTGCATGATTGTTTCGTGCTGAATCCTGGTGGTGTGGTCGGAAAAACCAGTGCCGAAATTGGAAGATTGCAGCAGGTGGAGGCTGAAATAACTGGCGGTCTTGGAGATATTCTCCTCTTGGCTATGCAAGTCTCTGTAGTCCAAGACTTTCTGTTGGGTTCTGGAAAAGTTAGCGGTTTCTGCTTGCGGAGTGGTGGCATTGTACTTCTGCACAAAGTTGTTCTGGAAATCATTGATCTCGTCCATGATTGACCCTAGGTTCACATCGTCCAATATGGTGCCGTCCAAGAGCATTCCCTCATTTAAGGCCACGTTGGGCGACGTGAAAGAACCGTGGTTGGTACTGGTGGCGTGGAGCTCGTCGTCGCTGTCCTCGTCCAGCTCGCTGTGGTATTGCATATGCTTGGTGTTGGTGGTCTCGCTGTTACTGGCGGTCGATGGCTGTGGGAATTGGCCTTTTTGTCGGGGCACGGTGTCGAACTCTTCGCCGTCTTCACCGTGGATTAACTTCACCATTTTGTTGTATATCTTGCTGGTGATGGATCGTGTGGGGGTGGTGGCCCTGGTTTGGCCGTTCTGCAAAAGCTGTGGTGATTCCAGTGGTGACTGTAAGTCTTTGAAATGGTTGTCTGCCGAAGCCACAAAGTTACTGACGGGTCTTCGTGTGTCGTACTGGTCTTTGATGACCGTTAACGGCGATATGCTATTTGGGTCCATGAACTTGTCGTGAGCATTTTCATTGGCATGATTGTTATTTTCGTTATGGGGATGGCCATCCTGGGCCAAATACTGGATAGAGTTCCACCGTTTCATGGCAGGCCGCAGAGAGGCATCGCTGACCATGGGGATATTTCTGGATCGTGAACGGGAATCTCCCAAAGACCTTATCAGATTAGTTTTAGTGAGTACCCGTTGGACTTCGGGCGCAGGAGACGTGTTTCGGAGATTGTGGTTTTGGATGGCTTGCTGGAGGAGCTGGTTGTCCTGGTTTCGGGTAGAAGGATGACTCAACCTGGATAGCGACCTATGTGGTCTGTTGGGGACATCGGTGGTGTTTTTGATGTTTTTAATAGTGCCTACATTTTCATCCCGAATTCGAAATTCGTTATTCAAAGTACTTCTCCCTCGACTTCGGCTTCGACGTAGATCGGTCTGTTCCGTCATGAGGTGGGATGTGGGGATAGGATTTGGGGACACGATGGGTCAGGTGCTAAAGACTCATGTAATGGTACACAGTGAAAAAAGGGAATTTGAAGGTGGACGAAACTTCGTATCAGAAGAAGTAATATTAAGCCGCATTGATAAGGTTTTTCGGCCAATAAAATTTGGAAAAAAGATAGCCCGGAAGAAACAGCAGAGATCGACAGATTTTTTTTGTGTGGTTTTTAAGACAAATTGAAAGGATTCGGAAAGTGTACAACTACTGATGCAGAGGTCCGTACCAGACACTTTGGTTTGGATTGTTATTCGTCTGTGGGTCCGGAACCTTGTCAATCCAAATTAGTGTTTTCGGAAAAATCCACCTCAACTGCGCTTATCATCACGTGACACGAAAACCGGTATTATATATTGGATGTAGTATAAAGTAGATGCTTCACCTAGTGCCGACTTTCAATAAGCCGTCCACCAACCCGCTGGAAGCACACTCGATCAAAGTCTTTTGCCTCCTGATCACCAATGAACTCAAATTTATGATCTTTTGTCTCTCCTTCATGATTTCGGTGCTGTCGACCACCGTCTTCTTGCTGATTATTTTTTCAAAGATCTTAGACAAATCTTCCACGACTTTATTCAAGTATTCCTGAAGTTGTTCAAAGACATCTGCGTAGTTTGTGGCTTCGAGGTAGAAGCTCAAACAGTAAGTCCACTTCAACGTCTTCCGGCCATTTCTAAGTGCGTTGCATGCGTCTTGTAAAAACTGTACATCAATCCACGAAAGAATCTCTTCGTTCAATTTCAGCTGTTCCTCCATAAACGTTGCCATTCTCTGATTGACGATATTCAACGTCTTCAAATCACCCTTCATAGATGACTCATGCAATGAGAACCTCTTGTAGTAATGCAAGTATCTTTGTAAGGTTTCTCTCTTCTTCTTTTGGTTGTTCTGTAGGTCGTCTTTGGTGCTCTGTTCGAACTTACTGCACTTGTAATATTCAGTGCCATGAATGGCCCACTCCTTCAAACAAATCCAACAGAACTGGAAACAACAAGTGGAACATGTCATATGGTTGCAACCTCCGTTTTTCTCAATTGACGCAAAACATTTGGGGCACGAATGGGTGTTTGCATCTATCCAATTGGCTGTTTCCGAGTCATCGTTACATTTTTTGATCCACATCTTCACCATACCGCAGGGGCAGGGTAAATGGTCTTCTTTTTGGCAATCAAAACAGAATCCATGGTCATAAGGGCATGTAACCATTGGGATGGAATTGATGGCAAGATCCATGGCGACTTCGGCCCCATTAGTCGTACCCAAAGAAGAGGTGATCTCAGTTGACGGATTAAGTGTATCCGATTTGTTCAAAACCTCAACCAACCCATCACAGTCAGGGGCAGGGCACCACTTGAAGCTACTTCTTTTACCTATTATGTGAGACTTGGCAGCATACTTCAAGAGTACATTATTAGAATACCTGTCGTTCTCTGGTAATTCGAGCCCCGAAAAGTGGAATGCCGAAGTTGCTGGCTTGACGTACTCGTAGTTCTGATCCATAGCTTCTTTTTCGGGATTGAGCGACTGCCCACTGAACGGGTCGACATTTGGCTCTTGTAGTCGGGGGGCCTTATCATATAACTGTTGCACGGTGTCGTGGGGTATGCTCAAAGTACACGTCACATTCATACACCGAATAAGGTTGCCTAAACCCACCTGATTTCGACTATATTCCCCGTAACAGTTCACACAAAACTCATGCCCACAAGCCAAGGCATACGTTTCTACTGACTTGTAGTCTTCACAGCATATCATACAGGAAAACTTCTCTTTCACTTGGAATGGAGAGTTTGGCCCTTTCTGCTCCTGTAGTCTCCGTCCTTGGTCAACTTGGTCTCGTAAAGTCTGGGACGGTAGCCCACAGTCCTCATATAATTGGTCGTGATTGTCATAGTAGTTGTCTATTACCTCTTCCTGCTGCCATTTACAATAATGTAGCATCACGAGGATGTCTTCGAAGTCGACGTTCACTAGCTGTTGGTTTATGGTGTTTGCAATGCTGATGAACTCCAAGTACACAAATTCAGGAAGCGTAGAACATCTGTACTCCACGGCGTGGGTTTTGATGGTACTTTGGACAGCGAGGTTGTTTCCACTGGGGTCAGAATAAGCATCTGAGTTGTCATTGTTGTCGGCTTCAAACCCATCGGAGTCGTCGTCAAAGGAAAATTCCGACCCATCATCATACTCCTGTGTCTCACTTAAGTTGTCGCTTTGTGACATCTCTACGTCAAGTTCCTGCATTTCTGTACTCACGAATTCCAGCTGGTAGAATAGTTACACACTTGTGAGTGTACGAAAGTGTAGTAGGACTTGTGAGTGCGTCAGCACGATGGTCGTTGATGCAAGTAGACTTTAAAATATTTAAAATACGATTAGTGACTTAGTTTTTTTTGAGGTGCAGGAGCGCATAGAATTGCATGCTCTACACAAGTATATTTACATCTGGCACTTTACCTGAGGGTTTTAAGCGTCAGAGTCTATGAATCTCTGGAGGATGGCCTTTTCTTGGTCAACAAGATTTCTGATGGTTTGAAGCCTGGGTGTAGTGGCAGCAAAGGCTGGAGGGTATTTAGCCAATTTCTGTTGTACCATCGACCTGATTTCTCTATTGACAACCTCTTCTTTAGACCTAGAGCTCGACTCGTTCAACAAGTACCGGAAGATTCTTGACTCTAGTTTGGATGGCTTGCACTCATGAAGTTTGAATTGAAAGATTTTGAACGGCATATGAAAGAGTCTCATGATAACATAGGTGTGATAGCTTACAGTACCATTGAATGCCACTTTGGCCGCAGATTGCCACCTTTCAGGGAAATCGTCGTCATCATCGAGGTCATCTTCTATGTCTTCGTCGTCAGAACTTTCTCCGTCTTCCCTTTCCTCTTGTTGTTCGTCCTTTGCCTGTCTGATAGCATCCATGATCTGCTCTTTCTTCATATCATGGATTATTTCACAGATAGATGGAAAATGCACTTCTAACCAGGAAGACTTGAAAGCCAACTGTATCTTTTTGTTAGACGTGGCAGTCTTCTTCAAATGGGAAACGTAGTTATTGAGTTGTTCGTGAAGCAGCACTGAATCGTTCACATTTGGCTCATCGTTATTGCACACAAACCCGTATCTTTGGAGTAAGTAGGGGTTGGAAAGTTCGTTGCCATATGTGTTGAAAAGTTCGTAGTTATGCAGTTCTTGAGGGGCCGATGTCAATACTATATCCACACACTTTGAGCCGTCGGCCAATTGAGCCTGTAAGTCGTCGCTGATCGTATGTTCGTGTCCATCGATGGTATCATTGAGGGTCACGCTGTTTTCGAGGCCTGTGCTATCGTTGGTTGTATCGTTTTCATCCTCATCGTCTTCCATTTCTTCCTTTTCAAGTCTTTCAATCAACTCCATTGTAATTTCTCCGATGTCTGTATCAGAGCTGCCGTCATCCTTTTCGTTGTCATCGTCTTCGTCGATGTGCTCATGGTCGCCATGGTGGTGATGGTGATCGTGACTGCAATCGCCATGGTCGTGAACATGATCGTCACCGTCTGTGTGTTCGCCTTCACTCTCTGCGCTTGACTCAGAGAGCTCGACATCGGTCAGACTGTCATAAAACTTCGAGAGGTCTAAGTTTTCGTCAACATCCACACCATGATCTTCTTCTTCGTCGCTTAGCCCTTGTAGTTCGTCATCATCATCATGATCTTCTTCTTGTTCTTCTTCGTCACTATCGTCCTCTTCTTCTTCCTCGTCTTCCTCTTCACTCCCCTCACTATCCTCGTTCATATGATCACATTCCTGCTCTCCACAGATATAACAAACATCATCGCCCCCGTCACACAAGAAATGCACATTTTCCCTCTCCCAAACCTCTCCCTCTTCGGTGACCAATGGCGATAGGTGGTTGAACAAATCTGCACCTGGAACCAACGATGGCCCATGGTACTCATCCACTTGAAAGGCCCTGGAGATCACCGACTGAACATAGGTGCCAAAAGTGGTCAACTTCTTCTTGTATATGTCAAATACCTCATCCTTCCTCGTCAAGTCCACATCAAACACATCTGGAATAGCCACAAGTTTCTCGTTGAACTTTGCAAACCCAACACATGCTTCGAATAATACGATTAGCTCTTCAAGGTCGTCCATTCCCAAAATGGCACATTCTGTGTTTTGAATTAGCTTTCTTTCCGCTTCACTCCAGAGGCAGATGGGCAAGTCGATATCGGTGCAACTGGGGTCAATTGAAGCCAAGTAATTGTACCAAGGAGAAGCCTGTTTCATTGCCAATTCATAGGTAAAGCAGATAATCAAACCATGCATTCCCGAAGTTAAGTCGATTTCCGGTTCGGGTTCTTCCTGGTCGTAGATTTCTGCATAGTCCACCAATAAATTGTATATCAGGGAGTTCTTTGTCGACAAGATATTGTCTTTGGGCACACGGAGCAAGACCGCATCGACTAGTGAATCATCGAAGTCGGATGGGTTCTTCAAAAAAACCCCCACACCCCCAATTGGCGACGTTTTTGGGGTTATGAGCAGATCTTCCCATAAAGCATTTTCTTTAAGCCACAAATGATAACTGTCCAATGATTTGGTGGTCATAATTGCGTATGTTCATAAAGCTAAAGAGTGTTTTATTCGTGTATTTATTTTTCTGGAGATGAGATGCAAAACATTACCCGGATACCAGACTTCGAGAAGAGGGAAGAGGCAGAAAAAAAAAGTATATAAGAGCGTAAAGCCTGGCGAAATTTTTTTCGTTTTCTTTTTTCTTTCTTCAACATCAGTAGTGGTTATACTATCTCTTTTAAAGATATATAACATTGTACTTAGTACAACTACATAAAGACCTTAGCACGTATCTTAAGTACACCACATCAGTGATTGTGTGAACTAGGTACGGCGTCAGCTAAGTGTTTTTTGACCTTTTTAACAGATTGGGCACAATTAACACTTCGTTTCCGGTCTTTTAGATCATAGCACTTTATGTTTTGGGAAAGCTCTGATACTTGTCGACAGCATTGGCTGTTTGGCGTAGGGTATCAGATACATGCATTGTGCTACATCTTTTGAAGAAACTCTTGTAGAGCAGTAGAGGTGAGATCACCAGCTTCTGGATCGTAGATCACGACCATATGTCTTTGTTCCCCCTTATTCTACTGGAGACGTCTCCAAGTCTATCTCGATATATCTGGAGCGTCTTTTCAGCTCTAACGCCTATTCTCCGACATCTTTACCGTTACCACTTGGTTGTTATCCTTTGACACTGGTCTCAATACTGCGAAATTTTCTCACTAAGAAAAATTTGATCATCTTTAATCGACATTCACATCAAATGGCTCACAGATTGATAGTAAACGTAGTGCTAACCGGAGCCACCGTGTTTGGCCGTGCATTCACAGAAGCTTACAGACAAGCGGCCAAAGTGGGTGCTGCTTCTGCTGCAAATGGAGTCAGCAAGAGTCAAAGTATCGGAGGAATCCCTGTGGATGAAGCATGCAAGATTTTAGGGTTGGAGAAGAAGGAGTTGAGTCTCGATAAGATTGATGAAAAGTATACGTACTTGTTCGAAGCAAACTCCAAGGAAAAGGGAAACTCGTTTTATTTACAGTCAAAGGTTTTCTACGCCATGGATGCTTTACGAAAAGAGTTGGAGTACGTGGAGAAAGTTAAAGAACAGAAGACAAAGAGTCCCGAGTGAAGGGGTAGGCCAGAGTCGAGCTTAGCACAAAGGCGACAGCAAATAAAGCGGAAGTGAAGGGGTAAAAAGGCAGAGTTCCGGACGCTTTGTGTTCAACGTGCTTCTATGAGCCACTGTGCCACTCCCATGGTTACTGACTAAGCCAGCACAACTTCTTACATTGTTTGTTCACATTCACCAAAGTTGGCGCCTCATTCTTGTAAATATCAAGTCATATATTGTTAAAACAATTGAATAAACGAAGAAATCGAAACCCGGTAAACTTTGACCTAGTAAAGCTGAAACAGTAAAAAAGGTTCTCTATACGGTCGTAAAAGCTATGCGACAAATTTTTTTTGTTTAGAAAATCCACAATTCTAAGACACCTTTTCTTTTTTAATTAAAGCCTCCAATATCTTTGCAAACGCCAGCATGAGTAACGGCAAAAATCCTAAAGAGTCAGAAGACCAGCTCTTACAGGACGCTTCCACCTTGTTAATGTTTGCGAACGTGGCCGCTAAACACCAGCAGGAAATAAGGAAACTGTCACCTTCCCCTCCTGCACCCCGGCCGCTGGCTTCTCAAGGGTCGTCTCAAGCTTCGTCACAGGTACAGTCGCCGGCTGTACAGGCCCTGGAACCGCCCTTTCAACAGCTGCAACAGCCACAAGGCCAGCACGCCGTTTTTGATCCTGCCAGACAGACGTACATCCAACCACAGCATCAGACAGCGTCAGCCCTTCCCAGTGCATCTGCGCCGCCACTGACGTACCAACAGGATTTGTTGCCAGCAGTGAGCCCTGTGTTCCACCAGAATCACCACCCACCGGCGTTGCCATACGCTGTACCGCTACCTATGCAGCTGCTTCCGGTATATCATCAAACACAGCCTATAGCCTCAAAGACTCCACTACCACCACAACTACCACCGCCACAAGTACAGCAGCCACCCCAGCCGCCGCCACAGCAAACCCATTACCCAAATCCGGGACAACACGTAGGGCCAGTGCCGGTGCAGATACCTGTTCCCCAAGCAAAGGTGCTAGTGCCATCCCCTCAAATCACCAGCCACTCAGCACCCTTGGCTACAAGCAGGTCCAAATCTCCTGCGCCAGCACTCAGTTCTGCACCCGTGTCAGCAAACTCATCGGTTTCGGGACCTTCACAACGGGAAACAGTGCAATCGAAACCCAATGATCCACCGGCCCAGCAAGCTCAAGCCAGTCAATCAACGTCCACCCACAAAAGAACCAGCTCCTTACCTTCCACTGGCAACCACGCCTTGTCACCAGGTCCCGCCAGCGTGGTTTTGTCTCGAGGGGAAGTGGGTAGGAACAATAATGCCATTATTGCTGCAGCAGCGTTGGCACAGGCCGCTGATAACCCCCTTCCATTAGTCAAAAGGAAGGAAGAAAAGAAAACCACCATCAAAACAGAAATCACTGACTCTGCACATATAGTGAAGCCTGACGTCGACGAAGTGAACGTCGAGGCCATTGAAGTGGCCCCGGACGTCAAACCTGCAGCCAAAACTCCCGAGCCGTTCGTGGTTCCTCCTCTCTCAGAATACAAAGTGGAACCAGACTCAGGAATCATAGGATGTATCTGTGGGATACAAGATGACGATGGGTTCACTATCCAATGTGATGTTTGTAACCGCTGGCAGCATTGTATTTGTATGGATTACAAGACGAATGAGGAAGTACCAGAAGAAGATGAAGAGTTCCGGTGCTATTACTGTGATCGGAGTAAATGGGGGAAGTTCGATGCTGAGAAGGCAAGAAGAGACACGATTGCCAGATTGCAACAGGAAAATGATGAGGAAAATCGTAGGCACGTTGGTATCAAGGATGGCCGAGACATCGCTTCGACCGAAGACGAAAAGGCGAAGCCCCCCAATAAAAGAAAAGTGCTGAACCCTGGAAGATTGGACGATAAAAAGAAGAGGCGTCCCGAAGGTGATAAACCAAAAGACAAGCGGAAACAATTGAGAGATGATTTTGCTGCTACCGAATCCAGCCAGTCCACTACCACCGAAGAAACTGTGGTGTTTGTCCCCAGCAAGGATAACGAGTTGTTCAAGGACGGCTGCACCGCTGAGAGTTACCAATCTACATACTATAAGTTGAGGAACAATGACTACCCCAATCACGAATTCCAAAGGAATTTTGAGAGCTTGGGTGTGCAGTTCTACGATAAGTACCAGAAGTTAACACCAGAAGAACAAAAATCAGTGAACATCGAAATTAAAGGATTGAAGGAGTTCAAATCGATACCCAAATTACCCGTCAAGTTGCCTAATTATGAAAAGCATATGCTGGAAGACGGAAAACCGTTTGGGATACCCAAGGTTCAGTTGCAAGTGAAGGCGTACTCAGACTCACAGAAGCAAAAGTTCAATGGAATCTCCAAATTGAGCTTGTTCGTTCAGGTAAATATCGATGAAAAAAGTGACGAAGCCGTGGAAGAGAAGATTCCTCTGGGTACGCCCGTCTTGGAGTATTTCGGGGTATTGGATTTGTTCGGTAACTACCGGGATAACAAGACCAATCAATACCACATATGGGGAACAACCAAACCAAAGGTGTTGAAGAACTCATTAAATCTCATAGGAGACGGCAAGTCTGCCGAAATCGTGGACATTGTTCTAGATTCAAGGTTTGTCGGTAATGAAACAAGGTTCATAAGGAAGTCATGTCCTTCTGCTAGTAACTGTGAGATCAAAACATTCTACATCCCAGAAACTCGTTCGTTCAGGTTTTTGGTCGTAACCTCAAAGGACATTGTTTTAGATCAAGAGAATACCGAAGAAGAGTTGAGGTTGCCATGGGAATGGGACGAGGCTCACCCTATCCACAAGATATATGGTGACGAAGCTAGGGAAATGGAGGGGTTGAAAGTGGACCAATTGCCCAAACATGAGAGAAGTCTTCTCATGAACACGGTCGATAACATCCTCTATTTCACAGAGTGTGGGTGCTCCACCACATCAGCTTCACCGCTGTATGTTCCGAATTGTGCAATCTTCAAGGTAAAGAAGGCCATCACATACTTGCTTAGATCTACCCGAAAAATATCCGGAATCACCAGTTCCAATGCATATAGGGCAAAAGAGGATTTGATGATGACGAAGGAACCAACTCCATTTGTTCCCTGGGAAGAAAGGCTCCTCCAAAGGGACCAATATATCGAGGCAAAGGTGTTCTTGCCTGCAGCTGATACAGATGAAGTAGAAGAGGAAAATGGACACGAAGGGAGGACTGAGAGTATCAAGGAGATTATCATCAAGAGCCAACTAATTCCTGCCGGACACGCAGATGCAGACCATGATGATAAATCCGATATTGTGCAAGAAGATGTGTTGAAGTTGTTCCCATTGAGCCAAGTCATCACCAATAAGATAGAAAAGACGGTGGAGGAAAAAGTCACAGTGAAGCCGGAAATTCAAAGAAGTTTGAGCGAGATCAAAGCAAAGATTGCCGATAACGACAGCATTGACAAAATCAGCAAGGTATTGAGTATCGATACCAGTAAGCCTGTCAATAAGCCAGTGGAAAAAGTCAGCAAACCTGTGGTCAAGAAGAAACTCTCGTTTGCCGACTACAAAAAGAAAATGAAATAATTGTAAGGATAAGTATGTACAGTAGGTAAGGAATAAAAAAGTTGTTTCTTAGTTCCGGTGAATCGGGTTCATATTTCAGTTTCAAGCCATTGTTGATTGCGGATCCTGGTGTGTGGAAACCCAATGACAATAGCCCGCCTAGTCAATCATACTCTAACCAAGTCCATAGCTTGAAACCAATGGAAATTCCTAAACATCGTAAAAGCATAGTTTAGCGTCTTGTATTGTTGCTCCGTAAAACACGGGAGGCACACCGGCAAAACCATGTCTCGTAATTCTGCAGATCCCCCACACCCACATTTAACCAATACAGCGCCTGCAGATCTACTTACAACCGAATCTACGGTTAGTGTTCAGTGGGTGCTTGTGTAACATCAGAACATGGCGCCTTCAATGTATAACGAACGCAAGGGACCTGCTTGAGTAGGCACTCGTGCCAGACCGTTTGGACAATCCACCGTCAACTCCATGGCAATGCTACCGTCAACCCACAAAAGCCGTGGCTTATGGCAATGCCTCTTTCGAGGTGCCAGATCTCAAACACCAAAGACACTTCCAACCCAGATATCATGCTCAAGTTGTAGAAATAATTTGACTGCAAAAAGAAACAACACGGGTACACCTTTTCTGCCAACTGATGGGATCCCCAATCATTTCTAGCTGGAATTCCATGCGGTGAATACAAAAAGTACTAGCACGAGAACGGTGTGTCTGTTTGGTGCTGCCCTATCACAGCGGGCACATAGCTACGTTACAGTTCACATAGCTTAAAAGCTACGGTAGCCTAAGTCGTGCGCCAACCCTGCAGTGATGTTGCAGTCACATTGAAGCGCCAAACTTGCTCTTGACGTCAGATACACCGCTCCCTGCAAGATATCCGTTGCTATAGATCCGTTGCTATAGATCCGTTGCTATAGATCCTCTTCACTGCAAGTGCCGTTGCCAAGGCCCCAGATAGCCTGCCGACATCGCCACGACACCGATCTCCACACAGGGGCCCTGGGCCGCGACATTGGACATCACCACACGACATACATGCGCTATGGATTACGATAGCCAAAGCGACGTGTCGACACCGCAACAGGGCCCGGCCGCCAGAACCCAGCAAGACCGGTTTCACGGGCGGAAAACACGTAGTATAATCCCGCCCATCGAGCAAGAATAGCCTTGGCCCGCCACGTACGGAAGTGCCAGTACACAAATGCCAAACAATCCACAAGCACTTCATTGACAAATTGACGATTCTTACGACGGAAATCCATTGGAGAGAATTTCATTCATAACCTTTTAAGTTCCATTGTTCACCGAAAAAAATAATCTCAATTATTTGTAGGCATTCATCCTTACTTAAAATACGGGTTAACAAATTGAGTATGCAAAGTCATGCACGACATGGCAACAAACCGAACAGGGAAGAAAGCAGATTTGGGGAGGAAAACTTTTGGCACTATATGTGGGTGTGGTGAGGTAGAATGGATGGTGATTCATAGTCATTGGCAGGGTTGAACCACAGGCGGGTTGATTCACCGCCCTCGCAGTTCCATGACGCAGTGGTCACGATGGTTATAAATTTTGGCACGGCGCCGCCAGATCTGGCAGGAGTAAAAGGGCACAAGTACACACCGGAAGCGCCGTGGTGGGACTGGTTACCAGTGGTTATTGAGCTGTGGGGGTGACGAAGGTCGGGCAGTGGCGTGAGCACTTATTCTTCGCCGTTAGGCTGTAAGCTGTGACTGGTTACAGAATCGTGGGATCAAGGCAGGAGTCCGGGCTGGGACCGTCTAGGCCTGGGCCTATGCATAGGTGAGGTTCAAGGCGGAAGTCCATGAGCTGGAGACACTTGGAGTTGGCAGTGGTGAGCAGATGGCCCCTAATTGGACGACACCGTTGGTGGCATGAGATTTGGCTTACTGAGAAGCATCGTTATAACGGAAGCCTGGTTATGACGGAAGCCTGGTTATGACGGAAGCCTGGTGTATGGCGGAAGCCTGGCGTATGCCAGTATTGTGGTCTTATAAGGCGGTAAGAATGGGCTCAAGACACAGACCAGAGGACTAGGAGATGGGCAGTTACCAACAGAGACCACCAGTCAGGCCAACAAGCTAACAGCTATTCCAAGCGCCAGACTACCCAACCCTCCTTACCAACTAATTCACCAACCAGGCCAATTACAATGGTGTTTGTTGCATAGTGGACGTGGGTCGGTTTCTGTGGTACTGTCTTTCTGTGATTCAACGATCTTTCAGTTACTCCCTGTGGCTGTGGCTAGTCCGTGTGTTTTGGTGGAACGTGTTGTGTCCTCGTTCTGCTGTTCTGGCCTCCGATAGTTCTGTGTGCCTCGTGTTTCTTCTCCTACGATGTTTCTTTTTCTATAATATTTCTTCCTCCATGCTGTTTCTTCTTCCATGATGTTTCTTCTTCCCGGTATCCGGTACCCCTGCTCTGTCTGTTTCTGACTACTCAAGTGTCCCCTATCCTCATCCCCTACAAAGGTCTGGCTTTCAAACGCCATAAACATCGAGAAAAAATTTCAACCTACACCGCCAATCTGTCGACATTGTCCCAAACCAAAACAAATGCCCCTACGAATCTTCATGCTAAAAATCGTTTATAATACATCTACCTTACACGAACTATTCAAACTCGTTTCCCATTTGATAGTTCAAAAATTCATCAAATTCATTACTCTTTAAACTCTCCCTCTCCAGCATTCTTCTTTCCTTGATTAACTCCTTGAGTAAATCGTCATTAACCCCAAAACTATAAGGGTTGGACACAAACAAATTGCTAACCAATACCTGAACTTCGTTGCAGGTATAGTTTTTGTTGTATATCTTGTTCAATTCACTGGTGATAAACTTCCACTTTTCCACTTCATATTTATCAAGCGACTTCTTTAGCAACCCATTCAATTCCAGACTCCAGCTGGACAAGTTGTTATTTCCCTGTTGACCAATAATCACCTGGTACCGATTTCTAGCTGCCAAATAACTACCAACTTTCGTGATCTCTGCAATCTCTACCCAATTCTTCCCTTTCTGCTTCAAACTGATAATCATCTCGTCCTGTTGTCGAGTGAATTTGGACTTTCTTTTACTCCTTTTATTGCTCGTTTGATTGGTGGATATTATCCTATTGGGCACCTTGACCAACGGTGGTGCCGGTAAGAAACCCGCCACCTTCTCAAGGAACGTTGCCGCCGGGAGCGAAATGTTCGTCGGCCCCACACTGAACGTAGGAGGCGCCGTCTGGTTGGACACCGGGTAATTGTACAAGTTCACGTTGGCGTTGATGTTGGCGTTCATGTTAACGCCATTGTTGGGAGTCAAACCGTTGGCGGGGTTGTAGCCGTTGTTCAAAGCCAACGGGTGGCTTACGCCTGCTGCACCACCGGTGATGCCACCGCTATTATTTAAATTCATTTGGTTGTTCATGTTCATGCCGTTAAAGCTGTTGACACTGTTGACACCGGAGATCCCCATGTTTGCAGCATTGGCCATGTTGGACATGTTAATATTGCCCATATTGCCCATATTTGCCATGTTTGCCACGTTGGGCATGTTCATGTTGTTCACACCGGCCATCATATTCATGTTCATGTTCATGTTCATGTTCATATTTAAGCCCATATTCGTGTTGGACCCATTGTAAAGGTTGTTGTTGAAATCCATGGGAAATGCTGCAGAGTTAATTGATGGTAAATAGGGCACTAATGTAGGTGCTTCCATCGTCCAATTCTTTATTGAAAAAGAATTTAGACAACAGCTCTAAAAGGGTGAAGAAGAAAGCAGTAGCAGAAAAAGAACACAATAAAAAATATTTAAAAAAAAAGTTTTAAGGAAATATCTCTTAAATATAAATACGAAAATATTTTGTTGAATTCGTAAGTTCTCTTGCGGTTTTGAGCGCCGTGAGTTGCCCATGTTTCAGTTTTTCTAATCTAATAGGAAATGTAAGTGCAAAAGAAAAAGGCCACAAAAAAAAGAAAAAAAACGCCTTTGAAAGACGGAGTACAAATTTCTTTTTAGGGTTGAGATTAGGCTAAGTTGCCGGCCATGTCCAATGAGAGGGTGTGCAGATGACTGACAACCATGCATGACAAAATCGTGCTTATAAGCGACGGTCCAATGGTGGAACTGGCACAATACAACAACCGGCAGAAAAACACGCATAAGAGAAAAACAGATCCGATGCAGAAAAAATCGGCTTGGCTGTGTTCGCGCCGATAACAAGGGAAAATAAATGAAAATTAGCTACCTAGATGCTTCTATTACTAGCGACCGGCTGAACAACTACAAGTGGTCTGTACCATGGTTTCCCATATATGCTGTATTTTCTTTGGTATTTTTTATTAATTACTTCTATTACTTCTACAGGGTTTAAGGTATGACAAACGCCATTATGTGGTCCAAAATTACAAATTAAAACCATCCACTTGGGCCAACGCCCATAACCTGGCCAAAGTGCCACAACCCACACGGGCCCGGAATGTGCAAATGGCAAGCCGTTTTGGCCGCTTTGGTAGCGATTGCCGAAGTGGATAACCCCAGCGCCGATTCCACTAGTTTATCAATGTTGCGTTGAAGCCAACTGCCAAGCGAGCCATCAGATCGCACCCCCAAGACATTAAAAAACAAGCTTCATAAAAACCAAACTTCAATAAATCCTGCTCCGGCCACAAACCACGCCCGCAAAATTCTCCACAGATTGGCCCATCCCTGCACTAACACCCAATGTAAATCCATGGCTGTGTTGGATCATCCCATTTTTTTTAGTTCCAATTCCAATTTCTGGACCACTTGGCTGGCCAGAGTTTCGTAAGTCTCCACAGATACAACAAATAGCAGCACCACCGAACAAAAGCTAAGAAAAAAACAACGATGAAGTGGCAGGGTTTAACCTTGATTACAAAGTTAAATGGTGACACAATCACCAAAGCTTCTATTTTGCTCCAGGATCACCAGAATCTAGATTATACAATTTGGAACTATCGGTGGTTCCCGACCCACCGCCGAAGTTTAATTCTGGTTATCAGGAGGTCCTGGTCGTAACTGGTGCTGCTTGGGCCACCCGTCGTCCGCCATCCATTTGGTGTCATATTTGTCCCATCCTTTTTCAGGTCATCTTGCTTTGAAGTTATCTAACTCCTTATGGTTTTGTCACTTTCACAAAATATTATTTTCTAGCTATCTACCCTTCTTTGGGCAAAACATTCGACTTCCCCGTCAATGAGCCCTGCGGGCAATGAACCCTGAATGGGCCCTGCAGTGAATGGATATCGAGAAGCTGAAACTGCAACTCGGTTGCAAAATAGGCTAGACCTAATGTGCCCCGACGACATCACTGTTTAAGCCCTGCGGGCGAATCAAAAATGGCTTACGGCGTTCGAGGCTGGCCACACGGGAATTCGCCAGTTGTTTCGGCGGGGGAGAACATAGAGGGTTTTGGATTTTCTAGGTTATGAGATTCCCACTTGGGCAATAAGTTCCCTTGTTAGGCAAAGCCAAACTTTAATCGTCGCATGAAATTAACTTATCGTGAACGAAAAAACTAACGACATCCACGCCCATGCAAACCCCGTTCGCAAAGTTCCACGAGATATCTCGTATCAAGCTGCTTGCAATTTACTCGCACTGCGTTGGTCCAAAGCGTCTATAAAATAGAACCCTACAATGGGACGTCGAAGAAAATAAACAGCGATGGCTAAACCCATGCTGCACCCCCCATTTTCCGGTTAGGCATGTTGACGTGTGGCCCAAAAACCCGATGAGGTTACACGGTACGGATACAGTTGTCGACTGCCACCGAATGTCGTGTCGTAAAATTGACACTGACCGACACTGGAACAATAAGGATCTAGACCGTTTTCCAAGTTTTTGAGGCGGTTGGTGCCGCTGTTGATCCAGTGACACTTCCCTGTGCTTGGGCAAATTCCCTTTTCGGGCGAGAAAAAAAAATGGCCATGATTAATTAACGACATTGTGGAAAGAAAAAAAAAAGAGGCGGCCTATTAATAGGAACAAAGATTTTCTGTATATTTTTTTTGTTTTCTTGTCTTCATATTCCCCGTTAGCCTCCAACTTCGTTCAAAACATCCACAATCCCACTTTATAAAAGCGTTGAATTCCTCGTACTTGTACCAAATTCAAAAAACTTGCGGGGACATTTCGTTTAATTAGTTACTAGATTGAATCAGTTTGGGAAAGATTTCACAGCCCTGTATTCACTGTGTGCTTTCTGTATTGACTTCATACACAAAACGATAAAATTCCGTTGGTCAATGTTCATGCTTTGTCGAGGAGAATGATCAAATTCAAACGTTTCCTCCTTTTGGGGTTGGTGGTATTGGCGGTGCTACTCTTCTCAAACCATTCCCCCCATATAAACGACTACTACAACGATGAGTTCAAAATCTTATCGAATAACAACGTGATATCCAATTTGTCCATCCAGAGATATCCCAAGATCCTTAATTACAATCCCCCGGGCAATACCTTGAGGTTCCATTCCAATTATGTGTTCAACTACTTTGTCGTGTACGATTATGTGGATTTCACAGGGTTGTCAGATGATGACATGGTCATTACTGATATACGCCGGGGATTACCTGAAAAAATCGAGCACAAAGAGGTGTTTCGAGCTTTAGGCCACGGCCTCTACATATCCACCATGGCCAAAGATGACGTGACGGACGACACGCCCATGGTGAGGTCCCTTGATGTGTTCCGGCACGACATTGTGGATTCCAGAGACTACTGGCACCCAGTGCCGATTCAGTCTCGATACCTATCGGTGTTCCAACTATCACAAGACGAGTCCGAACACTATCTAAATATCCTCAAGATCTTTGACGATTTCAAGCAGAACCAGTTCATCAACGTGAGTAATGATAAAGATGCAAAAAAATCGTTTAAAATCTTCCAGATCGGTGATTTGCATTTATTGAACGGCCAACTCGATGCGTTGACTGAGGAGTTTTTGGTGAATGCCTGTAACAACCAGTTGCCCAACTTGATCATCATAAATGGTGATTTGGTGGAGTTCAATAAGACTAATGTCAACGGCGATATCGTGTTGAACCCCAAAAACAATTTCAACGCCAACGAAGACAACTTGTCGACCATACTATTCAACTGTCTTAACTTGTTCATCAAGTTTAAGATTCCTTATATCATCAACTTTGGCGAATCTGACCACCAATCCCCCAACAGTTTGCGGTTCTTGAAATTCATCAGTAATTTGCCTTATTGCTTGAACTCCTACGAACATTTGGATAGCTCCTTGAATGGCTTGACCAACTACAACTTCAAGTTGTACCTCAATGACGAAATCATGGGTATGATTTCTATCTTGGACTCGTACAACAATCACATCAGTTCCAACCAAATCAATTCCATCTACAAATTTAATTCTTTGAACGAAGTCGACAACATCTTCAAATTGGCGTTTGTTCATTATCCGTTGCCGAACTTTCGGCCTGTCGGGAAATTCAAGATCGTTGGCACATATCTGAAAACAGATCCACTTGTCACAGAAACCGATAAGTCAGTACTCAATGACTTTATCAATTTGAACTATAATGTCATCAGTGCCAGTCACGAACACGAAAACGACGGGTGCATTCTTCATAATAACAAGGGGAACCCAGACGGTAATAAGGACAACAAGATATGGCTATGTTATAGTTCGGTGGCCGGCGCTCATGCTAGAACCGAAGGAGAGGTTGATAGAAAACTAAGAGTGTTTGAAATCACCGATACCAGACTATTGAGTTGGAAAATCAGTGAGAAAACAGGTGAGGCTTATGACTACCATTTGATTCATGAACTTCAATCGTAGGGCCAAAGTGCATGTATATAGACTTCGTAATTTAATGGGAAAGGTTTAGGGTTTACTATGGTCAACGATAAGGCCGTTATTTTCTGAGTGGGAACGGCAAAAAGCAATCTGCTACGGGTTAAACTTTTTTGAACCGCTATCTCCCATCCGCGAAGCGGGATTTAGGGTTGTTGGAGGCGGTACAATAATTGGAGAAGTTGAAAGGAGTAGGAGAGTGGTTAGGGGTTTTGGAATCCGCTTGATATGTGGACCAAGTTTTGTTAGGGAAGCTACCTTTCAAGTGGAGTAAAAAAAAATAAAAAAGAAATGGACGAGTCCGGAGTCGAACCGGAGACCTTTCCCATGCTAAGGGAACGCGCTACCAACTACGCCACACGCCCATTTGTTGAAATAAAAAAGGGGCTGGAAAGCCATCATATGTGGTACGAGACTGTAAATTTAAGATAAAAACTAGGACCAGACTATCACCACCATACAGAGCAAAAGAGGCGTTAAGATAGACGGGGACTGTACGGGCAGTTCCACCGGAAGCTCAATTCATAATCATAAATTACTACTAGACGCGACACACTTGTAACCATATACGCTAACATTACCATAGATGTTTGGTGCTCCAAGAATACCAGATATTCCATGTCAGCAACAACCGGACCTGGATTCTGTACCTCATTGTGTGAACCTCCACCTTCACGCTCACACTTAACTAGTAACCCGAAACCCCTATTAAAGAATAACCCAAAAAACCACCAAACATTAACCCAAAAAGAAAAACCCTAAAATCACCTAAAATACTCATAAAACCGCCCCAAGAATATGAGACCATACGCCCAGTCTCTCCACCCACCTCCGTCTACTCACCACTGAGAATTCCCACAAATCCTGAAATCCTCGTGCTCGTAAATCCTCATTATTGCACCCTTGTGGTGGACATTTTTCACAGTCCACTCAGTGCCATTTACACATCCCACACTAAAATCGCCTATGTCTTTACGTATACCGTCATACACCTGCTTTTTCTGGTTCCCATCTGTGTAAATCCCTTTTGTAGCAGTAACACCATGGGCTGTACCGTTCTGCCTACTTTCCAACTCTTCTGGTGATAAAATTCGTAAACTATAGTCTTGAATATACCTATCGTTTTCCCCAGGAGACGGGAGCAGGTTGAGGTTTTGTATACGGCATATTTCTTCTTTCAAAACCAGGCGTGATGGACTCTGCTGAACTATGCCTTTCCGGTTCTGTCGAATCCCGAGACTGCCTTTTTTACTCGACATTTGGTGTTGTTTTAGTTTCAAATTCGCTATGTTGCTTTCAAGTAATACATTTTTCGATTTGCAACCATAATTGATCTCTGTTGTACCGGAAACCTGTCCCTTCGTCGCACGAGCTTTACTGGATTGAACTCGATTCAAATCCAAGAACATTATTGTGTCTACCATAAACGAGGAAACCTTTGTGTAAAAGAAAGTAATAAGTATTTGTAATTAAATAAAGTGTATCTTAAACAGAAGGTGTGGTAATATTTCAGATAGTGCGGATTATCCTTTTTCTTTTGTTAAGGGTTGAAGCAGCAAAATTGATGCAGCGACTACCTAAAAAAGTAAGCGGGCGCCGGCAGTTCCTACAACAGTGTTACTTTTATTGGATATTTTGAAACCAGAATAACGGGGGATTATTTGTTACCATCTCCTCACCAGCAAGTCTGCCTCCTCCAGCTCACCCCAGACTTCGATCTCAAAAATAGGAGAGTTTCTTCTTGGTTAAGCAGTCCTGGAGCCCACATGAATTTGTCCCAAAGCGGACAATTATTGAAATTTTAATGTCTCAGAATAACTGTATTGCTCCAGGGATATTATTACAATTATATCAAGACAGATCGGTTGAAGATCAACAGCAAGATCTTGCAATGGCATCGAACCTTGGATTTGAACAGGGTGAAACGTGCGATTGTGGGCAGGCCATCAAAGTGTCTGTTTCCATTACTGTTTTCATTAAGTGAACACAGTCTTGCAAGCTTTTCGGTAATGATGGATGTCCCACAGTCTCAGACACATTTCAGAAATGAGACAATGGCAAACTGCTTTGGGTAGCTCAGCCTTGGCGCAAGACTATAATGGAGTACCAAGATTTCACAAGAACAAACTCAGACACAAGAACCCCTGTCGACATTTACGAGACACTCTTTGCGAGATATGTCAATATCATAGCCCCAGATCTCTGTCACCTTCCTTACTTTCTCATTCCATTGAGGCCTTTTTTCCTCCTTGACACGCCGCTTCCACCACCCCTCTGTTTCTCGGTGTCGCTTTATTTGCAGCACTAGATGAAATGCGAATTTTCTCATCTCATCTCACACAAAAATCTTTATACACCATGGGTAAAGCTAAGAAGACCAGAAAGTTTGCAGCTGTAAAGAGAGTTATCAACTCCAAAGACATCAAAAAGAAGAACAATGATGTGGTCAAATCAACCAACGAGAAAGATCCTGAGCTCACAAAGTCTATACCCCAAGTATCATCTGCATTATTCTTCCAGTTCAATCAAGCCATCAAACCTCCATATCAAATCTTGATCGATACCAATTTCATCAATTTCTCCATCCAGAAGAAAATTGACATCATTCGTGGCCTCATGGACTGTACCATGGCCAAATGTATTCCCATCGTCACCGACTGTGTCATGGCGGAATTGGAAAAATTAGGCTCCAAATACAGAATAGCATTGAAATTGGCTAAAGACCCCAGAATAAAAAGACTCACTTGTAGTCACAAAGGGACATATGCTGATGACTGTATTGTTAACAGAGTCATGCAGCACAAGTGCTACATTGTGGCTACTAATGATGCAGATTTGAAAAGAAGAATCAGAAAGATCCCGGGGATTCCAATCATGGGTGTAGGTGCCCGTTCATATGTGGTAGAAAGATTGCCCGATGTATTCTGATTGTGGTGGGACCCAGACGTCAGAAAGCGTCCAATAGTACAGTTTCAGGTGGCACTAGAATTCGTACAATCACACATCACACGGCTCCAAAGACTTGTGTGCTTACAAAACGCTCATCTCAATACAAAACCACAAACCAACCTGGACGAAAAAATCTACCACAAACCAATCCTAATCAAAACTTTAACCGATGTCTTCGGACCAAGACTCCCTCATCTCCATCAGCGACTACAAAGAGAACTACAACAGCTCCACTTCACCCATCCGAAAGCCCAAGTTCGACATGTTGTCCCATTTACCTTTCCCCGTTGACCCAGCCCCCCAAAAACCACACGAGAACCCACACGAGAACCCACACACTTCCATTTTGTCTCTCCAAAGTGAGCTTTCCCATTACAGTCTTGTCATCCCCGACTCCTACACCGATGTTATACAGAAGCTCAAGACCAACGTTGAGTATTTGAAGGGTTTGAGCGTGCAACCCATCGACCACAAGAGTATCATGGACGCAGACCCGTCCAATGTCATTATTGAGTACCATCATTTGGTCACTCAGGTTAATCAGCTCAACCAGGCCCTTGTGTTACGAAACTTCAAGTCGGACGTCATAATGAACCACTGCACCGAGCTTCTTCACCGGCTAGACGCTTCATGTGCTCACGATAATGACTCTATCAGTTTCGATAGCAGTATAGCGTAGGCTTATGTAAGGTAAGTTGATTTCCCGTGCCTATGCAGGATATATCTTATCTAAAATGATACATCATTTCGTTTATTTTATCCTCTATTTTATTTTTTGCATCAATGTGATACATCACTTCCTACTCAATAATCCCTTAATGACAAACTCGCCTTATACTTCCCTTAAAAGATCGCTTTCCGGGTTACCGGCACCACAGAAGAAGCCGAAACATAACTACCTTACGAGCTTGGATATCGTAGAGCCCCAACTCAACAATCTAGTAGCTACGGGCCAATTCATACCTTTCCATGCTACGGGTTCTTCGTTCCCCAGTCCCACGGCTTATATAGTGAAAAGGCATCCTCCAGAGGTACCTCCTTTGTTACCTACTCCAGCAAGCACTCCCGTGCACACGCCTGTCCCCTTTAGTGCTCCGTCTGGGGCTCCTGTTGGTTCTCCTCGTCTGAAATCGGATCTGGTCCACCGCCTACTCAAGCTTCCTTCTGAGCCCAGTGGTCGCAAACCTTTCACAGGTTCGCCATCTAGTACTCATGCCTTGTCTAAGACGTTGGTGTTACCGTCATCGGTTACCCGTCAGTCTCTACAGTCGCTATCTACATTTAACAAGAAAGTCTTCAGAAAGGGCTCCTTGTCTAGTATGAAAACCACCAGTTCCAGCTTGTCTCTGAAGTTGAAACACTTCTCCAGTGAAATGTCCCACTACTCACAAAAGATACGTCGAATTTTGCAGGCCAGAAGGACCCACAAAAAAGGGTCCACCGAAAAAAACACCCGAACAGATTTGACAAACAACACGGTTGACTTAGACTGCCCTCCATCCATACTACAACACCTTGAAGGAGACGAAAATGGCCCTGCCGAAGCCACATCTGATGACAGCGTTGCTGGAGCACTCATGTATTTTCTTTATCATGAAACAGGAACTGTGGATATTGATGACATCGAGTCCTTGATTCTGAAATTGAATATGTACGAGTGAGAGGCAAAGATGGCACGGCTTGGCTGTTATAAGTGGTGTGAGCGTCAGCTAGTCCTTAAGGTCAATCACTCTTGCCAGCGGATAAGTCGAAGTTTGGGCATGAGGTCGGTCGCCAGATTTTGCATCATTTGCATCCACACACCTCCGCAAATTTCGGTGTTCATAAGCCATGTTTTTTTTTTCCTGCCGTCTCCAAACACTTTTCCAAACAACTTAGCATGACAGACAAATCCGAAAAGGTATACTTTTCCACTGGAAGGGGAGGGGCAGGCAATATGAAGACATCCGGGTCCATTCCATCTCCAAAATTAGCCCCCCAAGGCTCATCGGTGCCCCCTTTACACAATGATATGGTCACGACTGGAAGAGGTGGCTTTGGAAACATGATTAAAAATGATAACCCCGAATTGACCAGGCAACTCCAGGACGTCGACGGCACCAACAGTGGCATACACCCTGTCACCTCCAACAAGTCTTTCATTGGCAGAGGTGGTTATGGTAACATAATAAGTGCCGAAGACAGCAATCAGTTACAGACGGTCACTTCAGAAGGACCTACGGAGGAGGATACACAGAAGAAAAAATCCCTTTTACAGAGGATCATCAGCTTCTTCACAGGTAAATAGTGGCGTGTTTTCATGGTGGTGTCTATAGAACTTACGATTGTTGTGACGAATAAACGACTAATATCATTGATCTTGTAAATAGGTTCTTAATTTATCCAATGCCCTGAACCGGTGACTAATGGTGTTTTTCACCGACTTGTCCATTTCGGCGTATGTCTGTTCGAATCCCAAAGGTTCGAAGATCGAGTCCCAGCCGAAGTTTGTGGGTCCCCTGCTGTCCACAATAACACCTTCGGTTATTCCCTGGAATAATTTCACAGCTTTTCCTGGTCCTTCACAGTAGCCGAACGTGCAAATGGCTTTGGCTCCTTTATCTTCAAACTTGTAGAGCATATCGACTAAACCTTTCAACCCAATCAGCTGCACAAACCACTTGATATATGGGCCAGGAAGATCGTTCATGGCTTTGTACCCTAAACATGTATCTTCCACTAAAACAGGCCCTTGGAGTAAAGCGGCAGCGGATTTGGCCTTGTGAATCGTTACTTGTTCAATGGTGCCCTGAACTTCATCCAAATCCAAAGACTTGTTGGTGATGGTGTACTTGCCCACCTTATTTTGGCCTGTGCCATCGGACAAAATGGCCACCACCTCTTTGAGCTTATTGGCGTTCCCGGTGACGAAGGTGATAGTAGACATGGTTAGATTTTTTTCTCATTCCAAATCAATTATTTTAGAGAAAGACTTGAGGATCACAAACCGTTTAGAGACGGAGTGGAAAAGGCACCATGAGTCCTCGTATTCCTATGTGCTGTCCCCCTGGCTAGTTTCTACAGCTTATTTCCTCGTTGTTTCTTCGTCTGTATGCATTAACTATTTACATGTGTACTATAATTTACCCAATCTCTTCTTTAAAGCTCGTTGAGTTCTTCTTCTCTTTCTCAATTTGTGCTTCTTCATCTTCAATCTCCTCTTCCTCAACACAGAGTCCGCATACATGGTGTTATCGGGGGAATCCTGGTCGAACGTCTCTTCGACTGGCGTTTCAACGATCGGTATAGGTCTTGCAAATGATGGTAATATCGTCTTCACTGGCACCATCGTCTGAGGGAAAGTCACGAATTTGGGTACTACCACGCCACCTCTAAATGGGCTAGCGGTAGCGAGGCTTCTCATCCCGCAGAATCCCAACCTTATAGTCCTTGGAGAGAACACTGACTTGAACATTGATAGTATCAGAACGAAAATTTTTCCAGTGGAAAATATTCGCATTCTTGAACGGTACTGCTAACGAGACCATGGGCCGGCACAAGGCTGCAAAATACGAGATAAACAGCTTTGTGAACATCGAGTTTAATTATTTCAGGGACTTAGCTCGATATTGATTACTATATCGTCTGAACAATCAACGACAATCCCATTTTCGCTGGCCAATGCATTACTGGAGCTAACACTACCATTCATGCTACTTTCCCAGTTTTGTACATCCCATTTGAGGCCCTGGCTATTGAGAGTCACTGGGCCATTGAGTGGTAGTAACCCACACACCGGGTTGCCCTTGGGCTTGAAGAATAGTTTCTTGGACGTGTACTTGATATAGTTTTTGCCCTTAGGAAGCAAAAACACCAAATCGTCTGGGGTAATGAAATAGTTGCGAATGTGGTTGTAGTTCTTGCTCAACAAAATGGTCTGGTTTATGGAGTGGATGGTCTGGTCGAACCTGCCTCCCAAACCGTTGAGAATGTAGGAGTAAACAGGGGTCTTAGGGGCCGCCTCCTCCTTGTTTGTGTCCGATTCTTTGGCTTCTCTGTCAACCGTGTCAAGGATATCAGACAAGCCTTGGTGATGGTCAATTGGTTGGTAAAGTCGGCTACGGGTATCCCTGGAGTGAAAGTAAAGCCGTACTAGCCCCATAGACTTCATGAAATCACTAGCATATTGGGTGTACTGGGGAATCACAATCGTTCCCCGTTGCTCGTAGTAGCTCCTGACGCTGTCTGTGAGAGAGTCCAAATCTCCCACGATGAAATGGGGGATGTACTGGTCCCGTAATGCCTCCTTCTCCACGTCTCTCCAGTAGTCGTAAAGTCTGTTTGCACCACCGTCAGCGCAGATGTGTAAATTGGTGTGATTCCAAAGGTGTATAAAGTCAACACCGCCGACGGCTTGGTTCAAGATGATCAAGCTAGACTCCTCGAACTTCGTGCTCAAGAACTTAAATGGTTCGATGACGTTCAAGCTGCTATCTTCAGGGACTTCGATCTCTATACTGTCGTCGTTTTCTATGACCTCTGAACTCATTTTGATCTACTACGTAAATTCACAAGTGTGCGAAATCGTACTTAGAATGAGGTTAGGTTTTTGTATATTCGAATTATCATACTAATGTCAGAAAGACCACAGTCAGACCAACGACAAGTGGTCCCTAGGGATTTGAGGTTGTTGCATTTGATATTCGCTACACAGGGAATCCAGAACTACGAAGACCACGTCCCCGTACAGTTGATGGACTTTGCACACCGTATGTTATGCACCGCACCGTTTTGCACAACACCGTTTACTAACTATGTCCAGGTTACACCAAGTCTGTCTTAAAGGACGCTTTGACATACAACGACCACTCCAAGCCCGTGAACGTCAACACAAACTTGAACGCGAACATTAATACGACTGTGAATACTGATGATATACGGTTGGCTATAGCGGCAAGAACCAATTATCAGTTCAAGCCCACACCGCCCAAGGAGTTATTATTGGAATTAGCACAGGAGAGAAATTCCAAGCCGTTGCCTCAAGTGACGCCCAAATGGGGGTTGAACCTCCCTCCGGAAAAGTACTGTTTGACTGCCAGAAATTGGGAAGACTTGGACGACGAGATTGAAGACGAGCCAGGGAAGAAGAAGCAAAAGACGTGAGTGAAAGACGCTTTGGATGAAGCGTCACCAAAGGCCAGAGCTGCAGTTGTGAGACACCTGAGCTCCGTGCTAAGAGTGTAAGGGTGTATGGGTGTATGGGGCACAAGTGGGCTATGTTGTGCTTATGAATACTCCCAGTAATAGCAGCCACGACTACAAGAGGACAAAAAGGCTGGCCCCACCGAGTATCTTTCCATTCACAGAACATAACGCTTTGCTGGCTTCAGATGAGGCCACGAAGCTCTCTCTATTTAGTATTGCCATGTACGAATATAAATACTCACACAGTGGACGATCTCACTAAAGTTGTATTTTTCTCGCTTTCGTTGGCAGGAAAAATCAACAACTCGTATTGTTTATCCAGATCATGCTTCAGACAACCATATCTTCGATACCTGAGTACGTAACCCATCAATTAGTCGAGCGTTTATGTTTGCCGATTGCCTGTGCTTGAGTCATACTAACATTTCATTTTCAGGGCTAAGGAAGAATACGTGGGATCTTCGTTGATCGAAAGAACAAGTAGGTTATACACTTTTTTCGATTTGGGACCTGCCGATTTATGTACCATCCACAAACAATCTGTCAATTCCAAGAGCGAACTCGGTACGTTCCTCTACTTTACAGGGGTCGACACATCGAATTCCGCCTCAATTGCCGCCCATTTACAAGGATTGGCTACGTTGATAACTTCGAAATCACAATATTGGTTTGGTGAGAAAAAGCACTGGAAAGTGCCTGAGTTAACCTATTCCAGTTACAATTCATTCAGCAAAGTTGACATGAGAGTGACGGTGCACATTCCAGGGAAGTTTGAGAGTCAGATCATCAACAACGATGGGAAATTATTGTCCAATAATATCAGTGAAGATGAGTCTAATAGATTCTGGGTTGAGACCTTTGTCAGTTCTATCGTTAGAAGCTTGATTGATAGTGATGAAGATGATGCTAATAAGATCGGAGGTTTGGTGGAAGTTAGGAAACAAAATCCTTTCACCAATCCCTATATTCTTGATGGCTTTTTGGAGGGGTTCGAAAAACTCTTCTTTGACGGGCCAAAATTAGGCTGCAGCATTGAAATCCCTCAACCCACCTTGATTTCCAATTACTTGGTGGATGGTTTCTTGAAGTGCATTGAATTGACTCAAAGCTATGACAAGGCGTTGGAAATCTTGGAGAGATTACAAGAAAAGGAGCCTGCAGTGGTCACTTTGATTGCAAAAATGTATTTGTTAAAAGACGAAGAGATCAAAGCAGTGCAGGTCATGAATGAGGGAGTTCTCTTAAACGATAGAGATGCTGATTTGTTACTTTTACAAGCTGAGTTCTGTCTCGAGAAGAAAAGATACGACATAGCGTTGCAATTGGCAAGGCAGGCGGTGAAAGCTTCCCCTGCAGATTTCAAAACTTGGTCAATGTTGGTTCAAGTTTACACCAAGTTGAACGATTTCGAAAATGCTTTGTTGACCTTGAACTCTTGTCCGATGAACTCTCACAAGGAGAAGTACTCGTTGAAGAGAGTGGTGCCTTTGAAAGGTGGTAATGAAGACTTACATTTACCTTCACCAATCGACGTGGTTTTGGACGAAGTCTCGAACTTGCAAAGTAATGAAATCACCTACGAACAAAAGAATTTAGATCCTCAATTGATAAATCTTCCCGCTGCCAATTTGAAATCCACTTTCGCCAAAGCTTACGACTTATTGACCAACATTGTGGTGAAAACAGGTTGGGAATCGTTATTGAAATACAGAGCCAAAGTCTTCGTTATGGAAGAAGAATATAGGAAGGACAAGTCCTCTAATTCCAGCACAAGTCATGTGAATAACAATGGGAAGGAACCAGTGCATGCTAGGAACGAATCGTCCACTTCTAACTTGAACACTGAACAGCAAGACGACGATAATGTTTCCACTACTGCAGTTAAATCCCCAACACAAGGGGCCAATGGCAATGATGTTGATAACGAATTCAGGAAAAAGAGGTTATGTGAAAGATGGTTAGATAACCTTTTCATGTTACTTTACGAAGACTTGAGGGCGTACACTATGTGGCAAGCGGAATTTGTCCATTTCCAAGCACAGCAAATGGAATACAAAAAGACCACATTGGAATGGGAAATCTTGGGGTCGATAGCTTTTAGGTTAAAGCACTTCAAAGAAGGGTCAATCGCATTTGCTAATGCTTTGTCGGGTAGATTTTCTGCCAAGTCCACAAGAGAAATGTTAAAATATTATCAAATGGAAAGATCAAAGATCATATTCAAAAATTCCAACCAGTCGTCTTCCAATTTACATTCATCTACCAACTCCATTAAACTCATTAACCAATTGAATGAGAAAATCTTGGAGTGCTGTATCAAATTGTTTGTTTGGAACCACAGATGGTACTGTGATTTTTCTGCTAGTTTGATCATCAGTCTAGACGATTTGATTGCAAAAGATGGGTTGATCAAAATTCAATCGCTAATTCAAGCCATCTACTCAAATAAGATCAACAATGAAACCGATTTGAATAACCACGGTATCATCGATATGATGGAAGACGTGTATCAATTCGTCAAGCTTTACAAAATCAATGGGTCGGACAATTGATAAGTTGCCCTAACTATTCCTTGTGTGTAGGATTAATAGAGTCTACTCTGAAACACTTTAAATGTGCCATGATCTTGTCACGTGATATGAGATCAGTTGCAACAATTTTTTTCGTTCTGATAAAGCCATGCCACTTCTACAACCTTATTTCTTTTAATTCAAGCAAGCATGTCAGTTCAAGCCCAAGAAAGATTGTTGATGTTCCACTCCCATCTCAGAACAAAAGACGACTCGGAGTTGGTGGACCTGTTCCCTTATATGAACAGGAAAGAACGAGCAAATTATACGACAGGATTTCAGAGCCAAATGAGTACAATCCAAGATGAATTCCCGTTGAATGGGAGCATACCAGACGCCTTTGCGCCATGGATCAAAAGCGGGTTTATGCCAAGACGCTATGGCTTTGTCAAGTCCGTCAACGGAACCGAAGTCCCCAAAAAAGAAACCGGCTCGAAAGTCGCTTTAATAAGAGATTTACTCGATAAAGAGGTTGAAGTAATCACATACGAAGCCGGCCACAGCATAGATCAAAGCTCACAACAGGACTCTTCTCACTGGGTGCTTATTTTGGACGAGGTCCTGGAAGAAGTCAAGCAAGAAATAGACGAAAAGGGCCCAGAAAATGTGCTGGTGATAGCACACGAAGCCATCGACTTTGGTTTGGATGTCCACATGATAATCTACGGAGACTACCTTATAGCTTCCACGGATATGGAATCAGACAAATTGAAGGAAGTGGAAGACACTGAGGTCAAACTCGAAAACAAGATAATTTACGAAATCTTATGAATTTAGCATGGAATAGACGTCCTAACATCTGAATAATTATTTACAAGCAAAAGCTAACAGCACCAACGATCTCCTTTGAAGTGGTCACTGTGACGCTGTAGCACAATCACGAAGACTCTGTTCTCTCGCTGGCGTTCTCGCCTGCGCCTTCCTCCTGCTGTCTCTTGGCCTCCAACCCCTGTCTGTACTTTTCTTCACTGAACCCTTCCTGAGCAATCCTTGACAACTCCTCTTTATGTTCTTCTATCCTCTTCTTTCTGGCCTGAATGGCGGCATCTCTCCGTTCCAACTCTTCGATCCACAATTTCTCCCTCAATTTGGCCTTCTCTCTCAATTTATCTTCCCTTGTTTGTTTCTCTTGTGTGGTTTCCGATTGGTAGTAATAGCCCCCTGCTACCAACGCAATCAATGTTGCCAATTGGAATCCAATACGGTACCGGAAATACATCTGAGTCTTGACTCTCTCGCCCCTTCTGATCGATCTAGTGGCCAAAATAATGGCTCCCGTAGTCAATAGTGCGCCAGCGGGCACAAGTGGTTGTTGCTTTGATTTGAAGATCATTTTCTGGATCACGTCCATCTCTCTGTTGAATTAGTTAGTAAACGCCCTCCTGACACGGCTACAAACGACTCAAGAGCGTTTGTGATGCCCCCATCCCTACGTACTCTTCGGAACCGCCATCTTCAAACGACGATGGTAATCTTATGGACATTGCTAAGTTGTATATATCTTTTTTTTTCGGTGATTATGAGATTTTCAAGTCCTTATATCGGACCACCTACAACGCCGTAAATTACGGAAGGCATAAATTACCAACGGCTTGCGGTGCCCCTCTGTTGTTAGCTTCTTGTTTAGAATGTGACCCCTCCAACTCTGCCTCGCATATCCGGCGAGAACACTGTATTCCAATTGCGCTCTCTTGCTCCCATTTTTCTTGCAGCCATCGCTATACATTTCTCAAACCTGGAGAAAACTATATTTATACAAGCGGCCATGGCACAAGTTACACAAGCAAAGAGCAAATCCTTAGCAGCAGACGCCAAACTGTACGCCGACACACAGTTTGTTAAAGACTTTAAATTGGCAGGTAGTGTGATGGTGGGTGTGCTTTTGATTTTGTTCCATTACGTTTACATCATGAAGATGCTCATCGACAACCCTGAGATGCCTTACACCAAAGTGGCACCATTATTTGTGTTGTTGGGGCTTAATTGTTTTGGAGTTTACTACTTATTGGTTTACAAGATCTACCCCATGATCGCTGGGTCCGAGGATGTTGACAAGAGAAAAAAGGACCAGTAGAAGTGAAATACAACCCTGAAGATTAGCCTCTAGACCCTGAAGAAACACTGCAAGAGAAACGCCTTTAAAACCAAGGAACAGCTTGGAGAAACAGCAAAGGTAAACATTCATAAGATACTATATACACATACATCCAACTCGAAGTCTTTCAGACCCGTTCGTCCAATTCTACCTCCATCTCTTCAAACAAATCTTTTTGACAAAGCTAACCCGTAAACACCAAGGGTCAAAATGGATGTCAAGTTAGCCAACAACGAGAACCCGTGGTACATGCCAAACTTCTTTGTCAACTGCTTGTACTCTTCGGTTTCAACCCCGTCAACGGAATCCAAATGATTGTCAATCAAAGTCAACCTCTCTTCCTTGATCCGCCTGCACACTGGCATCAAGTACAACAAATTGATGAGTGCTGCAATACTTGACAACCCATACAAGGTACCGGTGAAGGGACACACTTTCAATGGGCTCGTTAACGCCAATAAGATGGGGGCCACTGCTTGCCCTAAAAAGTACTTAGGGAAAACGTTGTTCTGTAACTTCCCGAACTCCTCTCTTTTCAACACTTTGAAAGCAATGGTACTTGCAAAAAATGAATAGAAAGCGGACCCGCCGAACGCAATTGAATAGAGAAACAAATGGTATGGGGCTTTGGTGCCCAAAAGTCCTAAAATACCAGCCATTATTTTTGTTTCTGGAATGAATATAAAGTAAGAATGTCTGGTGATATTTTTTTGTCCCGTAGTAGTTATTGGTGCTGATTGTCGCGTAATGTTAAATGTCGTATGATAATGTCGTGTTCAATAACCTATATACCTAGTCCTGAATCATATTGAAGATATTCAATAACCCTTGTTCCTTGTCGAACTTCAATACATCAGAACTGTCGGCCTTGTTCTCGGCGTAATTATGAATCCACGTGAAGTCACTTTGAAGACCCAAGCTGACTTGGCTGAATTCATTGACTTTGTTCAAGTTCGATGTAGTTTCGTATTTCTTTGCAGCTATTTCTGCGTTTTCCACAATCTCGTTGGCAATACCACACATCGATGCTACATTCATACCAAACGAGCCGGAAGCGGCCCCTTCCTCCAACTTGTACAAGAACGTGATGTTTCTGGAGTTGGGTTCCACAATTATTCCCATCCTTATTGGTCTAACCTGAGGATGGTTTTTAAATGACAACCCTAAACTACCGAAATGAGTAGCGAAAAACCCTAACGAGTTTATATGGGTGGCTAAGTGATGCAAAACTGCTTCTGCGATTGCATACCCGTCGGAGGAAGAACCACCTCTTCCCAATTCGTCTAAGATCACCAATGACCGAGGAGTAGAGTTATTAAGGATCTTCTTTGTTTCGCTTAATTCCACAAAGAATGTCGATTTTCCCTGTAAGATGTTGTCATTGGCTCCCAATCTCGTCATGATCCTGTCCACCGGAGTCAACGTGGCTTCTGTGGCAGGTAAAAAGCATCCGATTTGTGCCAAGATCACGGCCAAAGCTGTGGTTCTCATTAACGTCGATTTCCCTGCAGCGTTGGCTCCTGTCAATAACCCGAACTTGGCCTCTTGACCTCCCAATTTGACGTCGTTAGGAATGAACTCTTTGGTGCTCTGATAAACTGGATTTCTCAAGTCTTTGAAGTCAATAAACCCATTGGAAGACTCCACAAACGTGGGCTTGCAAGATGGATACCCTATTAATTCTGAGGCCCGAGTCAACGATATCAAACAGTCAATCTTACTCAAAGTCCCAATCACTTGGCACCAAGTGTCATAGTTCGAATCGAATTTTTTGAACATGTTGGACTTCAAATTGTCACACACCATTTTGTGGGTCTCTCTCTTTTCTAAGAGTGTCTCGACTATCTCTTTAACCTCAGGGGACCAATACCTCTTTACTTTGGAGGTAGACCCCATAGTTTGCCAGTCCTTGGGGATGTTCTTGATTTTATTGGGTAACTCAATCAAAAATATCTCCTTACCAGAATCCTTGAAGCATATTTCGTGTGATTTGTATGTCTTTTTGTACTGTTGTAAGTACACGTGGAGTTGATCTTCCAACTCTTTCATTGACGCAACAGATTCATCGAAGTCTTCATCCACTCCTTTGTTTGGTACAATAATGTCATTCAATGCCTCGGTCCTGTCGAAAGCATCCTCCCACTCCTCTATCAACGAGTTTAAGTCCAGAGGGAACTCGTTGACGAACTGATGGATCGACCCCATTTCGTCTGACGTGAAGTCTTTCAAGGTACCAACCAATTTGGCTATTCTCTCGAAGCTTTCCACGACCTTCAGGAAATCCTTGAATCTCAAGGTTCCACCATGGACCCTGGCCAAGAGTCTTTCCAAATCAGGCAATCCAGTCAATCCAGTCTCGACGGCATGTCTGAAATCGAGCCCATCGTTCATGAGGAATTCGATTGAATTGTACCTTTGACTAATGTCGGAGATATTCAACAAAGGGTTCAACACCCAATTCTTCAACATCCTTTTACCGAAAGGAGTGATGGCCTTGTTGATTAATTTGAACAACGTTCCTTTATCGGAACCATCGTAGTTATTGTTCAAAATCTCCAAATTGTTCAAGGTAATACCATCCAAGATTAAATGAGATGACGATCCTTTATTGATGTCATATCTCTTGAAGTTTTTCAATGTCATTATACTTTCATCGAGCTTCAACATTTTCAAATAATACAATAACCCACCAAAGGCAGTGAAGGTCAATTCATGCTTGTCCTTGTAATCAACCAAGAGGTCAGGATATTGTGAAAAATCGTCCAAATCTTCTGCCTCGTAGTATTTGCTTTTGATAAGCGTTTCAACGGCGATGTTATAATCCCCAAACTCTCCAGATGAAAGGGTATTCCAAATCTGACTGTTGTTATTGTATTTCAAAATCTTAGTGGTCAAGGAGCTCAAGTTATTTTTTTCACAAATGACTTCCCTTGGTCTAATTTGAGTGATCAACGTCTCCAACTTGTTGCAATCTTTGTCATCCACTAGTTCGATAAAGTTCATTTCAGACGTGGCTGTATCTACAAACACAACACCAAATTTTTTGGTTTGCTCGTCAACAAATTCTTCCTTGATACTTAAACAATAAGTTGCCATATCATCGGTGATCATGTTCAAGTCTGTCAACGTTCCTCCGGTCAAAACACCTGTCAACTTTCTTTCGATGATCTTTTCTTCCTTGGAACCACCGTCCCTCATCTTCTTAGCCAACATGGTTTCCTTTTGGTCTACCTTAGCCACTTTGTATCCATTGCTAACAAATTCCTTGGCCCAATAGTCGAATGACATCTCTGGAATACCTGCCAATTTCATGTTAGCTCTTCCTCCACCGGCGATCTTCAAGTCAAACTTGGTGTTGGCTATGATAGCATCGTTTTCGTACAATTCGTAAAATTTACCCTTCTTGAAGAAGACAACTGTGTCCCACATTTTGCCCTTGATCTCCCAGTATTGTTTTTCAAAAGGAGTGAATTTTGTCCAAGCAGACTGTGGAATGTATAATGTTCTTGGGTCATACTCCGGGTCGTCCACTGGCCTTTTCTCTGCATCTCTGACATTAACTAGCCACTGGTACCTTTCTTCGTTCTCTTTCGTGAAGGAAGAAGCTTTCTTCTTGATCAAGCTCACTGGCGGTGCCACGGCAGTCTTAACCAAATCGGAACCTGCCCTGAATTTGGACGCAAATGACGTCGAGTTTTTTGGTTTGACCTCTTGGACTGGTGCTGCAGCTGCTGGCAGAGCACGTTTTCTTGACTTCTTGGTCTTCGGTTTTGTCTCCACGGGCTCTTCGTCGGATAAGTCTTCGAGCTCAGGCGCTGATTCGCCCTCGGAAACATCATCCTCAACGACGAAGTCGCTCATATCGTCATCGCTGGCACCATCGCTTTCAGGGTTGAAGTCGTCCTCATCATCGTCGTCACTGCTCTCCACTACCCGTCTTCTCTTTCCGGTTGAAATCTCCTCGTCCTCATCGTCTGATTCCATATAGTTCATCCGCTTAGCTGCTCTTCCGGTAGACAAAACCTTCCTTTCTGGAACCGCCTCCTTCTTGAGGTCGTTCTTCGCTGTCACGTCTTTGGTGAGTGTTGCTGATTCCTCACGGGCACTCTTGTCCTTCTCCCTTCTCTCATTTTTTTGCCTTATAGGCGACGATTGGGGCATATTCTCCTGTTTCTCACTGGCGGCGGCATCCATCTCTGACGTTAATGGAGTATCAGTAATACTGGTGTCCATGACACTGTCATTTTCCTTGTCACTTTCGTCGTCCTTTGTAGGCTCCTTACTAACAACGGGGGACGAATCAACGGGGGCTTTTTTGGTGGCTGGCTTGAAAAAAGACATCAAACTCAGTTGTTTCATCTTAGCTGACCCACTAGAGGGGATATTGCCAGATTTCTTTTGCACAGGAGTCATTGGCTTCCTCTCTGACGTTGCCATTAGTAAAAGATAGAAATAATTGATGAATTTATTATTATCGCAGATGCGTCTATTATTATTATAAACGCGAAACGCTTTTTTGAGTTCTGAGTGCACAAAACCGCGTTTCGTTTTGCAATTGCAATTTGCAATCACAATGCTGCAAATTATGGCTTTGGGGCTTTTGCTTACAATGGCAGCCAGAACCGTGGCCCGAGACTCCGTTCCATGGTACACTCTGGAACAACCGCTTGTCGAGGTTTCGATCCATCACTACGACAGGTCCATAATTTACCAGCAACTTCAAGTGGCATTTGAAGACATGTACCGGCTACCCCTGCAAAACCATGCCAAACTATACTTGGGGGACTCTGAACATGAACTTGAGTGCCTCAGAACAACAAGCATAAAGTACTATCCGAAGTCGTTTTCGTTCGAGGAAAAACTGTACGAGGCGTCGGAGTGCCGAATCAATATGAACAAGCAATACCAAGCAGTGTTGAGCCCGACATTTGGGGTGGAGAATTTCGTTCATCTGGTAGAAGATCCCATGTTAAAGGAGTTAGAGACAAAATTGATCGAGAAGATTGGAAGGCTGTACAATCCCAACGTTGTAGGGATGCAGTTCTATGACTTTGATCACTTGAACTACAACATTGAGTGTTTGGTGGAATACCAGCAAGTGGCACAAATAAAGCTTCGGGAGTTGGATTTGAGGGTGGACTTACAGAAAGTCATAGAGGTCCCTGAAGCGTGTGGGTTCAGCAGGTTTGATAAGGCATTTGACGGCAGCTATGCTAGCAACTTCAAGATCGATATTCCAGTGAATGGGACATTTGTATGCCGTCAGGGGCGATCTTCTACGTGCAAGGCATCCAAAGCAGAGACGACAAACGCCCGGTACAAGTTATTCCGAGAAGGGGACTAAGGGAGACTGAGGGAGACCGAAAGCGAAGAAAAGGAAGAAAGGGAAGGTATTGAAGGCCAGACGGTTTTCTTATATTTTCATTCGTAACTTTTTTTCGTAGCTCTTTATTTCGTTAATAGCATTTTCCATAGCTTTTAATAGTAGATTATAGCTCCTAGGTTACATGGCTTCTTAGGACAGGACTTCCTAGGTTACATGACTATTTCATATTTCGTATCGAACTTCAACTCTTTGTGGGGCAAAACAATAGAGTTGAACACGAACTTATCGGTCAAAACACTAGTATGTTCACACAACACGACAACGCTGTTGATATACTGAATATTGCCGTCCCCATGGGAGTGCATTATATCCTTATAGAGGGTCAGATTGGAAATAGAACCTTCAATTCTACACCAGTCGCCCACGGTCACTTGATTGGAAACGATAGCATTGACAATGAAGCAGCTATTTCCGATTACCACATCGTCACCGATGATAGCATTTCTAATCCGAACTCCTTTACCAATGCGGACGTTTTTACCAATTGTGACATTAGGACCAATAACGCACCCAGGGTATTCCACGGGTGCCAAAGAAGTCAACCCCTGGTCGGCTAAGAAGAGGCTGTTTGCCAAAACTGCAGACAACGGAGTCTTCAAGTTGTACCAGAAGTCGTTTGATTTGTACACCAAGAAAGTGATGTCGTGAAACTGGGGCAAGTTCCTCAAGATGTCAAGCTCCATCGAGATGCTGTCCAACTTGGAAGAGACTGAGTCACTTTTTTTGGCCATTTTCAATAGCTTCTTGATGGACGTGCTCTTGAAGAAATAGATTCCCCCGTTAATCAACACATCGTATGTATTCCCCAACTGAACGGCAAATTCCTGTGAAGGCTTTTCAACATAGTGCTCAACATTGGGGTCATTGTGATGGGCAATGATCGTACCAAAGTTGCTAACCACTTTTTCTTTGTCTAAAGCATCAGTGTCATCCGCTCTCACAGCCAAGTACTTTTTCAAGTACTCGGAAACCAAAGATGGGTTGACCCCCAAGATCGTGGTGTCGGAGTCGTTGGCCACATGAAACTCATGCATTTTCCGGAACGGATAGTCACAAATAATATCACCGTGGATGAAAATCAACCCATCAGACTCAGGATCAAATATCTTATCTCTAAAGAAGTACAATCCACCAGCAGTACCTTTACTTTGACGTTCGGAGTAGTAGTTGAAAACAACCCCAGGATATTTCTCATTCATGGCAGCAGCGTAGTTCTCAAACCCTGAAGAATCCTTGAAGAACCCTAGTAAATTGACATGGTGAAGCTCTTCGGACAACTGGTCCATTAATGATTCAATTATATGAGTAATTAATGGCTTATTTGCCAAAGGGAACAAAGTTTTGGGCGAATTGATCGACAATGGCCTGAACCTCGTGCCGGTGGATTCTCCTCCCACCAAAATAACAACGTTGTACCCCATAGTAGTTGAAAAAAGATAATTGGGCTTTTGAGTAAAATCGATACATCACCTGTCTTTAATCTGTTGTGGGGTGCGGCGGAAGCTCACCTGACTGCAAAATAGTAAGTCGTGCCCCGCTCAGTTTGCCAAGGCATCCTGTTTGATGAAGTATTTAACGATATCAATGGCTGCAAGAGCATCCTCCCCACTGTCATGCTCCCCGGTTTGAATGGTCTTGCCGAGGTACTTGAATGTGAGGTACTTCAAAGGAAACCTGTACCTGGGAGATGTTTTGAACTTGGGGTATAAAATGGCGGTATCGACAATTCTATTGTGAATCAATCTCATTGCGTTCACGTCATTTTCCAACCCATGGCCTATCAAAATGGTGTTGGCGTCCATGATCTCACCAAATAGCTTTACCAGCTCATCGAACGTTAGTGCGTCGTCCTTGATCTCAGATATCCCGGACCAACGACTATTCAAATCAATAACTTTGCCAATAGGCTTGACAAGTATATCCAACACTTCTTCACCCGTGAAGAAGTCCATGGCCGTGACCCTCAAAAGTTCAAACCCCTTGGTGGTAAATCCCATTTCACAGTCCACGCCCAACGCTTTGAATGCATTGGGGTTTGGCTTGTAAATTTCGTTGGTCTTTTGAAATGGAAGAAATGCTTGCATTTCTCCAGGGCCATCCCAGTAGAAAACATGGTGTGGATATGACGTACAGCCTTCAGTTTCGTTATCTCCAACTTCAGCACCACAGCAGTCGTATGCCCGTACTCTGTTCTTTCTCATAGTCACTTTCCCAGAATGGTACTCACAATGGATGGGCATTAATTGATCTTTCATCTTGAACTCATGTCCACACCGCCTACATTTCCTCATTTCATTGGGCTGTATGGGTTCTGGAGTCTCCATTATAAAGCCAAACTTGACGAGGGTCTCTTGGGAAATGATCAATGCCGACAACGCCTCATACATGTCGTCATCACTGAGCTCCTTCTTTTTGACTTGAAATTTGGCAGGGTTCTTGAACTCGTACACCTTTTTCCGTATGCTCTGCTGATAGGTGTGCTTTGACGTGACCTTGGCAACCTTATACTCTTCCTCTATGGCCATGAGCTTGGGTGTGGAGAGGTTGGGCTGCATCTGCGTTATGACTTTAACCATCTCCACGATATTTTGTTTCCTCACCTGTAAGGTGGCCGGGGGGACGGGGATATGAGTAGGCATAATGAATTCGGGATCCTTGAGTTCTTCCTTATTGAGAACCCGGTTTACTAAGGCATCGTACTTCTCAATTGACTCGGCTTCGTTTGCCAATTCTGACTCTTTGGCAGTGGCATCCTTATTTGGCGTCCGAGATTCGGTGAACAAGCTCTTTAACTGCTTGATATTCTGTATCCTGTCTGAACGAGCTATCTTCAAGTGCAATGCCGGCTTGGGCAAAAGTATGGGTATATCCTTCTCTGGTTTTACTTCAGTCGTGTCTGTTTTGAGCTGTTCTGGTTCTGGTTCTGGACGAACACCTGTTTCCCCCAGAGTCGAAGCACCGTTGTCCAGCAAATCGGTACTTTCGTTGCTCAATTGTTTGTCTGTGTCTTGTTCATTCTTCGTGAGAGATTCCGACTTTATCGTGTTTCGCCTCTTCACCCCAGACTCTTCTGATTTGCCCGACTCCTCTGAGCTTTCCAAGTCTCGTAATGACCGCTTGTCCAGTTGCCTGTTTTGGTCTGGATGGCGATAGATGCAATTCACAATATCACAGGTGTTGAACTTCAGAATATTGGGGCAATCTATGCTTTCAAAGTACCCATTCTTGTTCTTGAACATTGTGGTGCAATAAAAGTAATCACCAGCTAGGTCAAGGGCTTCGAAGGGCTTCTTCTATATAAAACAGTCACTTAGGTTACACGCAGCAGCTTACCCGCACAACAGCGAATTCACGATTTGCCGGAAAACGGGTCGTGTGTGGCCCGATGAGTTATAAAGCATACAAAATCTTTGTGTCCAAGTACACGACTCTTCTGCCAGAAAAGTATAAAAAGGGCAGTAGATTCCCTCCCTTACTGGTTTTTTTTTCTTTTCTCTGTCGACGTACTTCATAGGATCATTTCTATAGGTCACGTCTCTCTTTGACTCTTCAAAAGAGCCACTGAATCCAACTTGGTTGATGAGTGAGATACCCTTATACCCTCAAAGTGAGAATTATTTAGCTTGTCTGTGATCCTTTGCGGTCCAGTCATCTATTGATTTTGCCTTTAGTTACGAACCTTTTAAATTCTCCTTGTGGGAATTTTCAAGGTTTTTAAAGGAGCGATGATCTTGACCCTTTACCTCATACTCTTTCGGGAGGCTTGGTTTAGGGTGGGTATAAGTGGCTGTCTGACAAGTTTCTATAAAATTTGAAAAGATTTTATATGTGACTATAGCTTTAACCTAGATTGTGTGTCGGCCACAAGTTATAGAGACGATGCGATGCATTGTTTTCTATACGCTCAAATAAGTGATGTCATTTATTTGGATATATGGAATATAACTTGATCTGTAGTCCTCCCTCTAGGGCCCATAATTAAAGCTCTCACCAATAAGTCTACCGAGTCCAAGGCCGGGAAAAGCTCATCGGGGCACTGGTTTCATGGATATTGTCCAGGCAAGACTTCAAAGGTATTTGAAATAAATTTATGTGTATTATCAGTATATAATCATCGGCAGACAAACGGTCACCGTTTTTTGTAGATCAGAACAGTAGTACACCACGATCATGACTGAAGAACTTCCCAGAATCTTCAACAGTCAACTTGTCGACAACACCAAGAATCTTGGTAACAGATTCAGCAGGCAGTTGTGCTGGAGGAGCTTCAGTGACATTTTCAATAATGGTTCTTGACATATCGGTTTCGACCATCCCAGGGCATATAGAGATAACGATATCGCCGTTTTCCTTTCTTTCTTTAGATATCTGCTTGGTCACGTAGTTGACAGCAGCCTTGGATGCTCCATAAGCACCCATGGAAAGCGGTTGTTCGGTAATGTTACCAGCGGTACTCGAAATCACCACGTACTTCAATGGCTTGCCGTTTTGTGCCAATGTCGGATATATGGCCTTGTACACCTTGACTACCCCGGTAACATTGACCAGGTAATTCTTGTTAAACAATTCTGGGTCAAGATCTTGCACCTGCAGGAAATCAGCCAAGCCGTTGGCAATACCAGCGTTGTGGATCACAAGGTCAATTCCGTGGGGTGCTAAGCTCTTCAAATCTTTGAATGATTCTTCTACTTGTTCGAAGGGTGCAGTCACGTCAGCGTAGACCAACTTGACATTCTTGTAGCCCAACTTCTCAATACCACTGGACCCGCTTCTGACAGTGACAATCACTGTGTTTTTGGGATCTGCTCCCAACTGGTTGACAAATTCCAACCCAATTCCTCTGCTTCCGCCAATGATCAAAAAAGTCGACATTTGATAAGTATGTTTGATAAGTATAATAGAAATTGTTCTAGTGAATCAATCCGAAATTCTTGAGAACTTCTATAAAACCGGAAATGTAACCCAATTTATGCTTCTCTGCTTACTCATCCGTCCCCTATGTTTGCCTCTCATGCGGACAACAGAAGTTCCGCAGACAGGTGATAAATGTCAGAAACAGAAACATCCCCTTTGGACCGTCTGCAGGCACTAACATTAAAAATCAACTGATCATCGTCTCTAACCACCGAGCTTTAAATCAAGTCCCCGTTTCCGCTGCGTCTTTTCAAGGTTCACCGTCGCCGTATCGCTACACGGTTTGGCATCCGTCAAAACACGGACGGAAGTGTCGATTTCCGAAAATGGTTTCTCCGAGAGGGATTCATGTCGGACACAAGAAAGGACATCCTCCCCTCCCTGTTGATTTGAAGGCCCTTGCCATGGTTTGGGAGGGGTGAATTTGCTGCATCGAACAGTAAATTCAATCTACTTTGGCTTCTATACACTGCGGCCGAGGCAAGGCCGCTTGTTGGCTACAATCGACTCAGACGTTGGCTGACGGAGATGTGACTTTGTTCTCTTTCTCTTCATCAAATTTAACTTCGGCACCATATTTAGGGAACGTGTCGAAATTTTCTTTGGCATTGTATAAATGGTGAATCTGGTAAAGAGAGATACCACTGATTTAGGGGAACATTTAAATTAGTGTATAAAACTCTATATTTATGTATACTGTATAAACTGTAACTGCCACAACTGTTGCTTGGCGGTGGTTACGCGAAATTCAAACATTGTTCAAACGCAGTTACGGCAACTGCTTTAAATTGAGGGATTGCGGCTACGGTGTAAGCCCTTGAAGACCTCTAAGCAAGTGGCTGGGAAGTGTGCTTCTTCTCTTTTTCCTCATCGACTTCAACCTCTTCCCCGTATTTTGGGAAAGTGTTATACCCGTAATTTTCTTTGGCATTGTAGAGCGACGGTCTGTCATATTTGATCAACGGGTACCCGTTTTTCAACCTGTCTGGTAAATCGGGATTGGAGGTGAAGAATCTGGCAAATCCCACCAAGGTTCTACCGTCTTCGACATCTCTCCTAACATCTTTGAAGTCGGGGGCGTCATAAGAGTAGTTACCGGCTCTTAAAAGCTTCCCTTTCCACAAGTCAAGGATGAATTGATTGGAGTTGGAACTCTCGTTCAATTCGGAAGCACCGAATGCGACGGCTAAAGAGAATCTTGGCTCCACAATGGAAATGTAGGCCAACTCTTTACCATCATTAGCACGACGTTGCAATTGACTGACCAAGTAACTGAAAGTCACATATGGATGGATATCGTCGTTTTCCCCTTTCATACCCTCAAAATCCATCCATGGGGCAATTCTAATAGCCAATTGCTCTGGCTTGATGACTTTCAACAATTCATCAACGACCTCCAACACAAACCTAGCTCTGTTTTCGACAGACCCACCGTACTTGTCGGTTCTTTGGTTACTGCTACTCTGCAAGAATTGGTCCAAAAAGTACCCGTGGGCAGAATGAAGCTCGACATAGTCGAATCCAGCAGCGATGGCGTTCTTAGCGGCGATAACGTAATCCTTCTTCACAAAGTCTTGAATCTCTTCGATGGTGGGTGCTCTGAAACCGGCCCCAGTGGCTTTCACGGCCTTTTCGTGTGCTTCATCCTTGTAAAGGCCAGAGGGAGTCAAAAGGTCCAAACCTAACTCTTTCATGTACACTGGATCAGCAGCCCTACCAAGATTCCATAATTGAACGGAGATGAAACTGTTGTTCTTGTGAACAGCCTCGGTAACTTTGGACCACGCCTTGACTTGGTCCTCGTTCCAGATCCCTGGAGCGTTTTTGTACAACCCAGATCTTGGGGAAATATGGGTAGCTTCAGCGACAACGAGCGTTCCCGGAATTTTGGTTCTGTCATCGTAATGTTCCACCATCAAGTCCGATGGAATGTGGTCGTCACTGGCCCTGAATCTGGTGGAGGGAGCAAACACAACTCTGTGTTGCAAGGTATTTTCACCCACCTTCAAGGGCTGGAAGGCTTTGGTGTCCTTCAATGGTTTGACTTCGACAGTTCCTTTAATATCGTGCATCTTGGTATTTTCCTATGGCTATTTTTCCGTCTCCGGATTCCTTCTACTTTTAGAAAATTTCGTTCACCGAACACGCGGATAATGCTTACTCATACTGATTTCTGCTTACTCAGAATCTGCTTACTCAGAACACCTGTGCTCAAGCCACACGCACACGCGATATATGATAGGTGGCAGTGTGTTCCCCACGTCAGATGGCCGGAAAAGGCCATGTCCGTCACGTTAACCACGCGTCATGCAGCCTTCAACCTTTAACCACCTTCAAGCCCTGTTGCTTACGGGAAAGGTATCTGAAGTAGTGACAGAGTATACAAAACGATGCCTAGGATTTAGAGGGGATGAGGCAGCGGGGAAAGGCCGTATAGCCACGGTTGAGCCTGGTATTCCAGCTTATCTAAAGCTGGCATACCGTCAGTATAAAATATACTCGGTTTTTGCGAAAAAAGGTAAGTCCTATATATTCGGAGTTGGCAAAAACGAGTAAGTCCGATATGGTTCTCCCATCGGGCACGGCCCGAATGTGTCAATGAAAAACTCTATATTTATACATACCGTATTTTGACTTTCAACTGTCACAACCGTTGCTTGCGGTGGCTACATGAAATTTCATCTTTCAAGACTGAGGGTAAGAATTAAGACCTCTAAGCAATGGGCTGGGAGGTATTCTTCCTTTCTTTTTCCTCATCAACTTCAACCTCTTCCCCGTATCTTGGGAAAGTGTTATACCCGTAATTTTCTTTGGCATTGTAGAACGTCAGTCTGTCATATTTGATCAACGGGTACCCATTCTTCAAACGGTCTGGCAAATCGGGGTTGGCAATGTAATATCTGGAAAATGCAACCAAGGTTCTGTCGTCACTGACGTCCTTTCTAACATCGGAAAACTCAGGTGCATCGTAGGAATAGTTCCCAGCCCGCACAATAATACCTTTCCATAAATCGTAGATGAACTGGTTGCTGTTCTGACTGCTAGCAGACCCACGATCAGTTCTCAATTGGTTAGCAGAAAATCTGGGTTCCACAATGGAGATATAAGCCAATTGTTTGCCAGCATTGGCGCGATGCTGTAACTGGCTCACCAAGTACCCGAAAGTCACATATGGGTGGATCTCATCGTCTTCTCCCTTCATCCCTTGGAAGTCCATCCATGGAGAAATCCGGATAGCCAATTGCTCTGGCTTGATATGTTTCAACAATTCGTCCACCAATTCCAAAACGATCCTGGCCCTGTTTTCCACAGACCCACCGTACTCGTCGGTTCTATGGTTACTGCTGCTTTGCAAAAATTGGTCCAAGAAGTAACCGTGGGCAGAGTGAATTTCCACAATATCAATACCTGCAGCTATAGCATTCTTGGCTGCCTTGACATAGTCTTCTTTGATGATGCTTTTGATCTCATCGACTGTGGCTGCACGCAAAGTTGCTCCCACTTTCTTAAACAGAGCCTCATCTTCAGGGCTGGCGAATAACGCAGAACTGCTCAAAACATCCAAACCCAACTCTTTCATGTATTGAGGGTCTGCTACACGCCCCAAGTTCCACAATTGCATAGCAATGAAACTTTTGTTGTCGTGGACTGCCTTAGCAATTTTGGACCACCCTTCCACCTGATCCGAAGACCAGATTCCTGGCACGTTTCTGTAAAGCCCTGATCTTGGCGAAATGTGGGTAGCTTCTGTAACCACCAACGACCCTGGGATTTTGGTTCTGTCATCGTAGTACTGCTTTTGCAAGTTCGAAGGAACGTGGTTGTCTAAGGCTCTGTTTCTGGTGGATGGAGAGAACACTATCCGATGCTGTAAGGAGCTAGACCCCACTTTGATGGGGTTAAAAGCTTTAGAGTCTTTCAATGGCTTTACTTCAACAGTTCCTTTGATATCGTGCATTTCTATCGTTAATGTAAGATGGTATTTCACCAAAAAAAGAGATGGATTTGATATCTTTATATAGCCAAACCAAGCCGAGCAACCCGGTCAGGAACCCTGGTTCCGTCATTTATAATCACCCAGGAAAAAGAATAGTCTCTAACCGACACCGGCATATAAGCGTAAGCGATGAGCCGGAGTTACTATACTAGGTTGTTTGCCGCTTTGGCCGGGTACTCATATATGGTGTAATAGTCTACCACTTTTCCGTTCAAGTTATTTTCACCTTGTAATGGAAGCATTAAGATGTTTCTCCAAGACAAGTCACCAAGGAACCAAAAATCCAACCAGTTCTGTTTCATTCCGTAATCGGTTGGAATTTCAAACTCATTGATCTGTAAATGAGTGGTGTCTCTTCTTAGTAAGGATAAAATGCTGATTTTGGCAGTAGAAATGAATTGGTCGATGCCCAACAATTTGAAACATGGGTTCAGCCCCTGTCCGTGCCTTGCTGGTTCCATGATCTTGGCGAATTCGAAGCTAGTTAAGCCTTTCAAAATTTGAAAAGTCTGGGTGATGGCAAGTAATGTGATCCAAATATTTTGCAACAGTGCCCACACAAGAAGATTGAACATGAAATTATGGTTTTCAAACCCTTTACACAACGACAGGCTCAAAAATCTGCAAGTTTCTGCCTCGTCATCGCTATCGCTTTCGTACCCTCCTGTCTTGTTTGTGCCACTGTTGTACTTGAAATAAGCCAATAAAACGCTGGTGAAAAGAAACACCCCAAAGTTCAACGAATAAGTGAACTCCATAAACACCTTATGGTTTCTCACTCCGACGTCGTTGTAGACCCAGGGACAATAATGGTCGAATTTTGCAATCAATCTCTTCCTGTAGTAACTGTACTTACTTCTGAGTGGCTTTCTTATGAGTGAATGTACACAGAAGGTCTCTGTGGTGAATTTTCCATGACGAACCAATTCATCAATCTGAACAACGATTTTGTTTTTATCGGTGGGGATAGGTACCACTCCCGGGTTCAACGTCATGGCTTTGTAGAAGGAGAAGGTTATTGCCGCTATGACACCCACTAAAATGAGGTCTTGGATAAATAGCCAGAAGCTTTTGAACACAGTCCTGGGGAACACCTCCACAAGAAAAACAGCCAGGACCCAGAACAAGGTCCCGGAGAATATTCCCGATAGTAACGGAGATTTTATCAAGGACTTGCTGGGAATGTAGCTCTTAACGATGAAGTTCCTCACCAAAAGGGCCACGGGGATCAACATCATCCCGGTGATAAATAGTCTGGGAATTATGTAACCTCCCGAAAAGTCGTTGAAGTAGAAAATCACTGGCAAAACAAAGTAAGGAGTTAAAAACGTGATAAGTTTGCCTATTCTCTCATTCAAGAACGGCTTCGAAGGCACCCAACCGTTTACTTCAAACCTATTGCACTCGTTCAAAACCTTAGTCCAGAGCTTGAAACAATCCATGTCCCTGGCTATATCGAAAGAGTCTTTGTTCAGCTCGTTTTTCACAAATATGTCTGCATCATTCTCCACCAACAACTGAAGTAACGGCTTGTGGGCCTTCATGAACGACCAATGCAACGGCGTAAACAAGGTGTTATCTGCCTTGGTTATGTCGGCCCCAAACTTCAACAACGCCTGTACCGATAGAATGTCACCCTGGTAACAAGCCCAATGTAAACTGGTCCTATTGCAGTCGTCTGGTTCATCCACATAGATGGCCTTCCCATGCAAAGGATTGGGTCCACAGAACTTGTATAGCATGTATATCACCAACATGATATTGCTGCTGTGTACACTGAGGTGCAACGCATTATAGCTCTGGGAGTCCTTGTAAGTGGGATCTGCCCCTTTACTGGTCAAGTAATCCGCCATATACACTAGACCTGATCTGCAGGCCCAGTGAAGCGGTGTGGCATTGATCTCTCCTCCAAACAAGTTGATCTCAGCCGGGCTGGTCTCGTTCTCCACCAAGTATTTCACGAGTTCCAAGCGGTTATTGATGGACGCCCAATGGAGACCTGAAATGCCGTCGGTGAAAGTGTCATTGGCGCCAACTATTTTCTCCTCGATCATTTGTCTCACCACATGAACATTCCCCTGCTGACAGGCGGTCATGAACTTCTGTAGTTCTGGCTTCAACTCTTGTTCTGTGGGCAACTTGGCGCCGTTATCTAATTCCAAGTCTTCATTGTGAACGTCTGAAATCGCACGAGTCGAATCAATGGACTGTGCTGACGATACCCCCGAATCCCCATCATCTAGCACTTTCTCGGGCACCAACAAGGCTGCTCCACTCGTTTGTGTTTCTTCGGCGGCGGTGCCGCTCGGTGTATCGGTGGAGGCCATAGATTTAGCCATCGTTTTATCGCTGCAGGTAAGGTAGTTTTATGTATTTGGTTTTTATTTTTTGTATCACCGAGCCAAAAACTGATACATGCGCCTAAATACGAGAACACGATGACTTGGTCACCGAGAGCTTACATTAATAGTTTGGTACATACACTATTGTTTTTCGAACGGCTGTTGCTTGCAGGTTTCCATGAGTGATACTGGCCAAGGGGGAAAGCCCTGGAATATATATAGCATCGCCTGTGCTGCGGCATCTATTGCACAAGGCACTGAACTAGTGGTATTTTCAAATGGGCTCACTGTGAGTGGCTGGTCGAGGGGGGCTGGTGGAGATAGGCTGTCAAGGCGGCCATCGCCACCGACCCACGGCTTTAGCTTGTCAAGGTGGAAGAGCTGCTCACCAGTCTAGCACTCACGGGGTCCGTAAAGCGAGAGGTACTGGAAGTGCCCTTGCTAGTCAACCCCTTCAATTTGGGTGCAGTCGTTACATCCACCAATGGCGTGCTATTCTCTTTGAACCAAGCGAACCTGTTGTTCAACCAGTTATTTCTAACCTCATCCTTGGATATTAACCCGTTATTGTAGTCACTAATGACAAACAAATGGTTCTTGATAATTGAATAATTCCTCGAATTGGCTTTGAACCCGATGTTGATCAAATCTCCCACCAAGGGGATCAATCCAAGGAGCAAGTCGATCAAAATATTGACAATACAGTAGATCATTAAATCTATAGGAAACCCATTGGATAGCTGTCTCGTCAATAACAACAACATTATCGAGTTGTAGGTGGTATAAATAGTACCAGCAACAGGAACAAACTGGAAGATGGATGCAGTTCCAAAGGGCACGCCTCCAAAACTGAAAAGCATATCATACCTATAGGCTCTGGACTTGAACTTTTTCAAAATCCTCTCATCGTTTGTGGTCAAGTTATCAGGCAACTTTTTAGGGATTTTCTTAAACTTTGTCTTCTGGTTATTTATAGGAATTTTATCATGATAAGGGTCTTCCACTGTGAGGTTGTATTCCACCTTGAAGAATCTTGAAAGCAATGACTTTACCAAATAATTAATCATTCTGTAAACTGATGAAATTGTTATAGCTCAGACCTTAAATATGTTTCAAAAAAATTCACAATCAACCAATTGCTACACTTAATGCCTCTTCCTGTAGTCACGATATAGAAGCTTTTTATAAAATTGCTGCGAAACAGATAATTGAAATTTCACATGGGCCTCCGCATAATCCATCGCGCAGTTAACGTGCACTGAAGAACCATATTCAACCCACTTAACCAACCATGTTGATGATACGTAGGTTGTTGAATAGGAGCGTTGAAGAAGAAGATGGACACAGGGGGTTTGAAGGTCTGTTTCCACAAACTTACGGAGGACCCACACACAACAGTGACATTGATATGGAGGGCGATTGGAATGATAGGAGTATGACCCTCAGGGAACGCATTCATCATACGTTGCTACACAACCGTCAAATCGAAGAATCAATGGATAGTGATGTATTTGATAGTAACCTTTGCACGGTGGTGCATACTGAAGATGGAGGTCACGATGAACGGCGATTTTCATTTGACCAAAGGCTTCAGAGGGGCAATGGTTATGTGATCGACAGATTTGGTGGTAATGACGACCATGTGAATCGATACCTTACTGAGCAGAACAGAAAGTTCAATGATCTAATAAACAAAAATCTTGATCATGTACTGAACACTTCCCCTGAGTTATTGGATGTGTACAAACACACCAAGACCATGGAGGGAGATGGGGAGTTGCAGATAAGGCAGAATTTGAGTGACTATGAAATCAGCAAATTCGTCCAACTGATTGATGATGATACCAAGGCTAAGCTTCTTGAAAAGCTTGCCCACGAGATGCATAAGGAAGATGAGGTGAACAACTTGAATAATTTTGAAAAATTGGAGGTATTGATAATCTTGATCGTGAAGATCAACTTCTTATTGCTAAGGTATTCCATTCCTATCACCAAAAAGGTTTACTTCAAGTTTAAAGCCAACCAAATGTTGGTGTTTAATAACAACAATTTCAACCGAATGTTGAATTTCTTAATCAAAATATTGAACAATGTTGACAAAAACTCCAGAAACAAGCAACTGTATGATGACACTAATGACTTTAATGAACAAATGGTAGATGAAGCAAACGGCCGCGATGATAAAAGTGGGTTGGTTGGCAAAGTCTTCGGTATAATACCCCAAAAGTATCGACTATTCGGTATGTTGGAAGGTTTGAATTATGTGAACAACGAACTCATGAGCAATGTGTTGGGCAAGAGCGCAAGTGAATTCGATGACTTGACTTTGTTCACCGTAGCAGAAGAATTTGCTAAGCAGTTGCAATGAGTTTGGTGTTCCTTCTTTTGCAACCGTCTTAACACATGCAGAATCTGAGAACGATAATATATCCAGTTAAGGAAGGCTGCAGATACAGCGTTACCTAACGCCTGTCCAGTTTGCTCCTGAATTTGAATTCTGCCAAACGGGGGTTATAATATTTCTGCATTCAGGCGAACAATAGCTAGACACCCTTTCTAATTGAATATCTGAACCTTTCCTTTTTTTGTAGATATGAACGCCAATGTGAACTCTTGTGTTGCTATCCAGCTAGAAAACAAGTAAAAGTTCTAGGCTCTTTTCGTTGTGGACCACTGGCTTTCCTTCGCAATCGCCCTACCCGCCTGTCTTCTGATCCGCCTTGACAAACGTCGTCTCTCGAGCCGAGATCGTTGCCTTGGTAATAGACGAGCAGTTCAAGAACCGGAATGTAGCAGAAGCTTCTCAGAGAAGCCAAACATTTGTCGGACTCCTATTTCTATTGTTAACAAAGATTTTCCTGTACATAAATGGTTCCTCTTGTAACTGTCATTGGCTACAAACCGAGACTTTATTCAGATCTCAGCGATAAGAAAGGCTTGCTTTGATCAGCACAGAAACCCGAATTCTGGTTGAAAGCATTGGAACTTCTTTTAACCAACTAGTGGCAGTGCAATCATAGCCCACCAAGTAGACTTTATAGAAACTCGACAAAGTAGGCTCCGTTGTTTAAGATAAAAGCACAATAACCCTTGCAAAAAGGATGTCGCGGCGCGGTCGACAGAACATTACTGCAAAAACACTTTCTAATAGATACTATTGAAGCTCAAACGCCTTATAATCCATGAACTTCAAGCTCCACATGGAACGGCCGATGACATCCTCATTATACTGAATATTCTGGCCTCTGCTTCCATTTCGTATTTTGTACCTTCCGTTGGTATGCCGCTGAAGTACGCTGAGGGAATTGAACTCCAAAGTGCATCTTTTCATTATATTCCATAGCTGTCGTAACAAGACGTCTTTCATGGCCGGTCCACCGTTAGTATCAGTTGAGTCCGGAGAGTAGATTGCAAGCTTGTTGTACTCTTTGAGATACCTGTAGTTCAAGTAAAGCAATTTCCTTGAGTGTGTTGAAAACACGAAAGGGGCTACCGACTCTAATTCCATCACCAACGATAACACCACATAATTCAACAGCGCCACCAAATTTTCCAATCTCAACCTGAGAGAGTACGTCACGTATGAGAACAGTAAGTGGATAGAATCGAATACCGACACGTTCTCCAAGCCAATTTCCTCCCCTATGGCTCTTACACTTTGGCACTCCAAGTGCAACATTATCTCCTCCTCCGAAAGATAAGCTTGCACCCTGTACTCCAACGACTGCCATATATTGCACTTCTCCAAGGCACTGCAAAGCTCTTCCGCCACCGCCTTGTCTGCCCGAAGCAAGTCGTGTTCGTTAATGTTGATTTTCAAATGAATCTGCTACATGTTAGCACCATCAAAAGAACAGGTAGAACACCTCACATACTTTCAAAATTTCTGCCGGAAAGAGGAGCTCAGACCCTATTCCTTCCACAGCAGCTTCCTTGATATTGTAGCTGTATCCGAGCTGACTAAACTCACTTCTATAACGGGCACAAATCTGCCCAGCTACAGGTAACATGAAGATTTAAAGAGACGTATAATTTCGATTCCTTTAGTTATACGCGAGATAATCAGGGGCGCCTTTTTTTGCAGCAGTAACGATTAAAACAGGGTTGCGTAACCATCGAGATTGAGCAGAGATCGATAACAAGAGGACCAACACAGACCACTAAATGTTTACGTATTGGGGAAGATGAGGTCTTAGCTAATCTTATGAAGCCAACCAAAGCGTCGAAATAGCACCCAACGGTGAGCTCTTCAGGTTTCAGATAATGCCCTGAAAGATCGTTCCATATAGTTCCACTGGTTGGTGCACGCCAGTCAATTAAATGTCGCATCCCGAAATGAAAGACTCTCGGTCGGCCCACGACTTTTTTGTGACACCGGTTATTTTATTTAAACATTTCCTCTTCCCGGTCATTTTTTTTCAAAATACCTTTTTCTTTCCCTAAATTCCTCCTTCAAAGCAATTTTTCTACGAGGAACTTAATCGACTTTTTCAAGGATACTTCGTTGAACAAAGTAGATACATATTCTCCCTTGAATAGCAGCTTAGTTAATACTGGACTCCTTGATTGGTTTGCTTCAGTTTAAATAAGAAAACCAGTTAAGTGTCAATTCGTTGCCACTGTCGAACTTGTTAGAAAAAATTTTCCCGGTTTTTTTTCGGTTTCTCGCAATCCTATTGGCTGACGAAACGAAAAAGGGGTTAATTTTCTGTGTTGGTACACGCATAAAACCTATACTTTTGTTAGCAAGGTTTTTTCTGGCCAGTTTTCGCGGGTTAAGTTTTCGTTGATACCTTTTGGTTTACACACGTATATCGTTGAACCATGGCTTTATGTTCCCAGGCATTCAACAAGTCAATCAAAAGAAGTTGTTCTTCGGTTGACTCAGAATCTTCCAAAAGAATCTGCTTAGGTGCTTATAAGTTTCCAAATGCAACTCAAATTAGGAATGCTTCTTTGAGAAATGCGGTGTCGATTTCTAGTTCTGATGATGATGAGAACTCTGACGATGAGCAATTGTGCTACAAGCTCGATCAAATTAAAGCTAAGAGAAGAGCTAGTTCCAGAATTTCGTTTTCTTTGACTCCAAATTTGGAACTCAGTAAATTTGTTTCTAAATACAGTGATGATGAAGATGACGACCAAGAGGTTGGATCTAACAAATGTTTCTTAAATGATAACGTTGACCAAGATACTCGCTCACATTCTGGTAGTAATCAACAGTTGCAAAACTACGAATTCAAATTAGTCGAAATTCCAAAGACGGATAAAGTATCCAGAGCCAAGTGTTTTGATTACTTGGTCGGTGCGATTGATGAAGCTTGGGCTAGGTACTGTGATGCCACGTCTTGTATCGAAGACGAAGTTTTCTACAGCGATGACAACAAAGAAAATGAGGTTGTTAAGAGCAACAAGAACAACAGTGTACATAAAGAATTGAATGGCGGAAACGTCAAGATCAATTATGGGTTCGGTAGAGCTAGTGATGTTAATAGTCAGGCCAACCCACTGAATAGGAGCATTCAGAAAGATGATGACGACGAAGACGAAGATGATGACGATACTAAAAGTGAAATCACCGATAAGTATTCGGTTAATTCTACTGATTTAACTGATATTTCAGATAACTACTTAAATTATCAAAAAGCATTGAGGAACCAACAATATAACTGCAGAAGTGGATCAAATTCCAGTCAGTCCACCAATCAATACCAAAAATTGAAGGACAGATTAACCAAGGCCAAATATTACTTACAAGATTTGGTTGAAAGTGACGATTACCAAGACTTGCAATGTTTTTGGAACCGTTGGGATATGATCAAGTATGCTACCATTGAGTTGGTTGAAGATGATGATGATGATGAGGTTATTGAATCGACTATCGATGATTTGGAAAGTGGTCGGTACTTTGTAAATTAGTTTTATGACAAAAGGTGTTGAGAGTTTTCAATGGGGTTCAGTTTTTCTTTTTTTAAAAGAAAAATTCACATATATATATAATACTTATCCAACGTGGTAAGCCGTTTCCTTGTTCACACCTTTTGCTATTTAATTCAGTTATTTGTGGATTATAGGGTTTTTTCATAGTATGTATAATAGAAAGTAAATAAGGAGAAAAAAAAACTTATCTTTGAATCCGATATTATCTGGCTACGTTCAAAATCTGATCAACGAAAAATTGAAAAACTCACATTTAACTATAATCAATGAAATTAGCTTATATACTCACTGCTTTAATTCCCTTTGCTCTTGCCAATGAGCTTCAAATTGGTATGTTCAAGAATGCCCTGTTGTAGGCGTATAAACAGGATTCTCTGGCGGTGTTTACTAACAAGTTTTAGAGGTGACCCACGCCGTTGAGTGTTCGAGACCAGCGCAAGCAGGAGATACCGTCTCCGTGCATTATGAAGGTCTGTTGGAAGATGGAAGCGTGTTTGATTCATCCTACTCTAGGGGTAAGCCATTATCGTTCAAATTAGGTACTGGACAAGTGATCAAGGGCTGGGATGAAGGTATTGTTGGAATGTGTCCTGGCGAAAAGAGGCTTTTGACCATTCCACCAGAATTGGGCTACGGTGCCAGAGGTTTCCCACCAGTGATTCCCCCCAGTTCCACTTTGATCTTCAAGACCGAATTGTTTGATATCGCAGGTGTTCCAAGGGACGAATTGTAGGGAAGGAGTTATACTTGAATATATGATTTGAGAGCGGAGACAGTTTATACGAAGTAGACACCCTTTCTTTTTAGTTGCCCTCTTTGATGGCTGTTACTTGGATATGTGCATAGTGTAGTACGCAGCTACTGAATGGGTATTTTATCTTCTTTTTTGGGGTACTTTTTTAGCAAGACGTTGATGGTGGATCTCTAATACGTGAAAATTACTATTTATCTTTTGGTAAAAATTACTATTCATCTCTTCTATGAAAATATAATCAATTCTTTGGAAGAGGATCTAACTTCACACAGGGCGATCGTTGTTCTCTTAAAAGAAGTACACACAGAAACCACAAACACAGCTCTGTTGATGTCCCCTGCATATACCGCTGTCCCCAGCAGTCTCTTTCAAGCACTAGTGCACAAACAAAAGGCACCAAAAAAGGTTTTTGGAATTTGCAGCCACAAATACTACCCACCAACATGTTCAGTTTATTGTTTTACCTTTTGACCTGTGTGCTTACAGCCAATGCCACCGAGGAACCACTGGTCAGTGAATGTGTGGTCGGTGAACCAATCACTGAATCAGCCCATTTGTACTCCATTGCAGATTGCCAAGTCATCATAGGAAATTTGCAGATTGAATCTTTCAACGAACCAATTATTGAACTAGGCAATTTACAAGCTATCACGGGGGACTTAATTATCAAAAACTCACCACCTTTGGTAAGGATCGAAGCCCCATGGTTGAGTTCTATTGGAGGAAGCTTCAAGATGGCAAAATTGACCTCGTTGTCGTTGATTTCTTTTCCCAGCTTGAAATCAATAAAAGAGTTAGATTGGAGAGTCATCCCCATTTTGTCCAACGTTAGATTCAACAGCCAAATATCGGATGTGGAGAGCATCGTTATTAGTGATACATCACTTACCGGGTTTTCGGGGTTCCAAACCAAGAATTTGAAGAACTTAGATATCAATAACAATCGGTTTCTTGAGGTATTGAATTCCAATGTGGAAACCATTAGTGGCAAACTCCATATCGTGTCCAACGCCAAAACCCTACAAGTGAGCTTGCCACAGTTGATCAGCGCCACGAATGTCAGTATCAACGATGTCATGAACATCGAATTGAACAACTTGAGTAAAATTGCAGAGAGTATTAGTGTCATTGATAATAACTTTGATTACTTACGTCTCCCAGCCTTGTCAAATATTGGTGGAACCTTGTCAATCTCCAAGAACTCTAGGTTGAAGACTGTGCAGTTAGACAGTTTAACTGAGATCAACGGTGGCTTGATGGTTATCAATAATACCCAAATCTCCAAGTTGGACTTTTTGAAGAACTTGAGCAAGGTTGACGGAGGTATCGAGTTTAACGGTCCATTTGAATCTGCAGACTTACCTAGCTTGAAGTTGGTGAAGGGGTCTGCTAAAATCAAATCAAGCAACCCCAACTTCGATTGTACCAAATTGATCAAAAATCAGCTTAGTATGGCCGTTAGAGGAGGGAAACTTGAATGCTCCAGCAGTGGTGGGAATAAAGATGATGATGACCAACCTGCTTCCAGATCTGGTGCCCATATCAGCCGATCCGCTGGTGTTAAGTTGTTTGCCCAGTCGTTGGTCAAGGCATTGGCTTTGTCTTACTTTTTATAGTTTTGTTTTCATTAATCCACCAAATGGTCTTTAGGCTCTCTAATCAGAGGGACAGTGTGTTTATCCCTGTTAGATGTGGAAATCTTGTATCGTCCTAGTGGTAATCAAGGACCTTTCTGGTAGGGGCTTTTTTCACTTATGTAGCATACAACTTCGTCCGGGGTCAAATCACCAACAGATAGGCCCCTGTAAATTCTCTCCCTTACCTCAGAAGAGCTTATCAGGCTGCTAGGCTTGTCGTTTGCAATCAAGGTAATACCTTTATGCCAGTGCAGGGGCAAGTACAACTTCCCCTGTTTCAAATCTTCAAGGTACTGAAGCTGTGGGTGCACTTCCTTATCTCTTGTAAGGCACACAAACCGATTGTTCACCATGAAATCATCTAAAGAAGCCACAATACCCAAGGGAGTGTAGTATTTAGGATCCAAAACTCGAATGAGGGTATCAAATCCGAGCAAATAGGTCATTTTACCTTGGAATACCTGTGCTATCTCTTCAGCTTTATCCACAAACCGGGGCGATTTCGTTACGCATATGGAATACGATACCTGGGGGTGTTTTTTCACCAAGTTTTCCCCGAAAGCGTATATCATCCCCAACCGATCGTCGAAAGATGCCGGTGCAGGTTGCTTATCTGCATTTATGACGGAAAGAAGAAGTATGACATGGCCAGGGGTCTCCATTGATCTGGTGATTAGCTCCATATGGCCAAAATGTGGAGGATTGAACGACGAATCAAGAACCGAAGACGATGTGAGTTTTGCCAACGACTTATCATCTATGGAACTGTGTAGCCTCGAGAACGGCGTACTGGACCCTAAAAATACCTCCAATTGACGGGAAAATTCAACATTACGTGCCATCTTTTCAAGTTATACCCTTACACGGTCGCAAGTTTTGTGTGATTTATCTCCAGCCTGTATAGAGAATATCGCAGCTCATCTCTTATTTTTTTTTCAACTATACCAAATCGTCTTTTTATAGGAAAGAAGAAATAGGATGTCGAGCCAGATCCTTGTGAACTTGAAGGAAGCAGGGTCTCTATACAGCCGGTATAGAAAAACATACCCTTTGCAAAAGGGAGAAGAGCATATTCCCTTGACATTCGACACCAATGTGTCAGTTGGTGAAAATTTGACCGATTTGTCATTCATTGCATTGGATAAGACATTACCCATTCTTTATTCATACGGACCCATTTTCTTGGATTTGATCAGTAGATGGGTCGAGTACCCCCAGTTGGATGCATCGTTTAAGCAAAAATACCAGTTGGATGACTATAAAATCAATGGCTCTGTTATTATACACGCATTCTCCAGATTAGTGCAGGTATCACCGGAATCCATGAACATCGTGGAGTTCTACCTTGAAAAAGCCAATCCCTTCGATCAAATCGAACAGCTCATGAATGCAAAGATACAAATAGATGTTTCCGAGTTGACCATTGTTCTTTTGGCTTATTATAGATTGGTCAACTACGATTACTTCAAATTCAAGAAATTCGTCGACCCTAAAGCATTGAACCTTTTATTGTCCATCGAAGATCCTTCCTTAGACACCGTGAAGTACCTTTCGGTTTTATTGTTATCCCTTTACATGGAAGCATCAGAAGAGTCCACCAACAAAATGGTTGAAACCTACGTCGACACTGACAACTTAATCTACAGCTACGAAGGTGACAAAATCGATTACCGGTACTTGAATTTGGTGGAAGCTAAAAGGGTTTCGAATTTCTTACAATTACAAAATGACAAGCCCCTGGCACACAAAAAGGGAGGAGACGTTGTTGTTATAGAACAAACTCAACTTTCCAGTCTTGTCACTTCCATATATGGTGTTTTAGTGCCTCATTTAAGTTCTTTCAAGCATTCAGACACTACACTCGACACCGGAGCCGAGTCATTCGTGCCAACAGATAACTCGGTTCATGTTCTCAGGAACTTGGCCTTGAATATCCAGAACAACACTCCCACCCTTTTATTTGGACAGGCAGGGTCCGGTAAAACGTTCCTTTTTAACCAATTGTCCAAGCTCATGGAATACCAAGATTCAGTGGTGAAGATCCATTTGGGTGAACAGACAGATGCCAAATTGCTTCTTGGGACCTACTCTTCAGGAGAAAAGCCAGGAACGTTCAAGTGGAGGTCAGGTGTTCTTACTACCGCCGTGCAACAGGGTAAATGGGTGTTGATCGAAGACATTGATAAGGCTCCCACAGAAGTGTTATCGATATTATTGACGTTGTTGGAAAAAAGACAATTGATAATTCCCTCCAGAGGTGAAGTCATAAAAGCACACAACAATTTCCAGATCATATCCACCATTAGAACCAATAACCCTGAAGTTCCTGATCTTATCGGGTTAAGGTTGTGGAGCACCATTGAGGTGCAAACGCCAAACGAATTCGAGTTGGTTCAGATATTGACAAAGAAGTTTCCCTTATTGCAGCAATTGATCAAGACATTCATCAAATGTTTCAAAGAGATCATGTCCATTTATACCAGCAATTCATTCATTTCTTTGAATAAAGGATCCCATCCCCGGATCATCTCGTTAAGGGATTTGGTCAAGTTCTGTGGAAGATGTAACAGAATCCTATTGAACAGTAACACTTCCTCCGACCAATTGTTGGAGTCTTCAGTTTACGACAGTTTTTTCCAGGAAGCCATCGATTGCTTCGGCAGTGCTATCACCGAGCCTGAAGCGTTGGTACCGTTGACCAACGTCTTTGGAGAATGCTTAGAAGTGCCTGCTTCCAGAATTAACTTGTTCATGACCAAACATGTACCATTATTGATGAATGACGAAACAAGTTTAACGGTTGGTAGAGCGGTATTACCTAAATCGCAAGATATAGTGAACTTTTCCAAAACAAGCAATGTGTCGTCCTTTGCAACCACAAATCATGCCTTGAGACTCATGGAGCAAATTTGCGTTTCTATTGAGATGGTGGAACCAGTTTTGTTGGTGGGGGAAACCGGGACAGGTAAAACCACAGTCGTACAGCAAATAGCAAAGCTTATGAACCGCAAGCTTACAGTGATAAACGTTTCTCAGCAGACAGAATCCGGTGACTTGTTGGGAGGATACAAGCCGGTGAACACCAAGATCATAGCCATTCCATTGCAAGAGATATTTGAGACTTTATTTATCACCACATTCTCTAGAAAGAAGAATGAAAAGTTCTCTATGATCTTGTCCAAGGTGTTCAACAGGAACCAATGGAAAAACGTCATCAAGTTGTGGAGAGAAGCAATCAAGATGTCCAAAGAATTGTTGGCAGAAAAGCTAGACGATTCGGACCCCACTTCTAAGAAAAGAAAGTTACAATCACACGAACGGAAGGTGCTATTGGATAAATGGGTAGAATTTGATGCCAAAGTGAATGACTTTGAAGTCCAGTCTTCTTCTTTGGACAACAGCTTTGTATTCAACTTCGTGGAAGGGTCGTTAGTCAATGCCATCAGAAATGGAGATTGGTTATTGTTGGATGAAATCAACTTGGCTTCCTCTGACACCCTTGAAAGTATAGCTGACTTGTTGGCAGAGGCAGATCAAAGGTCTATTTTGTTGAGTGAAAAGGGAGATATCGACCCTATTAAAGCACACCCAGACTTCAGGATCTTTGGGTGTATGAATCCTTCTACGGATGTGGGGAAGAAAGACTTACCACTCAGTATCAGATCCAGGTTCAGTGAGATTTACGTTCATTCCCCTGACAGAGACTTTACTGATTTGTTATCGATCATTAACAAGTACATAAGCAGATTTACTGTTGGAGACGAACTCATCGACCATGACATAGCTAACTTGTACCTTGAAGCCAAAAGACTTTCTGAAACCAATCAAATTGTCGATGGTGCTAACCAGAAACCGCATTTCAGTATCAGAACTTTGACCAGAACTTTGGTTTATGTGGTGGACATTATTGGTATTTATGGGCTTAGGAGATCTTTGTACGAAGGGTTCTGTATGTCATTCCTTACATTGTTGGACCTTAAATCAGAGAACATGCTCAAGCCTATAATTGAACAGTATACGATAGCCAAACTTAAGAACATGAAGTCGGTGATGTCCCAAGCACCCCCAAATCCCGGGAACGGGTACGTTCAGTTTAGACACTATTGGATGAAACAAGGGCCTTTACCTCCTGTGCCACAACCAAACTACATCATAACGCCTTTTGTCGAAAAGAATATGTTGAATTTGGTCAGAGCCACTGCTGGGAGAAGATTCCCTGTTTTGATCCAAGGTCCCACATCTGCAGGTAAAACGTCAATGATCCACTATTTGGCCAGCATTACAGGCCATAAATTTGTCAGAATCAACAATCACGAGCATACAGATTTGCAAGAGTACTTAGGTACTTATGTTTCGGATCTGACGGGGAAGTTGACTTTCAAAGAAGGGATCTTGGTGGAGGCCATTAGAAATGGGTACTGGATCGTGTTGGATGAATTGAATCTTGCACCAACCGATATTCTCGAAGCCTTGAACAGATTGTTGGATGACAACAGAGAGTTATTCATTCCTGAAACCCAGGAAGTGATTCACCCCCACCCTGACTTTATGCTTTTTGCAACCCAGAATCCTCCAGGGGTTTACGGTGGTAGAAAGATGTTATCCAGAGCTTTCAGAAACAGATTCTTGGAGTTACATTTTGATGATATTCCTCAAGACGAGTTGGAAATCATTTTGAAAGAACGGTGTCAGATTGCCCCCAGCTACTGTAAGAGGATAGTAGAAGTTTACAAGCAATTATCGATTCACAGACAGTCCACTCGGTTGTTCGAACAGAAGAATTCGTTTGCCACTTTGAGAGACTTATTTAGATGGGCCCTCAGAGAGGCCGTAGGCTACGAGGAATTGGGTGCAAATGGGTACATGTTGTTAGCAGAAAGAGTCAGGAAGGAAGATGAAAAAGTGGTGGTCAAGCAGACCATCGAAAAAGTCATGAGGATCAAGTTGGACATGGAAAGTTACTATGAAAAGTTGGAAGAGAAGGCTTTGATGAACATCGAATCTTCCATCGTGTGGACAAAAGCCATGAGGCGATTGGCCGTTTTGGTGTCCACCTCCATCAAGTACAAGGAGCCTTTGTTACTCGTGGGAGAAACCGGGTGTGGTAAGACCACAGTCTGTCAAGTGATTGCCCAGTTTATGAACCAACGGTTGGTGACGGTCAATGCCCATCAGAACACTGAAACCAGTGACATTTTGGGGGCTCAAAGACCAGTACGGAATCGGTTCGAAACTAGGAGCAGGTTGACCAAGGATTTGGTGAGTCTTTTCCACTTGTTAGAGATGGAAGTTTCCCAGGAGTTGAATTTAGACGAGATGATCAAACAGTTCAGAGCTGTGGATTTCGACAGTGACAAAGTTCCCCAAGTGGACCAAAGTCTTATTGCCAGTATCCGTGAGGACATTGTCAACAGCAAGATCCTATTCGAATGGAACGACGGGCCGTTGGTTCAATCGATGAAAAATGGGGACTTGTTTTTGTTGGATGAAATCTCCTTGGCTGACGATTCTGTGCTTGAAAGATTGAACTCAGTTCTCGAACCAGAGAGAAGTTTGTTGTTGGCTGAAAAAGGAATAGCTGACGACAACGGCATTGAAGATTCGTTCATTGTTGCCGCAGATTCGTTCCAATTTCTTGCAACCATGAATCCAGGAGGTGACTACGGTAAAAAAGAATTATCTCCAGCATTAAGAAACAGATTTACAGAGATCTGGGTTCCTTCGATGGACGATTTCGATGATGTGAGACAAATCGTCAACGACAAATTACAGCAAAAGAGCCTTACTGAAGTTATTGTCAAATTTGCCCAATATTACGGTGAAACATATGGCGGGGTAACTTCTGGTGTCATCTCTTTGAGAGATATTTTGGCTTGGGTGTCGTTTATCAATGCTAGCAGTAGCTCTGTGGCTTCCCCCACTTTGGGTTTGCTTCATGGAGCTGCTATGGTGTTTATTGATGCCTTGGGTACGAACAACACTGCATACTTAGCTGAGAGCGAAGAAAAGTTAAAGCAACAGAAACTTCGGTGTGTGGAAGAACTTTCGTCTTTGACAGGAGAGGATTTGCTCCCATTCTATACTAATGACTTTGCCATTTCTTTATCCGAAGATAGCCTTACAGCCGGGTCGTTCTCGGTCGCTAGAACCACCTCAGGCCCTGTTGATGACTTCTTATTGAGTGCCCCAACAACTGCCGCCAATACCATGAGGGTTATTCGTGCTATGCAAGTACACAAACCAATTCTTTTGGAAGGTAGTCCTGGTGTGGGTAAGACGAGTTTGGTGTCTGCCATTGCCAAAGCCACCGGGAACAATTTAATCAGAATCAACTTGTCCGAACAAACCGATTTGGTAGACTTATTTGGGTCTGATACTCCTGCAGAAGGAGGCAATACTGGTGAGTTTGTGTGGAGAGATGCTCCTTTCCTTAGGGCCATGCAAAGAGGTGAATGGGTTCTTCTAGATGAAATGAATCTTGCGTCTCAATCCGTATTGGAAGGTCTTAATGCATGTTTGGATCATCGTGGAGAAGCTTACATTCCTGAATTGGACAAGTCTTTCACTTGCCATCCAAAATTCACAGTTTTTGCAGCTCAAAATCCACAATACCAGGGTGGTGGTAGAAAGGGGTTGCCCAAATCCTTTGTCAACCGTTTCACCGTGGTATACGTAGATGTGTTGAAAGAAGAGGATTTGATGATGATCTCCCTGCATATCTATCCAAATATTCCACAAGACATCAGTGGTAAAATGATCAGCTTTGTTTCTCAACTAGAGGAACAAGTGGTGGTCAAGAAATCATTCGGTAGCTCTGGCGGACCATGGGAGTTCAATCTTCGTGATACTTTGAGATGGTTGGAATTGTACAACAGCAGTTCTTTGGTCAAGGACGTGGACCCTTCGGATTACTTCGATATGATTATCCGTCAAAGATTCAGAACCGAATCCGATAGAGTCAAAGTTACCCAATTGTACGAGCTGGTGTTTGGACCTTTACGTCATAGGGATAACTATTTCAAGATCCACCAACAGTTCATCCAAGCAGGAATTTCCACCATCAAAAGAGAAAAACTTGTGCACTACAATGAGGGCAACAAGTCTTTGGCTTTGAAGTGTAACTATCGGTTCATGGAAATTGCTATAAGGTGTATCAACCACAACCTTCCCTTGATCCTTACGGGGCCATCAAGTAGTGGTAAAACTGAATTGATTAGATTCATGGCCCAGATCACTGGTGCCAAAGTCAATGAGTTTGCCATGAACAGTGACGTCGACAGTATGGATATCTTGGGTGGGTACGAGCAGGTGGACATCACCAGAGGTGTCAAGAGCGTCATTGCCAAATTGAAAGATGTCGTCCAGGAAATAGTGTTGGAAGGCCTCACAGTTCCAGACACCAGGTCCAACCAAGTGTTGAAACAGGTGGTAGAATTCTATCAGTTTCTTGACAACAACGATTTACCACAAGTGGTAGAGTTCTTAAGAGCTCTATTGTGTGAGTTCCCCAAGCCAGAATTGAAGACAATTTTGGAAGAGGCCGAGCGGGTGTTGGAAAAGAGCAAAGACGAAGTCGTAAGATTCGAGTGGTTTGACGGTCTTTTGGTGCAAGCCGTAGAAAATGGGTACTGGTTGATTTTGGACAATGCTAATTTGTGCAGCCCTTCTGTTTTGGATAGGCTCAATTCCTTGCTTGAAACTAATGGGTCTTTGATCATCAACGAATGTAGCACCGAAGACGGTCTGCCTCGGGTATTGAAACCACACCCCAATTTTAGATTATTCCTTACCATGGATCCCAAGTACGGCGAGCTTTCAAGGGCTATGAGAAATCGTGGGGTGGAAATCTGGATGGGGAGAGATGGCATCGAAGGAAAGAGTGCTGTGCAACAAGAAGCTCAAGAAAGCGTCTCGGTGCTGAAGTACATTCCAACCAGATCTTCTACGGACCTTTACTACGGCCAGCTCCTCGACCTTTTCAGCACTGATGGTGTGAAGTCTAACACTTTGGCTTCTGCTTTAACAGGGTTGATTCTGTCCAACAGAAGTAGCGAGAACTGGGAAGAAACCGTCAGGGCATCCCGTGAGTTTGATGCAACGGACTTGTTTTATGTGAGCGAGATTCAGACCAGGTTGCAAATGTTGATGGAAGATTCTCAAACTTCTTATTCGAAGAAATTGAATGAACTCTGGAACAACACTGAACATTGGTTCTCATTCAGTCAGACACTCAATCCCGCCATCTACAACGTGATTTTGTCGACGATTGAAACTCCCAGTGAATCCATCAGCTCATCTGAGCCAAACTACTTCTTCCAATCGCTTGGAAATATACTCAATTTCCAGGCGAAACTTTACTCAGTTGAACAAAAGGCTCTCAACGGGAACATGTCTGAGTTGAACTACCTCGAACGGTCTGCTGCTGTTGAACTAGGTAGAACTATCAAGAACGCTCCTCGGTTGAGTGTGTACGGGTTCTTGAAGTCGGTGGACACTTTCTACCTAAGTGTCGTCAGTGGTGCTGCAAAAGACATTTTTGCAGCCTCGGGTGGGATTTTCAAGGCTTTGTTTGAACTTGATATCTTAAGACAGAACTTGTTCGAGGTATCCCAATACCAAAACGAGTCCCAAATCAGAGTTTACAGGGACCTTATTGCCGAGTGGGCAGAACGTAACCTGTCAGTTTCTGTCATTGTGGATTCTGTGGACCTATTAGTCAAGGCTTTGAGTTCTTTCTCGACTTCCCTTGACCTTACCACCGGTATATTTATGGAAAAGATCTGGGACAAATTTAGAGGTCAGTACCCAGACTCGCAAGAAAATTGGAAAAGACTAGACGATTTGTTGAGTTTATTCAATGAGTTCGATAGTATTTCTTTTGATCCCGAGTCTTTGGACGAGATTTCCAAGTTTAAGTCCACACTTTGCACGATTTACCAAGACGTCATCGACGCTCAGATGTCCAGTGACCAATATGAGGACATTTTAGCCAATTTGTCTAATAGTATCACGTCCTTGAGAGCTATCGCTAGTACTAGCCCCAACCAGTTTGTGACTGAATTTAATTTGTTGTCTATGTTTACACAAGCTAGTGGGAATTACGACAACACTATCAGATTATCTTCAGTGGCAGAAAGACCAACCATCCAGTTCGTCAACCAGCAGCTTTTCACACCTTACCCCCACATTTTGGACAACATGGGAAGGTTGAAAGATGGCAAGTACGAATCTCTGGTTCCACAGTTATTCGACGATTCTTTGGTGGTCAATGCTTTGCTTAAGTCCACCAAGTTCGATGAAACCCCTGGTAACATTGTCAAACTGAAGTTGAAGGATATGAAGGTATTTTTTAGAGAACTTTTGGTGAACTACAGAAGTATCGGAGATATGACGGTTCCGTTTGCCAACTTGTTGGCCGAATGGAAATCTGAAATGTCCGATTTACTCCAGCTTTCATCAGAAGATCCTGAACTTGTGGAAAGCACCAAAGCTTTGGATATTTCCGCTACCAATGCTTTAGGAGTTAATTCTCCAAAAGCTTTGGGAGCTTCATTTGTCATTTTTGCTTGTCAGGCCATCCAGTCATACCTTCCTAGCTCCGCTTTCGATCCTGCTATAAAAGACCATGTCTTGTATGAAAAATTGACTGTTCACAGACAACAAATCCAAGAATTGATAGACTCGTGGGTGACCATCAGCAACGCTACAAGTGGAGAAAGTATCCACGCTTTGGAAATCATCAAAGACGACCAGCCCTCTGAGCCTTTGAAACCAAGAGTTTTCAGAGAGGAACCTTTTGATGATGTTTTTGAAGAGTGGAAGCTGTTTATGGATTCTTCTGTCAACCACAACCACTTAGCCAAGCTACTCAAAGCTGCCCAAGAAGTGTCTGAAGAATCAGAACAGTTGATCAATATGTTCCAGAACAACTCTTCTCAGTTCATGCACAGGCTCGACACAAACCACAGGAATTTCGCCGATTTGAACGACATTTTGAAAGGTTACGTGTTGGCGTTGAAATTCGGATACGAGTTGATTACCTTGAAAGAAACCAAGTTTTCTGCTGGTGTTTTGGATATTAACGATTTGAGTAAATTAGCCACACCTCAATTTGATGGAGTGGCCAAGGATTTCATCAAATATGCCAGGAAACAACCAGTGGATGATGAGATCAGTGAACGGATCATGATCCACTTAATGAGAGTGGCTGCAACGACGAATACTGGGCCAAGTTCCGCCCAGGATATCATCAGCACCGCTTTACAAGCAGTCTATTACAGATGGACGTTGAGAAAATTGAAGGAATCAGAAGAGTCTATGCAAAGCCAAAGCTTGTACAAGTACAATGACCCTGATGCCGATATCGAAGGTGACTTCAAGACCTTATTCCCTGATTACGAAGAGGTTTTGGAAGACACAACTGTGAACAATACCCAGAACTTTGATGGAGTGTATTACGAATTGGCCAAGGCTTACATGCAGACATTCAATGGAGAACAACAGAGCTCAATTTCTTCGCTTGTTAGCGAAGGAAATACGCTTATCTCTAAGTTGCCAACATTGAAACCTCAGCCAATAAATGCTTCAAATTTGGCGGTGTCAATGGTTTCTTTCAGTCAGACATACAACAAGTTTTCCAAAGATGCAGGATCCGACTTCAATTTCTATAAGGAGTCGTCCAACGTTGAAACGAGCAAGGCTTTGTCAGTGGTTCATGGAATCATTGTATCCACCAAACAATTACTTGCCGAATGGCCTGAACATGCTACTTTGCAAGACATAGTTAGAGTGTGCAATGAGTTCCTTGAATACCCGTTGAAAACGCCTATTGCCAGACAACTTCAAAAGATCGAACAAATTTTCACTTTCATTGCCGAATGGGAGAAATATGCTTCATCCAAAGTGACTTTGAGAGCTCACTATGACCAATTGACTACTCTTATTGTGTCTTGGAGAAGACTCGAATTGACGACATGGAAGAAATTGTTCTACCACGAAGATCTCGCTTTGGAAGAACACTTGGGTAGGTGGTGGTTCCATTTGTTTGAGACCATCATTCTACCACTTTATTCCGAGGAAGAAGGCGGCTCCATCAACAACGTTCTTTCCGCTTTGCATGTTTTCTTGAGCCAAACGACTTTTGGAGAGTTCAGTCATAGACTTCACCTTTTAGCTTGTTTCAAGAACCAAATCTCTCAGATTGAAGGTGAACGCCAAGGAGAGATGCATGAGGCTATATCCAACTTGATCAGGTTCTACGACCAATTCAAGGACAAGATTGAAGAACGCAAAGCTGCAGAAAGAAAACGGTTAGAAAAAGGTGTCAACGAAGTGATTCTTTTGGCTAGTTGGAAGGACGTCAACATCGATGCTCTTAAGCAGAGTGCTAGAAAGTCCCACAATAGCTTGTATAAGTACGTTAGGAAGTACAGAAGTGTTTTGTCGCTTTCGGTTTCTTCGCTCATCGAACAAGGCCTTGAAGGGACACCTGTGGCTATTTCCAAATCCCACCTCCCAACTGTGACCGGGCTTGTGGCTGATAGCGACAAAGTGAAGGAAATCAGTAGCGGTGTTGCTACTTGGAATGAAAGACCAAACCGTCTTAAAGACTTGACGATGGTTGACAGGAACATGGATGTCTATATCAAGAGACTCTTCTCCGAACAATTACCAAGCTTGTACGGGTATGCCAAAGAGATCCTTGATCAATCAGAGAAACTCAAACAGGAAACTCCTGGTGTTTTCAATAAAGAGAACAAGAAGAAGATTGCTGCTTTGAAGAATGAAAAGGCCAAGTTGTTAAGCAACACTTTGAAAGAACTTAGAAGACTCGGTCTTAGTAACACATCCAAGCCAGAAGTGAAAAAAGTACAGGCAACAAGCAATGTGATGTTAAGCGCCAGTCCTTCTTTTGATAACACCTTGATGGACGGTGTCGATGATTACTACTTCAGAATCATTGAAATGTTGCCTCGGTTACGGTCTGCTGAGTTCCCACAGGACGTTCCCGTGCCCGATGTCGAGAAGGCCAAGGGATCTGCTGAAAACTTGGTATATTCGTTGTTAATCTCTCGTCAACCGTTGGTAAGGCTCAGTGAAAGCATTGGCGAGTTGGAAGCAGTGACCAACTCTTTTAAAGAGGTGAGCTTATTGTACGACTCCGAGTCCGAAGCCTTAGTGGGTTCTGAAAGAGAACAAGACGTAGGCGTTGCAGGTATCAAGAGTTGGGTTCAAAACTTGGAAAAGATCGTGGAATTCGCCATGGAAACCAGAGACTGTTGTGGGATCTGGGAAATTGTGAATGCTGAAAAAGATGTGCTTTCAAACATCAAATCACAGCTTCAGAAGTTCGTTTCTTACTCAGCCACTGTGCACACTACTTCCACTGTTGAGTTTATTCAGGAATTCCACGAGTTTGTGGCTCAAACAAAGTCAGTGCTCAATTCCGAGTCTCAAACCAGCAGTGTTGGGTTTATCCATGATATGGTGCTTCAGTGGATCGAAAATTCATCCTTAGCTACCGTTATACAAGAGGACGAGTCTGTGGTCGTGGTGGAGGATATTGAGAAATCTTTAAGAGATATCACCAACAACGTGATTGTGGTTGTGCAAAAAGTGACTGAGATCCAAAAGACCGAAATCACTGAAGAAGACGACAAATGGTACGAGTCTGTGCAAACCAAATTGACCAACTACATGAAATCTACACACCATAGACAGCTTTTGAAGAAGTTGAAGTCGATTGTTAGCAAGATTCAGGCGGTCAAGTATGATCGCTCAACATCTCAAACGGTTGCTGCATTAGTGGCATTTTCCATGCCGGTTATACAGCATTACTTCAAGTTGCTTGTATCCCTTATAGAGCTGGCCAGAGAGTGGTATGTCGAAAACTCGCATGCTGCATACATATTTGTGAGCATCCTTGTGACACTTGTGACCAAGGGATTCTGTTCTCCAGAAGCTCCATCCGAAGAAAAGTCAGATGAAAATGTGCAAGACGGTACAGGATTGGGAGACGGTGAAGGAGGAAAGAACACCGATGATGTGGACGAAGAAGATCTTGAAGAAGAAGCCCAAACCGACAACAAAGAGAAGGAAGACAAAGACGAAGACGACGGAGAAGAAGATGAAGATGATGCTGTGGATGTAGAAGGAGACATGGCAGGTGACCTTGAAGACGGGTCCGATCAAAGTGATGATGAAGATAAAGAAGACGACGAAGATATGGATGAGGAAGTGGACGATATCGACGATTTAGACCCTAATGAAGTGGATGAGAAGATGTGGGACGAAGAGGCTAAAACAGACAAGGAAAAAGAAGGCGACAAAGGTGGAAAGAAAGAAGACGATCTTGTAGGAGATGACGAAGAATCTGAACAGCAGAAGGAAGATCCTCAACCTCAAGATGAGCAGAAAGACCAAGACAAGGAAGATGGTGATGAAAAAGAAGATGGAGAAGATGGAGATGAGGAAGAAGATGTCGGAGAACAAGAGGATGAAGTGAACAACCAAGAGAACGAGCAAATGGATGAGCATGTTGAAGAGGCTGCTGCCTTGGATCTTCCTGAAGATATGAACTTGGATGGGGATGATGAGGAAGATAAAGAAGAGAATGACGACGATATGGAAGATGATTTGAACAAGGATACTGCTGAGGGCGAGGAAGAAGAAGAAGCCGAGAAAGATCAAGATACCGATGCAGAAGACGGGGCAAAGGAAGAAGAAGGGGAAGAAGGTGAAGAAACTGAAGAGACGGCCGAAGACAACTTGCAAGCCGATGCCGAAGACGCTGGAGATGAAGACGCCGGGGAAGAAGAGGAAGGCGAAGGAGAAGAGAATGACTCGGAGGAAGAAGCATTAGGCCAAAAAGATGGCGAAGAAGAGGAGGAAGAAGCTCAACAAGAAAAGCAAGAAGCTGGCGAAACTTTAGAAGGAGTTGAAGGAGACGACCAGATGGACGAGGACAACGAAGTCGACATTGAATCTGCCGTCAAACAGGAGTCTGGAGAAAAAGGCGAAGGTGCAGATAACGAAGTTGTTGAAGAACAAGATGATTTGGGAGCTTCGGGTGGGGCCTCCAACCAACAGATGGAGCAAGAACATGACCAACAACAAGATCAACAGGATACCCAGGCAGATGAGGCACGGGAATCCATGAAGGAGTTGGGAGATGCCCTTAAAGAGTTCCATCGTCGTCACCAAGAGATCAAACAAGCATCTGACGAAAAAGAAGCCGACCAGGCTAACGAAAGGCCAGATGAGTTTGAACATGTGGATGGGGAGAACACCAATACCGATACCCAAGCCATGGGTGCTGCAGATGAACAGATGCAAGGAATCGATGAAGATATGGGTATAGACGACGAGGAACAAGTGGAAGCTGAAGAACCTGAGCCTACGACTGTCAAGGAAGAAGCCAAAGAAGAAGAAGGAGCTGATGCCAATAATATGGAAGTCGACGAGGAAGCCGAAGAAGATGGAGAAACTGAAGCCAAAAAGCCTGGGTTCAGCAATATCAATATCAAGCAGGAGTCAGAGTCTGTTTATAATGACTTGAATCTTGACCTCCCAGATGATATGGAACTCGTGAAACCAGAAGAATACCAACTTCCAGAAACTTCACCTATCTCCTTAGATGTTGCCCGTGACTTATACCGTCACAGTGAATTGGCAACTCTGGACTTGGCATCTACTCTTTGTGAACAGCTTCGTCTTATTTTAGAGCCTACTTTAGCCACAAAGCTTAAAGGTGACTATAAGACCGGTAAGCGGTTGAATATGAAGAGGATCATTCCATATATCGCATCGGAGTTCAGAAAGGATAAGATTTGGCTCAGAAGAACCAAACCATCCAAGAGGCAGTACCAGATCATGATAGCGGTGGACGATTCTAAATCAATGAGTGAAAGTAAATCTACAGAATTGGCTTATCATTCGATTGCTTTAGTGTCCAAAGCTTTAACGCAACTTGAAAGTGGTGGATTATCGGTGGTGAGGTTCGGTGAAGACGTCAAAGTGGTTCATCCCTTCGACAAGCCTTTCAATAACGAAGCCGGGGCCAAGATATTCCTGCACTTCGATTTCCAACAGCAGAAAACCGATATCAAGAACCTCTGCATGAAGTCATTGGGTATATTTGAAGACGCTAAACTGACCACCAACAACGATTTATGGCAACTTCAAATCATCTTATCTGATGGTGTTTGTGAAGATCATGAAACGGTCCTGGCGTTGGTTAGAAGAGCCAGAGAATCTCGGATCATGCTTGTGTTCGTTGTTATCGACGGAGTCAATGAATCAATCTTAGATATGTCTCAAGTGAAATATGTGACCGATGACGTGGGAAATAGCATTTTGAAGGTCAGCAAATACCTCGACAGCTTCCCATTCGAATATTACGTCGTTGTTAGAGATATCAATGAGCTTCCAGAGATGCTTGGTTTGGTGTTGAGACAGTACTTTGAAGTAGTATCGCATATTACATAGTCAAAAAGTTCAATTAGTACGAACAATAAACATTTATTATTATTATACAAGATGCAATGGTGTAGACGGTCTTCCATGGGTCTTTGATCGTAAGATCATGTAATGCTAAGGGCCCTATTTGGAAAAAGACGTCTTTTTGGAGCTGATATTTTCAATGGTGTTCAACTCGACTCTCGCCAAACATATGGATATGTCGTCCAACTTCCCTCCACTACTGCTTTTTTTCCCATACTTTTCCACTGGTAAAGAGTTGACCCGGTCATTGTATGGAGTGAGAGCATAATCATCGAATGCCACTTCCTTCGCTTTTCCCAAAAGCTTGTTTGCAGATTCTCTTAAGCTCAAATGCTTGACGTTGATAGCGTCATTAAGAAACTCCTGGAGTTCGTAGTCGTATAGATTGTCAGTGATGCCGTCTGAACACACCAAGATGATATCACCTTCTTTCAACTTGATGGAGTCCACCCAGGCCATTTCAGAGGGCAATTCGGTCAAGGTTTGTGTCCCTATTTGCTGCGGACATAACTCCGAGATCAACTGCTCCTCGCTCGCCTTGATGATCTTGCCCTCTCTCAAGACATACAACTTTGAATCTCCAATACTAATCATTTTCAAGTATTCCCCAGCCAACATCCCCAAAATCAACGTGGAACTACCGTTCAAGTTTTGCAAGTCCATCAAATGGGATGTGTGAAGGTACGAATCGTCGATGATTTGGTCAATGTCTCGCTTTTTCAAATAATGGGGAAAGTGTGCAATCTTATACTCTGTCAATAGCCTGCTCAAAGTTTCAAGCATGGATCTGGACCACACCCCCGATGAACAATGCTGCCCTTTGCTTTCCCAGCCACTGACCCCGTCTGCCACAGCCAACACGGTGGGGGAAACAAGCATGGCATCGTCGCCGGACTTTATCGAGAGCGTGTCCGCAGGGGAGCCATGGGGTCTCCTACGAGGAAGAAGACTGTTTAACTGTGCAGGGTCTGAAAGGTCTGAAAGCGAGTGGATGGCAGATTCGGACCTGGTGGAATGGAAACTGAACGACGAGTATGCAAAGTCAAATTTGTACTTGTCGATGGATAACTTCGTCATTTGAGCTTTAGTGACGATGGGGTACTGGATGTAAGGAAGTTCTCGGGGCTGGCGGCTCAGCGTTGATGAATCGCCTCCAAGGTATCCTTTCAACGAGGACCATGCCGAGAATGCGGCTGCCGATGTCAGAAATTGTCGACTTGTGCTGGTGTTGATTGTACTGCTCGGTTTGTCTGCAAAAACAGCAGACTTGTAGGGCCTAAAGACGCCATTTGGTGAGTGGGGAACCAGAAACTTCCGCCCAAACATCTTGAAAGACAACCTTCTACTCGAAACACACAGCTCTGACGTCTGCAGCTCTTCAATGTGGTGCTGGTATGATAGGTGTTTGGATGAAGCCACAAATGAGGCTACTAACGGATGACCCACTATTCCACCGCTAAAAACAGTCGAAAGGCCTTGAAATTCGGTACTAGACACATCTGAACTAACCTGAGACAGAAATTGACGTTTAGGGAATGGGAAAACACTCCTTATAACGTTCTTTCTAGGCACTTTAACAGCCATTTGCATCTCGTGATTGCTAAATTAGTTTTGTTACCCTCAATGCGAATTTCGGACTAACTAAAAAAGAAATTTTTCCGATGAGCTGATCTGGAAAAACCGTTGCCATGCTCCTTAAATTATAAGCCCATAACGAGCCCAGTTCTGTATTGAAAAACTATACGAATTTTGCACCCATTTAGGATATACGGCATCTACTACACTAATCTTCTGCGAGAACTGCGTCGTGAATGACACCGTAAGGAGGCTTTATACCCGTAAAGACTTCAAACTGTTTCTCTCCTTGGTTCACCAACATTTCCACTCCACGGATAACGTTCCACCCGTACTTTTCCTGTGCGAGTTTCATCATGGGAGTGATACTGGGCTTGTAAGCAGCATCGAGCAATGAAGGCGTGAACCCAGCTTGTTGTTTGGCTCCTTTTTCCAACACTTTGGACACTTTTGCAGCCAATGTCTCATCGAGTGGAAGATTGGCTGGAACACAACTCACCACCAACGAAACAGAACCTGCAGCTTCCACCTCTTCAAGGGTATCCAAGACTTCGATGTTGTAATGTTCAGGGAATGCTTTCTTGACCTCTTGAATCTTAGAAAGGGTCCGGTTAAGCATGTAGATCTTAGAACATCCCAAATTATGCAAGGCATAAACAGCAGCTCTGGAAGTACCTCCACCGCCAACAATGAGACCGTTAACAGCGCTGTTGGCGACGTTTGGTACGCCATCTTTCACAAACGAGTTTTTGATTCCGACCCAATCAGTGTTGTCCCCAAGGTATTTCCCGGGCTTTCCCTCAATCCCCACGACGGTGTTGATAGCACCGATGGCTTTGGCTGCGTCCGTCATTTCGTCGACGTACTTGATCATATCGATCTTGAGAGGCATAGTGACGGCCAACCCCCCGAAATCGTCTACATCCTTGACCAAAGTGTTGAACACTTTCCCAGCATCAGACGACTCAAATCTGTCGAATTTGTAAGGCAAGTTCAACGCCTTGTAGCCCGAGTTGTGCAATGGTGGAGACCTTGAGTGAGACACAGGCTCACCACAGATCCAGAATTTCAATGGCTTGTACCCTCCAATTTCTGTATAAGTTTGGTTGATATCTTGCACCGTGAGTCCGGTGGATAAAAGAGGATGGGTAACAGGCGTGAAAATGGTGTTCACCACTTGTGACAACTTCCCGTGCGGACCTTCGTTGTACGCAATCAATGGCCTGGTGTACTTGGCTTTGAATTGTTCAAGGGCAAAGTTATCTTCGAACCCTTTGGCGACACCAACAAACTTCACAATAGAAGCACCTATGGACTGGGCAAGATTGTACTTATTAGACCACTCAGAAGAAGTCCAAGAGCTTTGGCACTTGTAGGAAGCAATAAGTCTTGTGTGTCTTCTGTTGGCAGCAACTTTGTAGATAAATTCGTTTGGCAAGTCTAATTGGATATCGATGTATTCCACACCCAATTTGATGGCAAGGTTGTACATATCTTCCAATGTATCCAAATCCGAGTCTTCTAAACTTCCACCTTGAGATTTGGTCTTGATGGTGAAGATTATTGGCAAGCTGCTGAACACACGGAGGTAGGCAATTTGTTCACACACTGCAGATCTGGAAACTTCTTGCAAGCCATCGATTTCGACTTCGATGGCAGAAACCCCGAGGGAAATGTCGGTGAATTGGGCTTTCAAATCCTTAACATTAGATCTGTTGATGGTCAAACTGTAGCTCTTTTTCTTTGGGACCGGCGTCACATGCAAGCCGGTTATGGTATTGATGAAGTTGATGAACACTTTCCTCAACCCTTGGAACTCTTCAGCAGTTTCACAGTGGGGTGAGAAATAGTGATGGCTGGAGCAGCCAAAGTACCATTCTTCTCTTCTATTCCACACCTGTTTGATCTCGTCAACATATGCGGGCCTCGAAGTATCGGTGTTCAAGAAGCTGACAGTTTCTTCAATGTCCCGGTGTAAATGCAACACTATTCCACCATCTGAAACGTACTTCTGCAACAATTTCCTGGACTCTTCCGACTCAACAATGCCACCCCCAGTGGAAATGACGTGCTTTTTGTAGCTGGTGTTGACGTATTGTCTGGCAATAGCAGCCTCTTCTTCTCTGAACTTCTCCCAACCGAACACCTTGATGTAGTCTCTGATATCTTTGAACTTCTCAATGAACACATCGTCCAAATCGATGAATTCGTAACCCAAGTGGTCGGAAATCCACTTGGAGAACGTCGTCTTCCCAGCAGCCCTCATACCAATGATAACGATACTGTTGTAAGAGGATACTTCTGAAACATGCTTGACTTCGGGCTCATACCCTTCAAGTGGCACATTGAACTTGGTGTGTAAAATGTCCCACCATCCAGGCCATGTTTTACCAGTGGTGGACCGTTCGAGGATCAAAACAGGTTCCGGGGCCAATCCGGCGAGTAATGAGAACGACATGGCGACTCTGTGGTCGTCATAAGTAGTAACACCACCAAGTTTAGCGGTTGGAGATGTCAATTTCTTGTAATCGATTCCATGGATTTCTATCCCATCAGGCAACTCGTTGGCTTTCACCCCGAATTTGGCCAATTGTGACACCATGGCTTCGATTCTGTTGCACTCTTTCACTCTTTGGTTGGCAATACCCGTGATGGAAGTCGGCTTGTCGCCCACAGCAATTGCAGCCACCACAGAAGCCGTCAAGAACGCATCTGTCATAGGCTCCATATCCACATGGGGCAAGGGTTTTAAACCTCCGAGGGGAGGACCGGTGACGGTGGTGGAATGAGACGTTTGTTCCACTTTACACCCCATAGGTTTCAACACGTCCACAGCGAATCTGGCATCTCCTTGCAATGAGGCAGAGCCGATGTTTGGCACCGTTACAGAAGTCCCTGTCATGGCAGCAACGGCCAATGGGTAAGTGGCGGAAGAAGCATCGGATTCTATCACATATTCAGCAGGATTTGTGTAAGTGCCCTTTGGAATTAAGTAGGTGTTCTCTTCGGTGGTAGATTTAGTCACTTCAATGCCGAAGTCCTTCATCATTGCAATGGTCATATCAATGTACAACTGGGAGATTGGCTTACCTCCCACCAATGACAATGTCACTGGTTCATCTGCATAAGGGGCACACATTAAGATGGAAGAAACGTACTGGGAGGAGATGGTGGCTCCTAACTCGATTTTTCCACCCTTCAAACCTCTACCGGCTTCGATTTTCAATGGTAAAGACCCTTTTTTATTGAGGTACTCGATCGAAGAACCATTGTTGGACAAAGCGTCAACTAAGGGACCAATTGGTCTTTCTTGCATTCTTGAGTTACCAGTCAAAATCACATGGGAACCGTTGGCAGAGTTCACTCCAACCAAAGCCGCCACGGTGGTTAAGAATCTCGAAGCGGTTCCGGCGTTACCAAGGTACAACTCTTCTTCGGCAGTAACCATTTTACCTCCATTACCTTTGAGTACTAAAGTTTCTCCGTTATCTTCTGTGGAAATTTCTGCTCCCTTCAACAGTGACACGGCTGCCAACATATGCTTGGTATCATCAGAGTGCAATAAGTTCTTCACTCGCACAGTACCTTTACCCAAGGCGGCGAGAACAAGAGCTCTATTGGAGATAGATTTGGACCCGGGGGGGATCACCACAGTGGTTTCTGGTAAGCTAGAAGCATCAAATTTGTGCACAATGGTTTCATCTGTTAAGACGAACCCGAGATCTGTAGGGGAAATCTGGTGGGCTTTCAATTGGTGGCACCTACCGATACTTTCCAAAAGAACACATCTGATTTTGGACCCATCGTTCTTCTTGTCAAGGGACATCTTTTTTAACAAGATTTGCAAGTTCAAGTCGTGCCTCTTGTTCCCCACCTTCTGCAAGAACAGCTTGTCATCCACAGAGGTTGGGAGCTTATAAGCAGCAAGACATTTGGCCAATCTGGCAACGGCCACTGGGGACAAAATCCCCAAATATCTGGCCAACTCTGCTTCCAAAATCATCCCGATCGAAACACACTCACCGTGTAAAGCTTCGGGAGTCAATACCGCTTCAATAGCATGGCCAATGGTATGGCCGAAGTTCAACAAGTTTCTCAAGCCCAACTCCTTCTCATCGTTGGAAACAACGTCGGCCTTGACTTTGGCTGATTCCAACACCGTCTTGATGATTTCTTGCTTGATAGAACTCAAGTTAAGATCTTTACTGGACACTACATCGATGAAGGTTTTGGCAAAGTTTTCCAACCGGGTGAACTCATCCTCGTTCCAAATAGCAGCGGTTTTCACCACCTCGGCCATCCCGTTAATGAATTGCCTGGTTGGCAATGTCTCTAAGAATGAGACATCAATAAATACATATTGAGGTTGGTGGAAAGCTCCAATGAAGTTTTTACCCAACGGCGTGTCGATGGCCGTCTTACCACCTATAGACGAGTCCACCATGGCCAACAAACTCGTTGGGATTTGAATAAACCTCACTCCTCTCATGAAAGTAGCGGCCACAAATCCAATCATATCTCCAATCACACCACCTCCAACGGCCAAGATCACCGTGTCTCTAGTACACCCTTGCACCAACAAGAAGTCTTCTACAGCGGCTTTAGTCTCTCTGGTCTTGTTGTCTTCACCGGGAGGAACAGTGTAGGATAACAATCTACTTTCGGGTCTTTGAATTTCGAGGTTTCGGCTGAAATCTTTCGTCAATTTTTGAAATGGAACCGTTTTGGCCATATTCCTGTCGGTGACAATGACATAGGTGGACGATTTTTGTGTCTTCAAAATCTCCTTCACAATATGGTCCTGGATACCGTAACCAATATGAATAGTTTCAGATCCTAAGATCGAAACTTTCTCTATTTGACTCATGGTGTTGGCACAACAAGTGATATAGTCAAATTTTTCAGTCGGTTTTTTTTTTCTGACATTGAGTCATATTATTGAGAGGAGTGCGTTTTTTTATTATGCCGGTGCGGCTGAAGTGCAACGATTCTATATATCCAATCTTTGATGGGTCTACTGTAAACTGCGCAAATGTTCAAGGCAATGCTTTTTAGTGAGTTTGGGGTTGTCTAACTGCCAAACCAACATATCTTTTGTCATTTGAGTCATCCATGGGCCGGGGTCTTTGCCCAACTCTTTGGAGATGGCAGTCCCGCCAAGAAGCGGTCTGAGCTGGTGAACGTTTTGCAACTCTAACTCGTTGATCACTTCGACCACTTTCTGGTATTTGGAAATGGCTGCATCCACAGCTTGTTCTGCTGCCGCGCTATTGATCAAATATACGGATGTGGGTGTAGGTGGTTCGGGCAATGAGGGAATGGTGACGTCAGGTAAGACTTCTTGGAAACAGTTGACCAACAAGTTCAAGTTAGAATAAGCACCGAATTGCCTGAGGTAAAGACCTAGCTCCGAACGCTTGATCGTTCTCTGTACTGTTCGGTTGAGGATATCTTTGCTGGAGTCCATATGCTTGAGGATAGTGGAAACAGGGTCGAAATCTTGCTTACCATACCTGAGGCCTTCCTTAATGATTATTTGAGGCACATGGGTATTGACCAATCTCTTGGGAGTGATCCGGAGGTGTAGGCTCTTGAATGGCACCAATGCTACAGCAAGCCAGAACAACCGGGGGCTGACACCTTGTGTGGCAGCTAGTAATGTCTCGTTATCATGCAAACGCTTTTCAAACTCTGAAAAAACCGCCGTCGCTGCACTAACTTGGGGGTCTAGCCGGTCAGCACTTTGCACAAGATAATCCTCAACTTCCTGGTCAGTATTGAACTTCTCCAACAAATCAATTGTGACGCCCACATTGAAAACGCCGTCTAGAAGCCGGGCGTAGAGGAGTAACCTTAATCCGTACTGGGGGTTTCGGCCATTCAATATTTTCTCTAACTCTACCCCGACCCTTTCTCTGCTGATCTTGTGTAACAAGCTCATTCTGATCTTGTCATTTTTCATGGAAGCCAAAGTGTCATCCTCCACCGTGAAATTGAACCGACTGGCAAACCTGACTAGTCTTAACACCCTCAATGGATCATCGAGAAAAGTCTGTAAAGGCAACAAAGGGGTTCTCAATATGCCATTCAGCAAATCTTCAAGACCCTTACCAGTGAAGTCTTCGATCTTGTCTTCGTTAAGATTATAAAATAACGCATTCAAAGTGGCATCCCTTCTCAATGCATCCTCCTCGGCTGTACCACACTCAATCACAGGAATCCTGCTGTCGGTACTGTACTTTTCTGATCTCAAATTGACAAAGTCAATGTCCCTGTCATAAATCTTGGTAGTACAAGTCTCCAAGTGCTTAGACTTCTCGGGGTTCTTTTTGATGGTGTGCATAGCTCTTAACACAAGATCTGGGTGGTGTTCCTTAATATAGTCACTCAACCCGTCAACGAACTCTTCTCCTGATAAATGATTGATGGCAATGTCCAAGTCTTGACTTTCATCCCCTAATAACTTATCTCTGACCCAACCACCGGTGATTCTTAACACCAATTGTTTGGAAGCGTCTTTGGTGGAGTTGTAATGAGAACAATACTCAAGCAACAAGTTCTTGATTTTCACCTCAGTTTCGTTGAAACTAATGGTCGTTGGAAGGGTACTTTTCATGTATGATCTGAATTGGCTGAAACGATGTACGAAAGGAAGTTTAACGGGGTTGAATCGAAGTGGCCTCAAAACTTTGTACATAAAAGCGATGATTCATCGGAGACAATATTTGGTGCGCTTTAATATTTTTCACTTCCTAGCAGACGATATTACAGGTTTCTTCGGCCATTAGAATGTGGGGAGTGGATGATGAACCGTAGTGGGGAACTGAAGATATGGAGGGATATACTGAGGCGATACGTCGTTCTTTTTGTGAAGATTTGGCAAAATCGGCGGCCTCTGGTGCTCCCTACGTGTGCGAGATGACAAGTATATGGCGATTTACGTACGAGGATCGAGAGATTGAGGCTTCAAATGGCGGCAGGTTTAATCTTATTGTCTATGTCAAAGTTATAGAAACAACCTTGGGGTCTTTTGTGGCATTTGAAGCATTCAAATGCCCAAAAGTAACAGGTAACATAGTGTTCAACACCTTGTATACGGCGATTCTACGCACTTGACCATCAGTAAAACTGCCTGCGTGGCGTAATGGTTAGCGCATTTGACTTCTAATCAAAAGATTCCGGGTTCGAGTCCCGGCGTGGGTTTTGCTTGCGGATTTAGCTCAGTTGGGAGAGCGTCAGACTGAAGTCAACTTTAGTCACAGTTAATCTGAAGGTCCTGTGTTCGATCCACAGAATTCGCATGTTTTTTTTGGCTTATGTGCTGACAGTTTCTTAGTGTGCTGAAATGAGATGAGGTTTAGTTGATTGCAGCGCAGCATGCAAAAAAAGACTTGGAGAGAGCTAAAAAATCCTTGCATTGAGGGTATCGACTTGAAAAGAGCTTGTGGACTTCTGACGTGAAGAAGACGAAATGTCAGACTCTGGTAAAGGATCCCGTCTGTGGGATGCCATCGGAGGGCTTACACTTGCCTGAATAGAGGTATTTTTTTTGCACCATTGGGGCATGTTTAGTGCAGGTGCGAGTCCCCAAAAAACCGTTTTAAGTAAACACCACAATCGAAATTTGGTCCTTTGCTATTAGTAACAGATCATACAATGACCGGAGTTTCCCAGTTGGCGTTCCCCTATACGCAATCAGAGGGAGAAGAAGTGGTATTGAATAAACTTATTTTGCTCAATGATGCAGGGACCTCCAAATATGTGTTTAAGTTAGCGGTGCTGGAAGCCGCTCGTCAATGTGTCAGCATAGAAAGGTTACAAACGTATCCAGAATCCTCGAACGAAATAAGTCTTCCAGTCAGTTACATTGACAACAATGTCCAGCAGCTGGAATATCCTTTATTGGTGAGATGTGGTCCGGCTCATCACAAAATAAAACTCAATTTATCTTTGCGTGGACTGGAAGCGAACTCCGCAAAGTCATTATACATTGCCAAGACGAATGGACGCCAGGTTCTGGTGGAGGATGTACGAAAGGCTCTAGGAAATAAGGACGACTTTTCGAAGGAGATTCAAATAAGTCAAGTGGCATACGACCAGCTTCCATTGGATTTGAACGTTAATGAGCCTCAAAAGGTGATTGTCAATGATACATTCAGCAGTTCTGGTTTTCACAACGGATGCCTTAACTTGTACTTGTTCAAGGGGGAAGGTGGAGAGTTTACCCATGTCTTTGACGTGGCAGTGTGGATCGATGAAGTACAGCCACTGCTGAGTTCAAAGTCATTAGGGCCAGGACCCAATGGAACCAACGATACGACCGCTCTGGAGGAAAGGAATGTTGATCGTCCCATTTTGAAAGAGGAGTTGTCTCTTCAATTTGCTGACTATAGGAAGGCCTTCAATTTCGTGCTAGACGATGGTCCTGAGTTCAGAAGGATCTTAAACAAGTACGAACAATTAATACCGTCCCTTCAGAAGGACACCTCGGTTTTGATCGAAGAGGTCAAGCTGATGAGTATGAATTTTAAGAGACTCCTACGGAACAAAGCCAAGGTCTATGACATAATCAGGAATTTTACCAACTTCAACCCTATACTATCGAGGTTGGGGTTCAAGGAAGACTTCAAAGTCGGGCTTGACCTGCTTTTCAAGGACTTTGAAACCCAGCTAAACTTCTTCTTGTGCCAAGTGTGTGACAATAAACTTCTAGAAAAGATCAAGGCCGCTTCAGTTTTCGATGATGAAAAGATGGAGAATTCATTCAAAAAAAACTTTGAACACAACTCCAAGGATTTCTACAACTGGATGAAGAAATACTTGTCTAATGAGAAGGGCAGACCAGAACTGAAGTTATTGCTCAAGCGGAAGAAGTTTGAGTTGAGCAAATTTGATTACATGAATCATCTTAACAATTTTGCTAATAACCAGTACATTAACGAGTTCTTGGAGAACTTGTTCAGATTTATATCGATCGACCCTCGGAATTCCAAGGACCTTACCAATGATTTCCAGAAAGCTTCGGTGAGTAGTCGATACAAAATATTCTTGAATGTTTTGTTGAACTTCAACACTGAAAAGTTTAAACTACGTCAGATGATTGAGAGCTGCAGAACAAACGACGAACTCACTAAAGTCGTGAGGTTCAACAACCTCACCATTGACCATGCCCTGAATGATGCGTTGATAGTGACCCAGGATAACGTGGGTCAGATATTTTCCACATTGTCTTCGAATGCTGGCATATCTGAGACCTCAAACATCAGAACAGAGGAGACCAGTGAATACAGTCTCATAGACGAGGCAGCCGAAATATCAGGGATTTTATATGCCTTGGGAGGTAAGGGGAAACAAGGGTGGCACAAAGAGTGGGTGGAGGTAAAAGATGGTCAATTGAAAGAATACAGTGATTGGAGAACCGGGTCGGACCCTATAAATGTTCCCATATACATAGCGTTGTCAAATACTAAGCCTACCACTCATGACAGAAGACAGAACTGTTTTGAGATATTCACAGCTCAAGGAAACAAGCACATATTCCAGGCTATGGATGCTCAAGAACGAGACAAATGGATAAGGACAATAGAAAATGCCAGACAATTGGTTAATACAGAAAACCTCCAGGAGAATTTGGGGCACACTGGATCTTCAGATTTGCATGCGGGCCACCTACATTCCAAAATGGGAAAAAAATTGTTATTAAAGTTGGAGAAGCCCAAGAATATCAAAACGAATGAAAGTGTCTTATCGCCGGTGTCCGTGAAATCCAACCCCTTAACGTCCCCAAACTATTATAAAGCGGTGAGAGCGATTCCTGATAGCAACAATCATATATGTGCCGACTGTGGGTCTCTCGAATCGGTAGAATGGGTTTCAATCAACTTTTTGGTGGTGCTTTGCATAAATTGTTCTTCATTCCATCGGAAAATGGGTTCCGAAATCTCCAAAATCAAGTCCCTTAAGTTGGACAATTTCGACAAAGAAACGGAAGCCCTCTTGGCCTACGTAAACAACAAGAAACACAACAGCATACTTGAAGCCAACTTTAATTTTGACAAGACCAAAATCACCGACTATGAAGAGCGGCTTGAATTTACCAGAAATAAGTACATCAAGAAGAAGTATGTACAGGACGAAGAACCGGACACGCTGGAAGCCAAGCCATAAGCAATAAAGGCACTACAAAAGGTACTTCAAAGGTGCCTGGTTCAATAAAGAGCGCACAAAGGAACGCCGAAGTGAAAACTGACTCCACGAATGGAAATTTCTTCATTGGCAGGGTATATAGCTAATTCTCGACACCTGTATGGGAAACACCCAACAGTCATATCAACACATAATATATCTTAATGGAAAAGGTGGAGTGGTTGCAAAATCAGTAGAGTCGTGGCTGCGAAAAACAAAGCAAAATACAAAAAATACCATTTGTGGAAGCTGAGGTTCTGTCCACAACCAAAACACCTTCAACCACCAAAGCGTCTTTAGACAAAATGGGGCTAGAAGACTACGATCTACACGAGTGTGTGGGCAAAGGAACGTTTGGGGACGTTTACAAAGCCCAATCGAAAAAGGACAGCACAGTTGTGGCTATCAAAGTGATCAATATCGAAGAAAGCTCTGAGGATGTCACCACTTTAATCCAAGAGATCCAATTTCTTTCCCGGTTGAGATCCCAGTACATCACCAAGTACTTGGAGACATTTGTGAATGGGTACTCCATGTGGATAGTGATGGAGTATTGTGGGGGAGGCTCGTGTGCCGATTTGCTCAAGTGCCACAAGAAATTGAATGAAGATGTCACTGCATTCATCATAAGAGACGTCCTTAGGGGATTGACTTACTTGCATGGCCAAAAAAAAGTACACCGTGATATCAAACTGGCAAACATTTTGTTGACATTGGAGGGGACCATCAAATTGGCAGACTTTGGTGTGAGTGGAGAGATCACCATGACCCACTTGAAAAGAAACACTTTTGTGGGGACGCCATTTTGGATGGCCCCCGAGGTGATCACACGTACTAGACCTGGATATAATGAAAAAGCAGATATCTGGTCTACGGGAATCACCACCATCGAGTTGATCACCGGGTCACCTCCGCTTAGTGAACATAATCCATTGAAAATCTTATTTGAAATCCCCAACAAGGCACCTCCAGTTTTGACTGGGGTCGATTACAGTGAAAATGTCAAGGATTTTGTCAAGTACTGTTTGGTAAAAGACCCGGCCAAGAGACCCAGCTGTGCAACATTGATGCACCACCGGTTTATAACCAACATCAAACGGCATGTCAGTTTGGTTCCTTTAATCAATGAGAAACAGCAATGGTTTGCTAGAAAACGCATTGTAAAGAAGCCCAAAAAGGAGTTGAATTTCGCCGAGACCGACAACTTTCAGATGATCCAGTGGGACTTTGACTCTACCAGGAGGAGCCATTATAGCATCAGGAGAGCAAGTCCCATGGTGCAAACACTAATGAGTCCGCAACAAGAATTGGGCGATCCAAACATAGACCCCGGCCTCCAACACTCGTTGTCTGCGGTATCGCCCGAGCCATTGGACGAAAACGACCCCATTGCCGTGGAAACCCCCATTTCGTCGCCGCTCTCAGACTACAACTACTACGATGTGTTGATCTTCTGTTTGGATCGTGTCAAGTTACGAGCAAAGTTACAGTCTACCAAGGATGTGGTGGACCAACTAATTGACAATGTCAACGATTACGAACGCCAGCAGCCGGGGTTAAGTGAGGCCGTGGTTGAGGAGGTGTTGAAGTTTAAACACTTGCAGAAGTGACATCGTTGTTGGATCCATCGTTGGCACTTGATTGAAAAAATGGTGAGACCATAAAAATGGCACAATAGTGCCAAATATGCAAATATGGTTTAGATACGTCAAAAATAGTGGTACAAAACAACGGTAGAATAGCAGTGCAAAATAATGAAATACTCACAGCAACTCACAACCATTCACGCGTTACCCTTTAAATTAACTTCTATGCACAATATGGCACATTTGTCACCTCCGACGTGCCCACCTCCGGCAACCTTAAACTCTTACTGGATGATTTGGCGACACTTCCGCCTCAGCCAGCGAGAAAAAGGCGTCTGGCGAAAAAAAAGGGTTCTGAATTAGACCCATACGTGGTGGGCGAAAAATGGGCAACATCTCATCTTTGAAGATTTGAATTCCTCATGCAGTGTCCCCTCACCACCGGGCGGGTGAAGCCTACAGACGACCGCTACTGGATCCACGTTTTTTTCTCTTGACGCCATTTCAAAGTTCATAAAATCATTTATCTAAATCAGTTCCGCAACCAACGCGAAATGTTTCGCGTTTTGTTTACGCAAAACTACAAAAAACAAAAAAAAAATGAAGCGCATTATCTAAATAAAACTAGTTCTGTTTCCAATTGCAAGTTGTTCTTTTGTTAACATCAACAACTGGTTCATTTCTTATTTTTGCCTCATCGAACACTCTGTTCATACCCCACTAGAGCCTTGATCATCACACCAGTGCGTCCAGTGTGCCAACTTTCGCATTTCGCTCATTTTCATCAGCGCCAGTTCGTTGCAGCGCCTTTCTTTTCAATAACAACAACGGTTGACATCAAACACTAGTTCCAGAAGGTTGTATTCCACAAATGTCGAAACCGCCTGCAATTACTATAGCGCAGTCGACGCCGCTAACGCCAAAACCTGCGGCAAAACAAGATCTAACAGAAGAAACAGGGTCCCACCCACAAAATCACCTTCATACTCACACCAGGAACAGTTCGCTTTCCAACTTCTACTTAAAAACAAACTTGACACCATCATACAGTTTCGGGCTAGGATTCCTGCCTTCTTTCCAACTTTATTCACCCAAAAATGGCAATTTGTTCAGTTCGTTGTCACCGCAAAGATTTTTCCAGGCATCTAACAGTTTGAATAAAGTCACCAAAGCAACAGAAAAGAATGTGTTTAATTCCAGTACTCCTTCCAAATTGCCTCATAACCGGTTTTTGGACTCGTTGTCGTCCGCCAGAAATGAAGAAGATACTGCTGAAGGCACAACTATGGACGGGACTGATAAACACAGTTCCACGCCAGATTCTCCTCACCATGAGGAGTCATTGTGGTCTTCCGTAAATGGAAGCGACACCCATAACTTAACGAGTTTGACCATTCCACTCGAAGCCACACCAGGAAAGACACCCGAGAAGAGTGATAAAACCACGCAAAATTCAGAATTCTTAACTCCCAAACGTCTTTTCCTCAATAAAATTGAAGGTGATGCCATAGCATCCAAGAAGAGAAGGCTCTCTATTGACGAATCACCCAATTCTTCCATCGCATCGAGACTTGAGTCCATGGCTTCACCACCACGAAGTCTCAAAGGCATCCCAAGACGTAAGTCGTCCAATCCAGTGTCCAATAAACCTATTGATGATAAAGTGTGGACAGAAGACTTGGACGATGTTTTATTATCATCATACTTGAAGTTCAAAGAATTCAAGAAACACAGCATTGCCTCCGAATCAAGCGTATTGAGGAACGCTTCACAGAATAAAATCTTATCAAGAATGCTACTCAACAGGTCAGGTGTTCTTCGTACCCCTAAGCAAATTTCATCTAGATTATTCAGAATAACCAAGCACCTACTGGACTCCAAAAAGAACTTCTCCCAATCCCTGATTAGTCTTTCGCAAGTTGGTCTGCGTTCTTCCAAACATCGGGTTTTGGACGAAAGCCCTTCATTGACTGAAGAAATAGATGAGATTATCAGGACGCCATTGGAAGATTTGATCGGCAGTACTACTAGCCACCTTGATTCCATCAACAGTGCTGAAATCAATGCACAGATCGATAAAGAATTGGATTTGATTTTTTCGCCTGCTGAATTACAAGCTTCCCCGTTTCCTATTGAATCTTTGGCTTTTGCAAACATCTCAGAGTTCCAAATCAGTTACAATTCCAACGAAAGTACCAACGTTCATCATTTCATCAAGAACAGTTCTAAATTGTCTAGACTGTTCAGAATCTCCTCGAAGTCTGTTTCCAAAAAGATGCATTTAGACGGTGTTGATGTGGACCAAACGACGAAGGAATTAACCCCAAAAATATTGGGAGCGTTTGAATCTAACAATTTGTTGATTTATGAGGTTTCCAACTGTTTGGATATGAATATGATGGCTAATAATAACTTCGACTCCTTGGACTCTGTCATCATGAACTCCAATCCTTTTGATTTGGAGAAAGGGTTTGTCAATTCATTCATGAAGATTTCCATGAACAATTTAGGAACGGATACTATTTCGCCAAATTGGAACTGTTACACTAGGATCTTTAATGATGGGAAAGTGTTACTTTCTTCTAATGAATCCATCATGTGTTATAGCGATATTGGTGGGAAAGGCGTGAATTTGATGTTACCCTTCTTGAAGAACTTTTGGACTGGGTTTTTGTCTTTGTTAATCAATGGTAATAATGATCAGAACTATTTGAAAACCATGTCAATCAGCCAGGTAATCTATGATGGGTCATTGAGAGACCCGAAATTGCATTTATGTCTCATTCATCGATTTGATAAGTCCAGTAAGGCTGGTACATCAACTTTCCAACCATTACGGTATTCAAGCGAAAAGGAAGATCTCAATGAATTGAATGAAGAAGATGAAGATGTTTGCACACAAGAAGACAACACCAATGCCATAAATAGAACACAGGCGGACGAAGATGACGAAAACGAAACAGTTGTCGCCGATTCGTCTCCCGTAAGAGGGTTTGACTCGCCAGCTAGGAACTTTAAAATCGATATCAGCTTGGCTAGAGCACATACGAATCCTGGGCCTGCATCAGCCCCGATGTACAACCCAAGGCTAATCAACCAGATGATAACGACCCAGGTGCTTCCCTCAAACCAATCGTTCTCATCGGAACTTCCTTTCAATCAGCATAGTTTTCAAACCAACCATGACGGAAAACTGTTTGGGTACTCCATGGCAACACCAGATGTTGTATCGCCATTCAATAGCCAATTGGATGTCAATGGGCCCAGATCATTGTCATTTTCAGGTACTCCGGTGTCGTCGTCAATGATCACATCAACACCGGCAAAGGAAGCCCATTTTCAGCAGCAAATACCTCTTCAAGCAATGTCAACGCAATCTCAGCATCAGCAAATGCCAATGAATGGCCAAATGTGGAACGGCGGGCAAGTTTCACAGATCCAAACACAAGTACAAAGCAAGTTCAACGCAGCTCAGCAGTTCCAGGGAAGTTACAATGGGAATGATACTTCAATGGCTACTGGAGTGCCACTACAGACACAACCAGCTTTACCCTCTGCGCTCCCATCTGTTCCCAAGATGCAGCCTGCGCAGCAACAGTTGATGGTTAATTTAGGAAACGGGTTCGTGCCATTCAGTTCTTTGCCTCCAGAGCTTCAAGAGAAGTATATGCCCATTCAACAGCAGTTTCATTTCCAGCAGCAACAATTGATGATTTTACAACAACAGCAGCAACCCCAACATCAAGTGCACCAACAACAACAAGTACAACAACAAGTACAACAACAAGCTCAAGGTTCGCAACCAAACCAGTTCCAGCAGCCTCTTCAAAATGTCCCCTTAAACACCATGAACACGGCACGGTCTCAACCATTCAGTGACGGAAGGGTAACCAAGAAGAAGTCGCCCAGTAACACCATCAAGTTCGGGCCGATGCTTGAATACGATCCTTCGAAAGATTCGGCAACAGCAGCAGCAGCGGCCGCTGCCGCCGCTTCTGCCACTGCCAAAGCAAATGCCAGGAAGATCAAACGGCCAGGTGTAAGTGTGTTGAACATCCCCCGAGACACCCCTGTTTACATGTACAAACCACCGAAAAGAAAATCAAGTTCTCAGGGTGTAGGGATCGATGACACACCTACAAAGAGATAAACATTAGAATGTGAAGACACTAAGAGGTTTTCGACCATCAACAAAGCCAAATCAACGGACAGTTAAGTCGGTCCACACCTTCATTGAGCCAGGCACATTTTGGGCCTTCGCTGGCCCTTAGCGTGCCTGTCTATCTGCATACAAAAGTTGTTCAATATTACACAACGACCGGTAGGACAGGATCATGTATATTATATAGGATAAATGCATTAAACGGTAACATGGCCGCCAATTAGGCGATTTGCACCCAAGACGCGCTATTTCCTCATATTTTCGTTCCACCGTCGCGCTACCGTTACGGTACCGCGTTGTGGATAAACATCGGTTGTTTCTTTCTTCAAAGAAACTACTTCTTCTTCCATTTTTTTCTTTCCACTTAAGCATTTGCCATGGGAGTTACAGGTCTTCTTCCGCAGCTCAAAGAGGTTCAAAGGCCCATTTCTCTCGAGAAATACAGAGGCAAGACCTTGGCGGTAGACACTTACGGCTGGCTCCATAAAGCGATTGTTTCTTGTGCACAAGAGCTATGTCAAGACAAACCCACGCAGAAGTACGTGACGTCGGTGATGAAGAAGGTGAACATGTTAAGGCATTTTGGCGTGGAGCCGTACATGGTTTTCGACGGCGCCAGTCTCCCCACGAAAGCAGCCACCGCTACAGAGCGAAGAGTCAAGAGAGAAGAAGCCCAGCGAAAGGCAGACGAGTTGGTTGCAAAGGGGAATCGCCTGTTGGCCTGGAAAGAGTTCATGAAGGCGGCTGCTGTGACTTCGCCCATGGCGAAGTCCATCATGGCTGAATTGGATAGACTCAATGTCAAATACGTGGTTGCTCCGTACGAAGCAGACCCTCAAATGGTATACCTTGAGAAGATCGGGTTGGTGGACGGGATCATATCTGAGGATTCAGATTTGCTTGTGTTCGGGTGCCAGAGACTTATTACCAAGTTGAACGACTTTGGCGAGTGTATTGAGATAAACAGAGCTGAGTTTGGCGTTTTGAAATCGTTGCCGGGGCTAAACGACTTTAACGCGGGGCAGTTGAGGCTCTTGGCCATGTTGTCAGGCTGTGACTATACGAAAGGGATACCGGGGGTTGGGTTAAAGACGGCTTTCAATTTGATTAAGAAGTATGGCACGGTAGAAAGAGTGTTGATGGCTTTAAGGGCCGATGGGAAGAAAGTTCCTGAAACTTTCAAAGAAGAGCTCTACAAGGCAGACTTGGCATTCCAGTACCAGAAAGTGTTCGACCCTCGAGCACAGACTTTGTCTACATTGAACGAGTACCCCAGTGAGTTGGGCTTCGACATGGAATACGTGGAGAGTTGTTGTGGAGTGACATTGGAAACTAAAGTGCACGTTGGAATCTGCAATGGGAAGTTGAATCCACACACACACGAGTTTTTGGTGTCACGAGAGCAGAATCTTGCGTTTATGAAGGGTACATCTGTCACTCTGGGGTCTAAGAGCAATTACCAAGCGCCAAAATTGAAAACTGGATCGATCGATAGTTTTTTCAATGCTAAAAAGACTATAAAGAAAGAAACTAGTGCAGTTAGGGCGTCCACCACAATTATTACATCGGTTTCGGACTCCAGTGTCTCGACTCTGGCCAAAAATGCTTTTATAGCAGATATTTCGGATCCTAAAGTATCACCCATGCATAAAAGAACTAAAAAGCTACTTGATATGCCGGCGGAAACCCCCAAATTGACCGGCAAGTTCAGCAAGTTCTTCAAAACTCCACCCAGTGTCACACTTCAAACGCCCAAATCCACGACTTTTGGCAGCGACGATATAACGGGTGATTCCGATATCACGGAGCCATCTTCGCCTTTTGCCCATATCAAATCGTCTCAGGCCCAGCATGCGGTGGACACGACGAACGTTCTTGACACTTTGACCGATAATGACGAAGATTTGTCTTCTAATGAGAGTTTTGCAACCGCAACATCCATCGGGGTCTTGCCACCGGACGCAAAAACTAGTGAAAACTTGGACGAGTTCGACTTGGAGCAAGGAGACGAGATCGAAGAGTCGCCATTGAAGCCTGAGATAAACGGCACCGCAATTTTGCCGGGTTCTAACCACAATAAAGTGAAGAAACTCCTCTGGGACAACTTTCTGTTTGATCCACAATCGGCCAAGAAGTTCGAATTACCTGAATTGAAGAAGTCTGTTGGTATGAAGCCGCCAACAAATACCTTTCTGAGCTTCGAATCTTCCATCTCATCAACGTCGTCCTCGTCCTCCATCGATCTCAAGTCTGACGATTTCATCAGCGGTGACGCCAAGGGCCATAAGACTGATGGCTTCAGAGAGAACAGCTTCACGAAAAAGCATGTCAAAAAGCCTCTCAGTAAGACATTGGCCAAGTTTG
>JAKTSP010000081.1:887975-914097 GCA_030580255.1 Yamadazyma sp. yHMH393
CCAAGTTTGCATACAATCCATGAAACGTTACTAGCATATTCCAAAAGCATGCCCAAGAACCAACAAATATCTTTTACGTTCAAGGACTTCGTATTATCATATCGTTTCATACGTTTAACTTCATATATTTCATACAACCTAGCCCTGCTTCATTTCATCCCCCGCAACAAACAAGCAGCTATAGCCAACCTCGTGAGTTGTCCCTGTAAAGACTTTTCACTATACTTTGCATCCGTTATGCCATATACCTTCTTGAATTTCGCCAACTCGACTCCTTTAAACAAGATATCGTCTGAAAAAGGAACGTTCAACTCACCTGAACCCTTCAAAATCTCTTGCAAATGGAGGTTGAGCGCTTCCAAATCAGTCTCTGTTTCCAATACTTTGATGCAAACGAGATCACCGGGTTTGCTGGGGTCCACCCCAAATTGCCGAAGGGCATCTGTAACTTTATTGGAAGGAGACATGTTCAATATTATCTCTGTATGCAAAGTCCTTGCACGGGCCTGTCCCGAGGAAAAATTGGCCAACGACCTATACACGGCGCTGAGGAGATGCTCTCTTGACACCACAAATGACCCGTTCAAGAAACAAAAGTCGTAGCTGTTGTCACCTTCGATGAGCTTTGCTTTCACCTCACTGAGCACCAGCTCATCTACGTCTTTGAAAACCGAGACGAAAATGGTTTGCGAGAACGACGGGAGTTTTATAGCTTCGAAGGGCATGGGAAGTAGTTGTAGGTCTATATGGTAGGGAAAAACCACAGATATATGTGTCTTAGATGAATGAGAAGAGAGAAATCTATGAGAAATATAGTGAAATAAAATGCGAAATCGAACACCCTAAATGACGGAGGATGGCCTAATAAGTGGTGCCGAGACCACAATTGAAGAGCTTTTTGACGATGTGGAGCCCTTCAAAAAGACCGATACCGACATAGAGGCGACATATCCCGAGGTGCTACTTCAAGACAGCCAACAAGGTTACAAGTTTTACGGGTGTTACCAGCGGCATTCCCGACAGTTTATCGATTCAAACGGTACAATTGTGAAGTGGAGGAACAGCACGGTGGAACGATTGCAGTCGGCCGTTATAGAACAAGCGTTTCTAGGCCCGAAACAGAAAACGTGGCTGGAAAACTCCAGTGGAAGATCGTATTCGAAGCCGACTTCAAATGCGTTGTTTAGCTGGTCAAGTGATGAAGCGTACATCGAGGCCAGGAAGAGAGAGTTGATGAAAAGGGGCAAAAGGGGCCACGTCGTGCGACCTCATGGTGTGGGGAATGACCACCGTCCTTCGAAAGATGGGGAAACAGACGTAGTGGCGAATGGTGAATCTGCCCTGGCGGCAGAGCTACCACCAGGCATAACGAAACAGCCGGAATCTATACTAAAACGGTACAACTTACAGCTCCCCAACAAGCTCATCAACGACTTGAACCATGTCATCGACACTGAAGCTAACAAGTTCATCCATGAACGGATCCAGGTCATCAAAGCACATCACAGTGAAGAAATATCCAAACAGATCAGTGAAAGAAAGCGCAGAGACCATGAACAGTACCTCCAAAGAGTGAAGTTGAAGGAAGAGCAGTACGAAAGGGAACTCCGAGCTGCTACAGAGGAGAAAGAAAAGGACAAGGGCAACAAGTTCTTAGGGTTGTTCAGCTTCAGTCATTCCGAGCCCAGTACCGTGACTGAGGATAAGAAACGGTTCTCGTTCTTGCCCAAGACTATGTTTGGAGCCACGGAACCAAAGAAGAACGAAGACGTGGAAGAGGAACGAGACACACCCCAAGAGAATACAGAAGACAGTACAGACATTCCAGACGACAAACTCGGCCGGAAACAGACTGAAAAGACAGAGGAGGAACTGGTGGACGCTCACCACCAAAGTTTTACTAGTGGCATCCACGGGTCTCCAGCAAAAGTGACCAAGCCAGAAACTTTGCCCATTATAGGGCAGCAGTTGGACCTTCTTTTTGCTCCGGGGCCTTCCACAGCGAACGCAACGCCCACGAACCCCAACTTCGACGAATTGGAAGAATTCGACGACTTCCAGGCATCACCACCACCAAACCCCCAAAATAATGAAAAATCGGTTAATCACCGGTTTATGCCCATATCAGAACCAAAACCGTTGATCGACTTTGAAGATTCCTAAGAGGCAGAGGAGGCAAAGAGAGATTCTTTTCGGATGTGTATATAGTTGTATAAATGCTAATGTGTCTCCACTACTTTTTCCTCTTCTATAAAGCACAGGAGACCCATGAATGCTTCATCTAATGCCCGTTCAAACACTTCACCGATCCTCCATCCTGCGCCCAAAAACTCTTTGTTCTTCGCCAAGGTGCTAGCAAATGGATCGTAGTACAGATTCGGAGCGTCCATATCGAAGTTACCCGATTCGTACCTTTTATTGAGGTCTCTGTCCCCTTGGAACGGCGTAAACGGCGTTTTTGGACCTTCCTCTTTCTTTGAGTGTCCTGGTAACATGTTTTCAAACTGCTGGTCGAGCTGGTTGGTAATCTGCTGCAACTGTCTCTTCCTGGTGCTCGATCTCTTCAATAGCATGTTATTGGCTTGGTTGATGATATCCTCCGAATTACTACCAGACAACGATAACTGGTCCAAAAGCTCTTGCTTCTGTTGCTTTTGGAACTCTACGTCCTCTAGGTCCATCTGCTGTTGAATCCGCGTCTTCTCTTGCTTCAATCTGGCCATGGCTTCTTGGTACTGAGCCAAATCCGCGTTCTTTTGAGATTCTCTCATTTGCTTCTCTAGTATCTCCACTTTATGTTCCTGTTCATACGCCACCAAATCTGCCTCTGTGTTTTGGGCATCAACCCCGTTCGACATGTTGTACACTATGGTCTCTATGTTCTCCAAGTACTCATTGTACTGTTTCAACAGCTCGAAATCTTCCTCTGTTTTGTTGTATATCCCTGTGACTCTCTTCCGTATATCCACCTCTCGCTCTATTGTTATGTCATCAAACACCTGCTTTTTGAATCTGTTCCTCCTCAATATCTTACTGCAGTTTGGGTACGGACAGGGTGCCGGTCCAAGAGAAAATATCCGGTCCACACAGGATTCACAGATCTTATGATAACATTCGGGATTGATTAGAAACGTCATATTCGGAGATAGATACCGGTCTGTCCTACAGATAGGACACATGTCTTTAGCACGTTCCCCTTTCATGCTGTCAGTAAGGTTGTTCTGGTGTAAGGATGTTCTGTTTGTGGTTTTGTACGTACCATCGACCACGGTTGCCATTGTTGGTGTAGTATTTAAAGATTAAATTTCGCATCACCAAAAAAACTCGCTTATACAGAAGGTGCAAAGGCAAAAGAAGCTTAAGCGAATTGAAAAAGGGGCTTCCACTGTTCTCTTACATAAGCCGAACCACGTTAGTACTCTAGCGCAGTTGGTGCTTTTGATTTGTGGGTCTTGAGTGGTTTTGTGGGCAGCTCTAACGCAAGAGGTGCTCGTACCTAAAAGGCTGGTAACATGAAAGGCATTCGGAGAGCTTTTGTGCCTATAGGTATAATCTTGAGCTTGGGATACCTGAATTATGCCACGTACTATTCCTTGGGGTATGAAGAGATATACGTCTACCACTCGCATGGCGTTGCTGTATCTTTGTGGGTGCTTTTGGCCGTGTGCCAATTGATGGTCTTTTCGTACTGGCTACTTATTCTACTCCTTGGCCCCGGAACGGTGCCCAAAACTAAGCCTTATGACCTATACAACACTGGGGATAAAGATTTCAGTGCCATGCCTGAGTACTTTGTCTGTGATTTGAACGGATATCCTATCTGGTGCTCCAATTGCCAGTCAATCAAACTTGCAAGGACCCACCATACAAAGACGCACGATAGATGCGTACCACGAATGGACCACTTCTGCTTGTATGTGGGTTGTGTCATAGGCAGGGACAATTACAGGCTGTTTATGAAGTTCATGTTGGGGTTTTTGTCGTATTTCGTGGTGATAATGGGGTACTTGATCAAATATACTAAACCGAATTACGACAGAGGGGAGATAGACCATAATTTTATTGCATTGTACATTTGCTGTGGGTTTTGGTTGATCATGTTGGTTGCATTGTTTGGGTCCCACATCTTCTATATCGTTGGGAATAAAACGACGTTGGATGATATGAGTGTCAAGCGTACTAGGAAGGGGGGGAAGGGCGATGAAGATCCTCTTTGTCGGGCTATCAAAAAGAAGACGGGAAAAAAGGTACTGAAACAGGATACTAAAGGGCTCTCAGAGGGAGCGGTTCTCAGAGAGGGGGTGGAACCTCAAGGTCCAGGCAACACAGAACAGAACATGCAGACGCAGCCCAAAGAATCGCAGTTCATAAATATCCGGAAGGCAGATTTCAGATTGGTTGTGCCCTGTCCCATATCCAACTGGTTTGATTTCGGCTTCCGCAAGAACTGGATCAATGTGTGGCTTTACAATTCCAGTACTTACTTCTACGAAGAAGACAGGTTTTACTCGTGGGGAAAGTTTGTGGAAAGTTTTGTGGTGTTTGTAGTGCCATTTCTCGAATTGCTATACAACTCACCACAAAAAGATGAAGTGTCTCTCGGGCCAAAATTCAGGAAGTTTTTGGACGATAGAGTGGAGCAGAAGAAGTGCTATCTACCTGCCTATAGCAGGGTCGTTCAAGAACGGGCCAAGGCCCAGACGTGATTGGGAAATAGACAAAGGTTAGTGGTGCAAAAGAACTTGAATTGGCTGCAAACCTCACATATGAGCATTCTATTTCAATGAAGACTACATGCACTTCAAACGCAAAGAGTGTTCTCTCTTAGATAAAAAAAAGAAATGATCTTGATTGTTTCACAAGGGTTGACTCGTGGAAATGGCTCTTAAACTAGGAAGTGGGATAATAGGCCAGTCCTCCATTCGAAAGCCATAATCCCAATGGACTTCCAGACAGTCAATTCTAAAACAAAGCTATGATAATTCAACGGCACAAAAATCCGTTTGACGTGTTGGTGGCCACACGTTCACAAAACTCAGTTATGGGCTATTTGTCTTTTTGACAACTGACAAGACTCTGTATGTATTAAATAGTCCTAAATCAACGAGCTTATTAAGCTACTACCTCTTCGCGAAATCAATTTGTTCTTCAAAACGTTTTATGGATTTAGTAGGCGAGATAGTGGAGAAACAGGCCACAGAACCAACGGTGCCCGTTGTGCCGCAAGAGACTGACTTGAAGAAGATCCAGGATTGGAAAAAGAAGAGAGAGTCTGCTTTTTTGAGCAGGAAGAAAGGAATCTCTGGCAAAAATAATATTAGAAGACGAGCAGAGTTGGAGACGCCAAAGGCAAAAGAGGAGCCCACGATCCCTTTGAAGGATGATTCCAAGCCTTTGGAACCTGAAACAGAGCTTAGTGAGGCTGAAAAGATCCATAAAGAGAATCTTGAGCGGATTAGTAGCATGACAGAAGAGGATATCGAGCAAGAAAGACAAGAATTGATGCAACAATTGAACCCCAAGTTGGTACAGAGTTTGATCAACCGAGCCGAGAAAAGAATGCACAATGAAGACCATCACCATCGCCATGCAGAGGGGTATGATGGCTGGATCGGAGGATTTAAGACGGCCGATGGAGTCACGGAGTTGTCGCAGTTGGATAAGGACGATATTGATAGAGCTTTGGGCATCACCGAAACGCCTCCTCTTGAAGAAGTACAAAAGCTCCAGATCGAAGAGGTATACGAAAAAGACCGCCGTGGCAGCGAAGGCAAGAACGTTCACTTCGCCGACGTGACCACCGTACGCTACGAAGACCTTCCGGACGACGTCTCCATAGACGAATCTGGCTGGGAAGACGTTGAGGACATCAACGACCTAGCATCGCATCAGGAAATCGCTCATAAAGACTACCAGCTAATCAACGAAGACGAACCTGTGGACGAAGTGCACTTCACCAAACCCGTCGGTAAGACGGTGGAGTTTGGGCCTGAATTAGATATCAATGATCCCGAGTTCTACGATAAATTGCATGACAAGTTCTACCCCGATCTACCCAAAGAAACGAGCAAGTTAGCATGGATGACGGACCCATTGCCACAAAAGACCACCACCACTTACGACTCGATCTCCGACATGCGGTTCGACTTCCAAGGAAACTTGGTAGAGCTTGAACAAACGGACGCCGAGGTTCCTACCTACCTTGGCTTACATCATCATTCTGCTAACCCGCATTTACCAGGGTACACCATAGGAGAGTTGGTGCACTTATCCCGGTCGGTGGTGTCGGGGCAAAGGTGCTTGAGTCTACAAATGTTGGGCAGAATCCTCCACAAGTTGGGTTTACACAAGTACAATATCATCCCAATACAAGAAGGTGAATCCGACGAGAACAAAGCGTTCAGCGAGAATGTCAACGAGGTGAACAAGACATTCGAAAACATGATGTGGGAGTTGATACAGCAGCTTCGGGTTATAGAATCGATTGAAGAAGCTGCAGACGAGAAGAGAACACGGAATTTGTCTGTGAGGAATTACGCCATTGAAGCGTTGTGGTTGTGGAAGCAAGGTGGAGGACAAAAGGCCCAAGAAGAAGACGAGTTGGAGAAGTTTATATAAAACAGCCAACTCCGTTCTTCTTATGGGTTCCAGAGCAGGGAATGTTATATTTCAGAAATTGGTCAGACACAGGGCCACCCGAGGTGGTCTTACCCAGGACTAGAAAGACGGCTCAAAACGAGCCATCGGGCAGAACACCAGAATGATGTAATGCAAGTTAGCCAATGAAATATTATCGATCTTCGCATATAGACACATCGGCCGGTCACGGAACCTGACGAGCAGCACCGGTCAACTTAAGTTATGCGATGAGATGAGAAGGAAGAAGTTTCGAGCGAGGGTTCAACTAGGTGTATATTCAATGGTGATGAAGTTAGGTTGGAAGAAAATTTTCACATCGCGAGAATCACATTTCGTGCGGACAATTAGTGCGGTGGCGGTGCGGCTTGGGAAACCCTACCGCCAGCTGCCGCCGCCACAGGGCTACGCTGCCATTTCTAGGTGGACCCATAATTATTCACCCGGTGGTTGTGGCCATCACCACCTAAAGCGCCCCTGGTCTCTCTGTATGGGTACAACGAAATAATGTAGTAAGAATGTAATAATCCTGGAAAGAATCCCAACAAGCAAAGTAAAATATTGATGAGGAAATCAGCAGAGAAGAACCCTCTTTTCACAACCACCGGAATTGGAGGTATGAAGAACCCTATTAAGACCATAAACCAATCTTGAGCGTGCATTTCGTATCGATTTTTCTATGCTACTATGAAAACTGGACTTTGTGGCTAGTAAGAAGCTTTTCGAAGTGTTTAAATACACTTTTTATGACCTTAGGGAGGATTGCTCCTTATATACCATCCCCATGAGTTTTTAATCCCGGTGCGAGGGGTGTGTAATTTTCAGTCTTGTTCCGACGGGTGTGCGATACATAGATCTGTTTCGACATCGAGTTTCTTCAAACCCACTTACTGTACTTTGTTAGCCAACTTGTTTGTTTTACAATGAATGTGGTAATCACACTATGCTTTGTGGTACAGATGGTGGCCGGTGTGTTTATCGAAGACGCATTCACCAAGAATTGGGTCGAGCACAACCACGGGCGTCTTGTGCAATTTGAGCTCGTTGCATCTGAGCAATTACTCGCTGTATCAGAAGCCAACGAGATCATCAAATTCGAGCTCGATTTCGACAACGAAAAGGTACGGGATCAATGGAAGGTCGATGTGCCCTTCGACTTTGACTTTGTCAAGGGTGAAACTTCCATTTTTGCATATAATAAAGAGTATATCTACATCTACGACATTGACACCGGTGCGTTGGTCAACTACCATAAGGTGGCGGCTAAATCCTTGCATCCAGCCATTGGTGGTGTAGTGGCTGTAACAGGCAATGGGTTTGTATTTGTGGATAAGTCTCGGGCGGTGGACGTCCCGGGATTGGAAGCCGTTAAGGATACGCTTGTGAGCGAGGCCGGTGAAGAGGCGCTTTTGCTTACAGACACCCTGGTGCTTTTCAAGTTGAAGAAAGACTTGTCGATTGAAGAGAGCGCCGTCGACGTTCGGTTTAGCAAAGTGAGTGAGTTCGAGGGGTCTTTGGCCGCCACCAGCGACGGGGTTTTTGATGTGGTGGCTAACGAGTATGTGAATAAGCACAAAAACCTCAAGATCCACGATAGCGCAAGACAAATATTCTACAGCTCTGCGAATGGCGAGTTGAAGGTGTATCACGGAACGGATCTTGTGTTGACCGACAAATTCGAGGCAGTGCTGTTGGTGGGAGAAAGAGCCTTGGGAGTGAAAGATGGAGAAAGAACGGTGCTTGATTTGTCCCAATTCTACCACACTTTTGACGAATCTTCCATTGTGTTGGACACTTACAATCTGACCGTTGAAGGAGGCAAAGATTTTGTGTTTGGTAACAGAGTCTTTACAACGAGTGTCGGCGATGACATAAAAATCACTGTATACGACACATTGAAAGATGTAGCCACAGACTATACCTTCAAGTTGTGGAATTATAACCTCAACTCCAAAAGTCTCCTCATCAATAAGCCTGAAAGCCAACAGACCTTGGAGTCCATTCAGCATTTGATCGATGAAATCAACCAGAATGGCCCGGTGACAAGGTGGCTCAAGCGGACAAAGAGACACCTTGTGGAGTTGGGAAAGTTTGCTGTGTCTTTTGTGAAAAAGGTTCAGTTGGACAAGATCGTGGTGACGAATCCATACGACATAGAGAAGTTGTTAGTGTATGTGGATGGTGATAAATTGGTGGCTGTGGACTCCTTGGACGGACAAGTTGTTTGGTCACAAGAGGTCGACGCTGGCTTAGTTGACTTGGCAGAGTCGGACTCTGTTGTTGAGTTGGTCTACAAAGACAAAGTTGGGGGGCTTAGTGCAAGAGATGGGGAGGTGGTCTTCTCCAAGAAGCCTGTGGTGGAATATGTTGAAGACATGACTTATGTCAAACAGATTGGGAACTCGATTCAGAGCTATAAAGTCGTTGATGGAAGTCTAGTTCCTGCATGGAAATACAACAGTGGAGAAGTTGTTCAACTTGTTGTGAAACCAGCAAACGAACACGCTTCTGTGGGAATCCCACTACACGACAAATCGGTGCTATACAAGTACTTGAAGGACGAGTTGGTGAGCGTTTTGACTTCCAGAAACGGCGTTCTCGAGTTGACGGTGTTGGATGGTGAATCTGGAGCTGTTATCTACAAGCACTCACATAGCCAGTCCGAAGAGGTGGACTCTGGGTCTATAAATGTGGTTATGGACGATAACTGGGTCATTTATTCGTATTTCGTCACCAGCCCTAAATTCGAGCAACGCATAACCGTTGTGGATCTTTTTCAAGGGGACGGCAGTGTTGACGCTTCATCAAAAACCTTCATCTACCCTGAAAGAATCGTTGAAATGGAATCCACATTCACAAGGCTCGGGGTCACCACAAAGTCAGTTATTCTTTTCACCAGCACAGGAGATTTGATAGAGGTCCCCAAATACATCTTAAACAGCAGAAGGATCGATAATAGGGTGCTTTCTCAAGACGACTACAAGGATGACTTCCGTATGAGTCCTTACGAGGCGGTGATACCCAGAAACAATTACCAAGTGTTGAATCACCAGTACAAATTAGAGGTCGGGAGCCACAATCAAATATTGGTCAAAGATACAAAACTAGAATCCACCAGCATTGTTTGTTTGATCAACGAGCACAATAAATTTTGCACCAGGGTCCAGCCATCGTTGAGCTTTGATATCTTGGGTGAACATTTCGATAAACTCAAGTTGATAGGTACTATGGTGGCTTTGACAGTGGTGTACTTTATCACCAAACCTATGGTGATCAAAAAGAACTTGAACAACCAATGGGTATATGCTACTTGAAAATTGACACCCAAGCCGATGGGTACGCCTATTTAAAATTCCTTATATTACATAAACATCTATAATAAACTAATGTTATCAAGATATTCAATCATCCTGTTATCCTGTATGCCGAATTTGTCCCATCCGAATTTCTGTTCACTCTCCTGCAGAGTGTAAATAGACCATATCAACTCATAGTTGATATTGGAGATTTGATAATTATTGAACTTATTCAATATGTGGTAGGAGTTGATAAAGTTCAAGTAGCTCAATAAATTCTTGCTGAGTCTATCGTTAAACTTCACCAACACCTTGGTGAACTTACTATTGAAGAAAGACCAGTTTTCCTGTTGGTTCTTGGATAGTTGTTCATAAACGAAATGAAAATTCTCCTTCACTGATTCGTAGTCACCCACTGAATTGAGTAATGGAGAATAGAAGATTTTCATCAACAACAAAGCCACTAATTCAATGATGAACTTATAGTGGATCGGAAGTTGATTGACGTTGTAGATATCACCGAATTCTGCTTTGAACAATGATACAATGCTGAAACATGACTTGAGTACTTTGTAGATATACGTCTTGTACTCGTTCAAGGGGAGGTTTAGTTGTCCATCCAATGTGTAAAGGTAAAGCTGTAATTTGGAATACTCCACCGATAATTTTATGAGGTTATTTTGAATGATGTGAGACTTGGACGATTGCAAGTCTTCAAGGATCACTTCAAACATGTTGAGGTGAATCAATTTCGATTGGTGGTGGTTATTGATGCTGTAGGATTTGTCAATGTTCAAATCCTCATTGACTTTTTCATTCAAGTTCTCGTTGAGTCTTTGTTGGACAATTGACACCTTGAGCAAGGAGTTGATATACTTATCGTCATCTGAGTTGTCGGAGGTATTCTGGTTCTCACTGTTTGCCTTGTTGATAATGTAGTCTTGCTGGAAACCGTTGAAATTGAGGTTCAAAAGCCCTAAATTTATAAGCCAGTAGTTGGAATTGATCGTGATGAACTTGTAAATTCTTTCTCTGATCAAGTCATCCAAATCGACGTTAGAAATATTCAAGTTGATTTTGTGACTGAACTCCTTGATAAACTGTAGTCTGTGGAGTCCGAGTTGCAACGACAAGCTCTTGAGTAGCGAAAGGTATTTGGTCGACAAATTATCGGTCAATTTTTCATCGTTTGTCAACGGTATTGGCCAAGTGGTTAATATAAGTAACGACACCAACACGTAAACCGACCGGGGAGTAGACAACCAGCAGGTTTTTACCACCAAGCTCTTGATGTGCTTGGACAAAACCCGATGGAGCTGGGAGTTTGGGGTGTTTAAAAGACTGGTGAGCACAATACACCAAAACAAAAGGGTGTTTTCGCTGTAGATGTTGCAAATGTCACTGGTATAGAAAAAATCCGGTAGTATGGGCAAGTACTTGTGGAAATGGAGATGGTAGTTGTGGAAATGTGCAGTCGCTTCCTCGATTGATATGGATACTGGGGAAATGGAGGCGTCTGCCTGTATAACAAAGTCTTTAGCGTCAAATTTGAGGTCTCCTAGAGGAGGCGTTTGGTCGTCGTTCAAGATGTCTTGGATCTCCGAAGGCGATGGATTGAGGTAGCTGATGTTCTTGATAAGCACGGACTTGTTGTATAGAAGGTTATCGATAACGGAATTCAACCATGAGATCTCTTTGGAAAGGGAATTGACCACATCGTTACTAGGTTTTTTGGTCTTAAACAGCACCACTTCTAACTTGCAACTAACGTTTTTTTTGGTGCAATTTGAACATGGCAGGGGGTGTTTGGCGTAGGCGTCACATTTGGTCTTGTGCCTTCTGCATCTTATGCAAGACTTGAGGACTTTTCCTTTAGGATCCATCAGTGTGTAGTAGTGAAAATTTGCCAGAAGCCAAAGGCTGATGAAAAATGAACAGAAAACAGAAAATGGTACAATATAAAGAAATAGGGTATTGTTTTAGTGAAGGTGATATGTAATGGGAAATTACAGTGATATTATTGGTTTCAAGGCCGCCGATATGGAGCAGGAAATGTGAGATGTGAATATCCTAATCGGAGTAAGAATGATTAATAATTACGCGGGTCTGATTGGCCGCGTGCGCACAGCGAGCGCGGACCGCCAACTTGGCCGCGTACAACCAATTTTGCCGGACAAAGGCACCACAGCTACGGCGGGCCCAGACACATTAGAACCATTGCCCAGGGGTGGTGCCTGCTAGTGGTTCATAGACTCTCCACCACCTGCTTGAAAGAGGCCTTTTGAACTTAACGGTAGCTACACGCTCTTCCTTCGTCTCATGCCTCTCCCAATCAGACTCAAGCCGTTGGCAACCATCGTATTTAATGCTTTTAGAGATTCCCGAAATCCGCTTTTGTGGCCCCGCCAAATATACTTGCGCTCCACCAATGATTTTGACGTGGTGGAAAAATACCGGTGGCTCGTGCCGCAATCGCATCTCGTCTGATTTTTTTGGGCCTTTGTATTAATCACAGGTAATTGGGTCAATGGAATTGAATGGGGCACAGCTTAAAAGTCTATACCTCCATAATGCGGCTCACACAGTACCCGGCAGCCCTCTATCCAGGGTCTACACCCAGAAGCTCCGCTTATATAATCACCAGAAGGGGATCAATTACCCGGCGATATACACCAATGGTGTGAGGACCTGCTTGGGCTGCAACCAGATCCAGGTCCCCGGTGTCAACGTGAAAGTGGTGGACAAGGCTGGAAAAGTGGTGTATGTGTGTGGGAACTGCAAGTATGGCAATGTCGTGGCTGAAATAGAGACAAAAGAGGCGAACGAAGTGTTAATTGGCACCAAAGCTGCAAAAGAGGTCAAGGCACCCAGCTTGGTTAGCGTTCAGGTCGACAAAAACGTCAAGAAGGTTACAAAATCGAAGAAGAAGCGGCTGTTGGCATCGATGCTCCAGGAAAAGAAGCAAAAGACGACTTCTTCGTTGGACTTGATGGAGTTCATGAGACAGTGATCTCATTAATTCGTGTATACTATGTACTATAGACTATTATTGATAATTGGTATTCGTTATTCGTACATCCTGGTCGTGGTGTATTTTGGCATGGTGGTGTCTTTTCTTTCCCTGAAACGGCTGGCTTATTGGCTGTTTGTTTCTTGTTGCTTCTGGCCTATCTTTCTACGTCTTTTTCCTCTCCTGTCGTTTCACCCATCTGACCCATCTCCGCCGTCTGAACACCTCGGAGTCTTCGTGGTGGTAATCGTACACCCATTTCTCCTCGTCATCCACACTGACAAGATCCAGGATCAAATTGGCGTCCACCCACTCTCTGGGGTTCAAATCTATGCCCCACTTTGATATAAATTCATAGTAAACCGGTGGTTTGATCATTTCAATGGCAACACTTCGAGTGATTCGGATATTATCCTCCGTCTCCACTACTCCCCCGTCTATCTCATCCTCTTTGAAGAGGTTCAGGTTCAATTTCCGAAGCGGGTTGTTGATAGAATAAAAATCAGACGTGAACCCAATCAATTCCCAGCTTTTGGAGATGGGGTTGAATTTTTGGAGCTCAAATACTTCCACGAGCTTGCTTTCGGGGTACCCAGCTGGAGACATTAAATCCTTAGGGGCGTTCTTGTACATAAACCGCTCCATCAACGTGTTTTCGACGGTGGTGATTCTTTGCAACCACCAAAGCCGTGCGTCTTCGTTAAACAAAGCATTCAACGCCGTATCTCTATACCTAGGATGAGCTACTAACCCGGCGGCCCAGATCAGCACCACCACAACCGCTTTCACCACACCAAAGTACCGCAACGTCAAGTCGAAGGCAAAGGGCCAGAAGATCAAGTTGGCTCCAATGGCGGTCAAGAGCCCCAAAAACACCAACCCACTCAAATCCTCGCTTTTGAAGAATAGGTAGTCGTTGGTCAACCAAATTATGAAGTCGTAGCTGGCCACGTAGAGCACCATGTGGTTCTGTAAGTCTGTGAAGTTGAGAAGAAACTCCTGGCTGAATTGAGGCACGGGGCCCGGGATGACGGCTTCTGCTAGCGGCACCCCGAACTCCGGTTCTGGATTGCGTGCAAGCAAGGAGCGGTCCGGCGGATGAATCATCATGTAGTGTGGCACCAACACATTGTTGATCACCAAGAACATCGGTAGCACCGTCAAAAGCACAGGATTCAACACCAAATGTGTCAAAATCATCATTACTCCCACCGTCAAGTATGGGTTCTGCCAGTTGATGACATTGACCACCGTGTCGAACAACACAAACGTATTGGTGAGTCTTGCGTTCATCAGGATAGCATTATTGGTCATTGTCTGCATGGAAAGTGGCGGCCTGGTCTTTTGAATCTTGATCCTGTCGTCGATAATGCGTTGTTCGTTGTGGATTGGAATGATCATACTAATAAGTGATTCTACTAGCTTATCGATTAGGATGGTCTGTGGTCGCTTTGGCCCCGGACTTGCGGCACTAGCCCCGCTGGAATGTGCCTGGCCTTTCAATTGCGCATTGGCCTGGGCATCGTCCCCGTTTTCCACTGTCAAGATCGTTTCCAAGAAACTAGACATCTGTTCCATGATTGCGGGTGCTAAAAATAAGCTTCGCAAGGGCGAAAACCCAAGTTTTATACTGCGCGCGCGCGCGCACTGCCTTGCGAGACTCTGTCGCTATCTCAGGCCGTGGTGGCGGTACTCAGAAATGGTAGGCTGAAATGAGTTTCATTGTATGTTTAGTCGTTATTCATTAAATGTAGTTACTTAATTTAGCAAAGCGAGGTTCTGGTTGGTGACAACCACGTCGCAGTTGTAGGACTCGGAAAAGCTCGAGGCAGGCGACGGTAATTCGAGTTTCACTCTTTTGGTGCTGTTCAAGTTGCGTCTTTTGAGCACTGGTCTCTTTTTCGATGGGGTAGGAGGTGGTGTCAGGCTTAGGAGGGTCAGGTCTAGTTCCAGTGGCTCCTGTTTTATGTAGGGCTCTTCTTCGACCTTGACTGCCTGCTTGATCTCCTTTTTTATTTTCGTCTCCCGCTTTATGATCTTTTCCCTCTTCTCTTGCTTTACAATCTTGTCTTGTATTATTCCCTCTTGCTTGATGCGCTTGAGTTCTCTTCTCTCTTCCACCTTCACCTTCTTCTCCTGCAACTTCCTCAATCTCTTGGAGTCCAATTGCTCTTGTGTCAAAAACAAATCCGGTACTTCCTGCTTCAACACTTTGATAAAGTTATCGCAGTCACTCAACACTTGATAATCGATATAATTATCCCACTGACTCATAGAAACGTTGGTCTTATTCACAAAGATCACTTTTCCTTGTTTATCGTGCACGGCAGCTGCCAAACTCTTGACCAACTTCTTTACTCCGTCCACTTTGAGGGAAGTCCCCATGATTATCAAAAGATCTGGTCTGGAGCGAATGTCGCTGTTGAGCCCTTGTGCCAATATTTCTGCCTGAGGGTGGTTCTCTCCGTAAAGAACTATTCCTGGGCGAAGCATCCCTATGTTCCCCGTTAGCCTCTTACCCAGGTATAATCTTTCTTCGTATTTCTTGTGGCAATTTAAACATTCGGGATTGGCTCCGTTGGAGAGGATCGCTTGGTATTTGGGGTTCCACTGGAAATTGGCAAAACACTGGGTGCAACTGAGCTGGTTCAAATCGCCATGAAGTTGCACGACGTCGAGATTCTTCCAGTTCTTCGTGAAACCGCCCAGGCTTTTGGAACCACTGGCGAACTCACTCAAATTAACCCCCGTTGTAAGGTCGATTTGTCTCTCTATTCCATCGATATTTTGGGTGTAGCAACGCAACAACTTGTTTTTGTCCTTCAACGTCCTGATGAACTTGTGAGTTTCTGTGGGTCTGGCTGCCACTGAACTGGCGTAAAGGGACTCCATGAACGTACAGAACACTTGGAGGGTCATTTCGTCTCTGAATAGCGAGATATCAAATAAATCTTGGCCCTTCACCACGGTGTTGGGGTACTTTTCTTTCACGAGGTTGTAGAGCCCATCGCCTGACCTAAAGTCAGGAATTCCTGCATTACAACTGATCCCTGCTCCCGTTAATAACGTCGTCTTTTTGGACTTGAAAATGACTTTGGAGATCTCGGAAAGTTTGATGGACACATCGCTGGGAAGCGTATGCACCGACTGGGAAGGATCGTGGTCGAGAAGATCTATCACTTTCATTGTTGTGACGATCTGTGGATAGTTATATCAGTTTTGAGTGGCCTTGAAAGATTCTTAAGCGGCTACTTGCTGATGAAAGTTATGGTCGATTATGAGTTACTGGATGGATTGTAGCTCTCTTTTGCCGTTTTTTTTCACGAGTTTTGACGGTTCAGGAACTTTTGGTGGATTGCGTGCAGGTTTTTGTACTACTGCCAACTGCAAAGAAAGGTCTCAGGCCCAAGTGTTATGAATAGTAGAAAAAAAGGTAATAGTTTTTTTTTGCTTCTTTTGTATTAATTGTAAATAATTTGGTGAGATGTCGTGTGGGTGTGCGACATTGTGGTACGTGCGGTATGTGCACGACTATGCGACATCTGAAGGGTATAACAATCGTGTAGCCTCGACGTGTAGGTAGAAATCGTGTTTTCTTTAGACGTGTACGCTAAAATCGTGTATTTTTGAGTTTACGTGTACGCAGCTTAAGACTGGCTGTTGACGGCCAATTCCATAATCAACCTCGTAGATAAGTGCAAAAACGGATAAGCCGAGAACGAACTCATCTCATCGTCATTATCACCACCTTCACTGTTACTATTTTCCCATCCGTCAAATTTGAAATCAACCAAATAATTATTGGGTTCCAACTGAAACAACTGGATTTGCATTTTCATCATATCACTTAAGGATTCGTCCAATTCCATGCTTCCTTCATGATTGACACTTGGACAATATTTCCAACGCACTCTGATAGTCCATAATTCCTCTTCTGTGGGCTTTGCCCATTCTGCACCTAAATTTTTCAAAGCCCTGTAGATTTCACCCATAACGTCCAAAGGATAAGACCTTGATCTGATCCCAAAGTGCCAACGGGTCTTCAGTTTCTTTGTGCTCACAGGGCTAATTTTGCTCTGATTCAGTGAATTGTTCTCCATCATGTAAGCCCTGTGAATGGAAGGTAATGAAGTGGGGAGAATAGCAATGGTGGAATTGGGAAGCGTTGAAAGATCTGGGACTTGTGCCAAAGTTTGATAAGTCAAAGATTGCTGGATACTGGGAGTACGATGACTCAAAATGCTGTTGTTGTTGTTGCCAGCGTTGTCCCAAGGAGGAGGGGGGGAAGAACTCAAGAATCCTTCCATTTGATCGGTTTTGTTCTTCTTCAAGTCCTTCACTAAAGCATGGTTATCTTTCATTAAAAGGTAGGCATCCAAAATTTCATTATTGGCCTTACTGCTGGTGTTGTTGGAATTAGGAGTGGCATTGTACCGACTTATAACCCCTAGGATTTCATCCCTTTCATAACCCATAGCATTGCTTAGAGCACTGACAACGTCTTCGTCGATTTTGATGGTCTCCAAGTTTTTGTTCACATCTGAAGGTAAAAGGTACTCTTCGATGCCTTGCTTGAACCACTCGTCCTCCATTATCTCGTGGATAGTGATACGGTTCAACGGATTGACCACCAACATCCTCGTCAAGATATGTTTGGCACCAGGACTCAAATAGTTGGGAAGGGTATAGACCCCGTTACTGATCTTCTTGAATAACGCGGGGATGAAATCATCGTCAAAGGGTAATCTCCCACAAAGCATCACGTACAAGATAACCCCACTTGACCAAACATCCACTTCAGGCCCAGCGTATAATTTCCCACTGATAACTTCAGGAGCGGCGTAATTGGGCGACCCACAGCTTGTTTTAAGAAAGTTCCCGTCAGTCATGATATTGGACAACCCAAAATCAGCGATCTTAACGTTCAACTTCTCATCCAATAATAAGTTCTCTGGCTTCAAGTCCCGGTGCACGATCTTGTGACGATGACAGTACTCAACAGCGGCAATAATCTGTTGAAAGAATCTTCGGGCTTCATCTTCGGGCATTTTCCCCCTTTGCACAATGTAGTCAAACAACTCCTTCCCGGCGTATTCTATCACCATAATGATGTCGTCTTTAGACTTGATCACATCGTACAACTTGATAATGTGTGGATGTCTAAGAAGACGCAAATACGATATTTCTCTCTCGACTCTCCCTTGCATATCAGACTTGGCAAGCGTCTTTCTGTTGATGATCTTCAACGCCACTCTCTGCCCTGTGGTCATGTGCTGTGCGAGCTTGACTTTTCCAAACGATCCTTCTCCAAGGGTTTTGAGGACTTGGTACCGTCCAATGCGGTTGCCTTGTCCATGACCTTGAGGTTGCGGAGTTTGTCCCTGTGTTTGTTGTTGAGGCTGCGTTTGTGGATTCTGTTGAGTTTGTGAGTGTGTCTGTGTATTCGCGTTATCACCGTGATGGCCGCGGCCATGGCTGTGATGATGATGGTGGTGGTGGTGTTCCGACATAGCTGAAGAACAAAAACTAATTGACCCTTTTTGCTTTTCTTCAACAACAAAAAATGCGAGTGAGGCCGAAGTTAATTTAGAACACCTCATTTTCTTAGGCAACTGACACTATCACAGATTTGGAATGGAGTTGCCCGAAACCATAAAAACCAATAAGGCCATCGTGCCCTTCGTGCACAGGGCCAAAGAGCTTGAAATAGCCAACCCCATTGTCAGCTACTACTGCAAGATTTACGTTCTCGATCAGATCTTAAATAACAGGCTTCACAAGGAATCGCCAGAAATGGAAAAGTACACGGTGCAATTGCTTGACGAGACCGAGCATTTCAAGCAGCTGGAAGATGAAGCGGTGCAACGTGTGCTAGAAGACAAGACGCTTGCGGTGCAAATGGTGGTGAATATGGTGTTGAAGGTTTTGAATTCGTGCCTTGCGGACCTCAATCAGTATTCCCCCTCAATGAAGTATCAGTTGATACACCGCATGAAAGTGTGCTTGAATTTCATCAGTTTGTTCGATTTGTTCAAGAGTGATGCCGACGCAGACGATGGCATTGACTTCAGTCGATTGATTGGCGGTAAGTACAACAGTTTTGCTGAGTTTTACGACGGGTTCGTTAAGGCTCAAAGCAAGGTGTTGAAGTACCACATGAGCCGGTTGTTGAAGGACCAGGTGGAGGTGAAGGGTGGCGAGGGTGACGATGACTTGGAGCGGGAATTGGATGAGCTTGTGGAGAAGGAGGGGCAGGTAGACAGGGAGGTAGAGGGAGAAGAGCTAGGCGACTTGAACAAAGGTGAAGAGCTAAGCGACTTGAACAAAAGTGAAGAGCTAGACGACTTGAGTGCTAAAGGTGAAGACGAATTCCAAGCACCAGAAGCGGAAGTCGAAGAGAACAAGGATTCGGTTGAAGATGCAGCGACCGTGCTGGATTCTGTGTCCCCTGTGCTACCATCAGCCCCTAAATTCATAAACACCCTTCCTGGTGTACCGCACATATCGCCAGACGACTCCGACGACATCAAATTGCCTGGAGCACCCAAATTTCTTCCAGATGATGATCTTAGCACCATCAACAAGGGGTCCAGTATTCACGTGTTCCAACCCGATGACAAAGAAAAGGATGTCACCGAGGCTTCTACTAAAGCACCAGCGCCGGCTTCCAAACCCTCCAAACCGGCCCCCAAACCTACACCAAAAGCAGTGCATCCACCACATCAAGATATCACCAAAGAAAACATAGACGTCATTCTCAACAAACAAGAACTGATTGGAAAGATCCAGAAACACTGCAAGTTTGCCGTGTCTGCGTTAAACTATGAAGACCTTCAAACGGCCGAAGACGAGTTGGTGAGAGGCTTGGAGATGATAAGACAGTTGAGAGAGGCAGAGAGAACTGGGTGAAGGCACGAAGACCAGGAATGGGCATTGAGCCAAAAAATAAAATCGGTTGACTGCAACGTGGATTGAGCCAAGAGAAATTCATCGCCGTGCGGGCATTGTGGCCCTTTCTTGGCCTCTATGTTGGCTCTTCGTTTGTGGTTCGTTTTTGCTCGTGGCTTGTTATGCTCCTGGCCTGTTAGTTAAAACCATTGATGCTAGCACTTGCCCATGCAAAGTGATGGAATTTTACGAACCGTTTTAGGAAACTCGAATCGTGGTCTCACAGTTTTAGCCGCTTTAGATGGCCCTTTTTGACTTTTTTTCACACAAGCGAATTTTTTAAGATTTTATTCAGTGTTTACGGTCCTATAACGTGCTGGAAGGCGCAATTCATTCGAAGGGTTGGCGATGTTCCATAGGCTATGTTCCATAGGCGATTTCTATGGCGCGACATTTCTCGAGGACACGTCACATTCATCCTGACAACGCTGCACACAAAACCGTGGCACTAGGTTCTTGGCCCTCTTGAGCGTCTCTTCTATTTCATATACACAAAAACCGAAGCCAAGCTCTCATCACAGCCCCGTACCAAGTCGAAGATCTAACGCCAACGTTTTAGTTGTTATTCAGGAAAATACATAACCATTACGCTTGCCGAAAACGGCACGAACACAAATAATCTCTCACCCCCAATTCAGTCGTGCCCTTTCCCGATTTGGATTCTGATGATCCGCATAAGCGTTTTTTTTTTTTTCAGATACAGGGGTTTAAAATTCAACGAAACTATTCAATACAAGGCTGTGAGCAGTAGGTAACCACAGACAGAAAGTTGACAATATCTTGAGTACTTGCAAAACTCAACCAAAAACAATCCACAAACCTATTGAACCACAAAAGGCATCGAACAGCAAAGGCATTGGGCATCCACCAGCATCTCCACAGCCATTCACCAGAATGAACTCAGTCAAGAAAAGACTCACGTCGGGGTCGAATAACAACACTTCCCCCAGTAAAGACGACCTGAAAAAAGGCCGAATGCCACCGGCTCAGTCCCCAACGCCGGGCAGCGCCGACTTCAGCGACTTGTCCCCCGAACTTGTGCCCATAGTGACACTCCTTTCCAGTCAGGGCCACAGAAGATACTACGAAGGCATATTCATGCTTTACTATGATTTGAACGGAGACGGGAAACCCGCTGATAGAGAATGGAAAGAGGTGTATGGGATCCTTACGGGGAACCAGTTGGCGTACTGGGATGCTGCCAATTTGGCAGAATTCAGGCACAATCCAGCAGCTTTGTTAGAAAACAGCAGCAAGCCCAATTACATCAACTTCACCGATTCCGTATATAACGCCATGAAGGTGTTGCCTGCCGCTAAACAAAACTTGGACAACGTGATCATTGTGTCAACGACATTGAAGAACAGGTACATCATCCAGTATAAGTCGTTGGCAGACCTCAATAACTGGTACCTTGCGTTGAGATTGTCCAACTATGAGTACCAGTCGCTCCAGTTGGCATATTCGGGTGCTCTTTTGAGTGCTAGAGGGTCGAGATTGCTGGATATCAAAACCATCCTTGCAGAGAAACGGTTTGACCATGAAGATTGGGTCAGTATCAGATACGGGTCCGGAATGGCTTGGAAGCGGTGCTACGCAGTGATTGAACCACTGACAACCAAAAGACTGAAATTTTCCCCTGGGAGGATATTGTTCTACGAAAACGACCAGAAGAAGAAGAAGCTGTTGATGGCGGTGGTGACCAACTGCTCTGCTGTGGCGGCGGTTTACCCCCAAGCGCACCAGTTGATCGACCACAGTACGATGTTGAAACTTGAAGGGTATATCAATTTCAAGCTGCCCAGCTTGTCCACCAAAATCCCCAAGAAATCAGTTGATGACTTCAAAAACACCTCCATCTTCCTCATGCCCGAACAACACAGTTCTGTGCCGGGTTTCGATACGTTGATCCGGTTCTTGATTCCTTTGCTTGACTCATTTGGGTTGTATGGAAGGCCCAAAAGGTTGAAGGCCGACAGAAGCGATCCAGAAAGTTTGTTGTTCGGACTCCCCACTTTGCCAAGAGTGCATTACCTTGAACTAGCCGATTTGAAAGACTTTGTGGCCCGAGGCGATTTCCTTAGCTGGGACGTGAAAACTTGGAACGACAATATCAAGCTGGTGTTGAAGAGCAAGATCGATAGAGGCTATGAAGGGTGTGGGAGTACTCGCGGGATCGCTGGTGCCGTAAGCTCTTTGAGCCCCAAGCCCACCACCGGTTCTGGCAGCGCCTCGTCCGGGAAGTTCCTCAATGGATCTTCTGCGGCTTCGAGTCCAAGTATCCAGATCAGCCAGTCAGGGCAAGGCCTTCCACCAGCTCCTCCGATTGCCCCTAGCCAACGAAATGTTTCCAACACGCCCAACAAGCCTAACCACACCATTGCTACAGGTAACGGCGGATACAGGCCCGGTCAGGGATTCGGTGCTGCTGGTGCTGCTGGTGCTGTCGGTGCAGGTGCCGATATCGACCCCCACAAGTCTGTGGAGCTTTCTGAGATTTACCAGAAGTACAGCAATCTCAAGTCTCCTACTGATCTCTTCAACAGCAACCGGTCTCGTCTTTTGAACGGCTCCGATGAAGAGTTGAATGAAGACGCTCTTCCAGACCTGGTCAGGAAGATAAACTTATCGGAGAATGTTTACCCCAAGAACGACCACGAATTGTTCAGTGATAGCGACGAGGAAGAAGAGGATGACGACGGGGCTTCTTCTAGTGCTAGTGACGGCATCGATTCCAGGCATATTGGCTTAGTGGGGCCCAACTCCAAGAACTTGGTTGTTCCTCCTTACAGCAATAGAAACAGCTCGTACTCATCAGTGCAAAGCCCTATGACTCAGTACAACGAGTTCAACGAGAAGTTTGCAGCCACGATCTCGCCTGTGGCCAAGAAAGTGCAGGACTTTGGGGCCGGCGTGGGCGCTTCCAGTGAGTCGGAACCCGATTCCCCACCTCCTGTTCCAACCCACCAAGTCAGCTCGCCGTATAAGCACAACAACAGCAGTGGGCCTCGGATCCAGAAACCTCACTACAGCAACAGTCCTGGGGCTCCCCAGAACCCGCAATTTCTGAGCCTGAACGACGAATTGGTGGGTTACAGAGAAGGCACTCGTCAACCAACGCAAGCAGGTCAAGCACCGCACGCACAGTACGAGCAGTTCCATCAGGCCCCACCTCAGCCCCAGCAGTACGCGCAGCACCAGCAACTGCCTCCTCCATTGAGCAAACACGCCTACAACAACCCGCAAGCATATGGGTCGGCATCGCTGTTGAACCAACAACGGCCCCAGAGACCTGGGGTGCCCCAACCGGGGCATCAAGTGCCCCCTCCACAACATCAATACCAGCCGCAACAGGCGGCCCCTGTGCAACAACAGTACCCCCCTCAACAAAGACGGAACTACCCTGTCAACACTGGCGTGCCTCCATCTATGACTGTGCAGTCTCCCTCGGGTGTCCCCCCATCAACGCTGTACAACACCGGCATCCCACCGTCTGCCAGCTTCAACCTGCGTAGCACCCCCCAAGGGCCTCCACAGCAACAGCCACAGAGACAACCACCGCCACAGCAAAGACAGCAGGCTCCCAACATGAGAAACTATGGCGCTGTTCCATACCAGCAGTACCAATACCAGCAGCAGCCGGTACAGCAAATAAGACCACAGGGCCAAGGGCAGGTGCCTCAGGGCCAAGGGCAAGTGCCCCAGGGATATTCCAGGCAGCATCAACCACCTCAACCACACCCTCACCCACACACCCAACAGCCACCTTCTGGGCAGCCTGGACAGCCCAACCAAAACCCTTATGCCCGCTACTATTGATATCTTCTGTAAAATATGTATTAAATTAGACTACCTATAAGCTCAAGTGGAGCCTCTCAGACACTCTGGATACACAACCGAGGGATCATTCCCGTTTCGTGGCCTTTCTTCACCAAACACCAGCCATCGCTGTGGTTTTTCAAGAGCTTTACTTTCTCACCAATGTCGATATCTATCTCGTCGTTCAAGAACTTTCTGTAGCTTTTAATAACCCTGAACTGTTCGTCCTCCACCACCGACTCCAATTTGATTAGGGATGGAAGTTTAGGCACACTGGGAAGCTCTTTTTCGATACGCTCTTGGGTGTTGACTCTCGTCTGTGCCGACTTCCAGTCCTTCAATCCCAGCCACTCCTTGTCTTCCGGTGTAGCAGGGGTGGTTGGCTTGTTGAGATTGAACTTCTTTAGAAACATTGGCGAGATCGCATACTCCTCTATATTGAAGACGCCATGTCTGCTCATACGCTTGATAAACAGGTCTTTCTTAATATCCTTTTTGGCCCCAGGCTTGAACCGGATTGGCACGAGCATTGACGAAAGACGGTTCATGAGCGTGGCGCTTTTTGCAGCATGGGGATCCGCAACGGTTGCAACATTCCCAAATTGACCAGTGGCTGTTCCCAACTGGGCCCCGCGTTCAACTCCAGTGTTGTCGAAGTCGTCGCTGTACTTGCTCGAGTTGGAGCTTTTGAGGTACGGATTTTTGGGTCTGGACGTGTTGGAGTTATAGAATTCGTCGTGCAATGGGAGTATTTGGGGTGATGGTTTTTTCTTCAAATAGTACCAAGCACCAAACATGACGAGAAGAAGTCCCACAATACCTAGCGGGATTCCAATGGCTAACGACAACGCAGTGGGATTGGAGGACTTATAGGAGGTGTTGATACCGAAGCCTGCAGTGGAATAGGAACTGGAAGTGGTTCTGGAGCTTGAGGTCGTTTTTGACTTGGTAGCAGGAGTCCTGGAGACGGTGGAAATAGCAGTGGCAGAAAGGGTCGCAAAGGTGTGGGTAGCGACGGCGGTGACCGAATCGTCATAGTTTGATGTAGCAGCAACTTGTGTAAATCCAATTCCCGTGGTCTTACCTTTCTGGGAGGTAGTTGTGTCTCCGATGGACAAGGCAATTAGATTGGAAAACCCACTCATTTTGGTTATCGTCTTAGTCAAGTGGATGGTTGTAGTCATGGAGCAAAAAGTGGAAAGGGGAAAGGTCTGTGTTATATAGTTGGAGGAGGTAACATGAAACAAATCTGAAACAAGGTGTGTGTTTCAGAATCGCGGACATGACAGCCGCCTCCGCCAAGTGTATGTTTATATGCAGGCCATGAACCTCACACTTGAAAATGTGGTAGGAAACGACCAAAAACGGCAGAAGTCGGTTTGAAAGCCACCTAGACAGGTAACAGACCTGTTTCTGGGGTTCCGGGAACAGAAGCCAAAGGCGCTTTCAAAAGATCGGGCTCCGTCTGTCTTTCGGGGAAGTAATGGTAGAATGTCTTGAACGCTATGGTGGACCCAATGGCTCCACCCAATATGACGTCAAAGTAGTGGTGGCGGTAATCCTGGGTCCGTGACACGGCAATGTAGGTGGCCACTGTGAGCGGCACCACCACCAGCAAAAGCTTCTTCCACATTTGATCCAAGTCGTACAGAGACGACAAGAACAACGCCAAAAACACCATGCTTCCGAACGAAAGCGACGAATGGCCAGAGGGGGTGGATTTGATCCCTTCATACAACACATCTTTGCCAAAGGGCGACGTGCACCAGTGGATTGACACGAGGCCGTTGACCACGGTCTCGGGCAGCGAACTAGGTGGGATTTGCGGCACGCACCGGGCAAGAAAGTCAGGGCGATGGTTGCCAATGGTTTTCTTCAAGAAGTCTAGCACCACGCCGTTGATCACAAACGCCATAAAGAACGCCACAAGCACTTTGTGCACGTGTTTCCGCTGCGCTGAAGGAGTACGGGATCTGGTTTTGATTATGGCCACGGCTGTGAGGACAACTATGGGTAAAACCACCGTCAAAATCGCAAGCAAAGTTCTGGACACTTGCTCAGGCCCGTAAGGATGGCTTATGGCAGGGTTGGACACGTCAAATTGACGGTGAAACGGCTTGATGCTGCGTCCAATGATTAGGTAGTAAAGCGCAAGTCCTACGATGGTAAGATAGTCCGATAACTGGGGGATTCGAGTCATTAGAGTGTTGTGAATGTTGCGTGTATTTTAAAGTTTGGTCGGCGAGTTTCGCAGTAGGCGTAGACGACGCGGGGAATGGGAGCTCAGGCATTGACCCAGGCATTGCCCAGAAGGTACATATTCGTGTGGCTAGTCTCTGTTCGGTATTGTACTTCTTTGGTCAGCGGATGCCTGCTTGGTCAGTTGGATCATTTGGCCCTGCTCACATGCCCA